>CM072810.1:106402397-107002397 GCA_037013495.1 Hippophae tibetana
TGTCCTTCGGTGCACTTTTGCACTGATTTTTGTAGTGCCTGGTTCTTCCACAATTCCAACACTCGATGGTCTTCGAGCTATGGGAATTATTAGGATTCCTGGATTTGGACCTCCTGTCCTTTGATCTACCTCGGTAGTCTGTTCTGCCACGTCCATTCCCTTTGGTTGAATTTCTTCCTCTTGACTCTGTATGCAAAACTGAAGAAGTTGACGATTCACCTACCTCTCTACGTCGGATCTCTTCACTGAGAACCAGATCACGAACATCGTCAAATTTTAACTTATTGCTTCCTGACGAGCTACTCACAGCCGTGACAGTAGCATTCCAACTTTCTGGTAAAGAAGACAAAAGTATCAATGCTCGTACTTCTTCATCGAATTCAATTTCCACTGAACTCAACTGGGTTGTGACTGTGTTGAGTTCATTGAGATGTTGAGCTACCGATGCGCCTTCATTCATCTGCAAATTGAACAAACGCCTCATCAAGTGCACTTTGTTTGAGGCTGATGGCTTCTCATACATATTGGAGAGAGCTGCCATAAGACCCGCCGTGGTCTTTTCCTTTGCTATGTTGAAGGCAACATTACGGGATAGCGTCAATCGAATAACTCCGAGGGCTTGTCTGTCTAGAAGATTCCAATCTTCTTCCTTCATAGCTTCTGGTTTCTTCCCTGAGAGAGGTTGATATAGATTTCTTTGATACAGATAATCCTCTATCTGCATTTTCCAAAACCCAAAATCTGTGCCATCGAATTTCTCGAGTTTCACCCTTCCTTCATCTGCGGCCATTGCTCCCACTAAAATCTGACTTCCTCTGGATCGTTTCTGACTATTTCTGTAAACCACCGTGTATTAGAACACCTACGTCAACGAACAAATATCGTCGACAAAATGTTCACTATTCACGTAAATAGTAACCTTGCAGAAAATTGACAGAAATCACCACCAATAGCTCTGATACCAGTTGTTGGGAAATTACGCAAATTTCGATAAGCCAGATTTATGAGAAAGCAAGAATAGAAAAATAACACACAAATTTGATAACGGAGTTCGGCCAATCTTGCTTACGTCTCCGGACCTGCTGCAGATCTTTTTACTGAAAGGGGAGAAATTACACAAGGTGTTTACAACACTCACAACTCATAACCCAATTACACCCAAGAAAATTACTCTCAATTTTCTCTCACAAAAGCTTTTCTCTCTAAGCTTTTCTCTCAATTGGAATGAACACTTTGGATGATTAATTCATTACAATTACACATCTATTTATAGAAAAATTCACTCCTTGAATTACTCATTAAATTAATGGTTCCTTAAATTGCTCCTTGAATTAAGCTCCTTGTTTTGCTCCATGAATTGCTCCTTGTTTTGCTCCATGAATTGCTCCTTGTTTTGCTCCATGTTTTACTCCATGTTTTGCTCCTTAATTTAAGGAGTTTTATGATAATCTCCAACAACATGTAGATGCAGGAGGTGGGTATGAGGATACAGATGCTAGTGAAGGCATCGAGTACATAGAAGCCTGCAGTACAGGTGGTGCTGCATATGGTGATGCTGAGGGAGCATAGTTTGATCCAGTTAACTGTAATGAATGTACAGAAGCAGTTTAGTTCCAATCCCATTAACAGGTATAGAAAACAATCTTCAATAAAAACTCCATAAATTTTCTAGAGAAAGTACCTTACCCTGGCATTTCTATAGTGTATTATCAATCGTACTTCTCCTGCATGTCTATAGGGCAATAATCTTAAAGTCAGTAATTCTAATGATCCAAAAAACAGAATATCTACCACACTGTAACAATTTTAGCTAGGTGCGTTCATAAGTTGAAAAACTATAGATGGTAATAGTGACATGCCCAATTTGAGAAAGAGATTGCACAAAAGAACAGATAGACTTATGGTTTTAAATGGTTTCAGTTCAGTTCGACCATAAATCAAACAGTAGGTTCCCAAGATTTATTGTTTATTCACTATCTAGCAGATCATGTGATACTCTACCATCTGATCGTCAAATAGTAAGGATGAAAGTTCCTATTCCTGATTATTGAATTTTAGTTAGTTTATATGTTAAGAGCATTCATCTGAGGAACATTCCCAGCAAATATTTGGGAGCAGACTAGCATCTTCATAATGTTTGAGCCAAAGTAAAGTAACATTAAACTTTCACTTATTTGCTTACAAATGAAAATTATCATTTTAAATTACTATTTTGAAACACTTAATAAGACTTGTCTTAATAAGCCTCGTTTATCTAATGAATTAAGACTTAATCTCAAATAGTTTATTTAAGGCGAATGCCTTTTTCGATTGAGGTTTACATAATTAGGTAGTGGGTAATAAGACTATTGAGGCTATACATCTCAAAACTTCTCTGTTTAGATTGACTTCTCATGGGTGGGTTGAAAATCTTTAGTGATACAATAACCAACCCATACTAGGCTTAAAACAAGTTTTTAGAGGGCAAAACAACAAAAGTGAAATTATGTATTTAAATTCAAGTATCCCAATTCTACCCATCATTTGCTTCTATCATATTTTTTAATATCTTTGAGTCTAAATCACGGGACCTTGTTCATATATAATATTCTTAAAATCAAATTTTGAATCGTTCAGAAAACAATTTCAAAATTAAATTATGACTATATTATTATAAATTTGTTATTTTATAAATATTATTCTATTAGTGTTTTTTCATTCATTTTAAGTAAAAATTAAGTTAGGGTTATAACTTGTATTAGGAAAAAATTGCCTCAATATTATTTAGAATGTTGTTTACACCTCATACCTCCTTGAGTCATACACCTCACGTCATGCGAGAAATATGCTAAGGCATAGAACAACGTATTAAAACCTAGATGAAAATGAATAAAATATCAAAGCTTGCCCTACCAGTCATGCCAAGTTATGTACGAACTCAATGGATATAATGTACCATTAAAGGCAATGCACATCTATTTGTAAAAAGCTACGACTTTAGCATCATTGAAATTAAAACATAATGAGTAATTGAACAATTGAACCTTGGAAGATTTACATTTTTACTTAATAGTAAATGGGTAAAACTTTGGATTTGTCAAAGAATGGCCAACAAAAGAAAGACAAGCAGTTTGATTGGCTAAATATGAGATGGTCATCCAAATTCAAGAACATTACGGGTATGCATAAGCGTGTGTTGCGAATGAACTATCTCTGGGATTTGCCAAGTTCTTAGGAAGCTGTGGAGTGTGTTTTCCAACTGGACAAGAGTGTGTTTCGATTTCATTTGAAGAGATTAAGGATTTGGAGAATTCTCAAAAGATTTACAAAGATCTTTAGCAATAGTCTCATACTCTCATGTAGCTCATTACTCCTGGTGGACCTGATTTGTATATTGAAGGAGAACTAGATCGGATTAGTTCTTAAAAACATGGTCCTATTTTTACGAGCATTTTTAATGAACTTACCGCAAAGAAACATGCTTTAAGAAGGTAAGAGAAAAGAATAATAATCTCATTTTGCAATCACAGTGAGGTTTTTGCTTATATCTACCTGCCAGTTTTAGTCTGAAGGACCCAAGCACTGTCATCATAACCCTCCGCAAGTGCTTTATGAAGAAGAACCCTGAAAGCATACACAACTTAGAAAATCCAGGAAACATGCTAATCATAATAGGCAAAAAGTTACTCAATACTATAGTTGAAATATTCAAGAAAAAGTTTGAGATCCAATTACTTTCCACTGCCAATGAAGTCGTCAAAAGAGAGTGTATTGCTGTTCCAAACCACAACATTCATCTCTTTGAGGCCTTCAACTAATGTAAATACGAATTTTTCTTGGAATATGGGATTTTTACCACCATCTACATCAATCAAATTCACAATAATGGTTTAAATGAGAAATAAATTTCATAGAAGGAAAAAACTAAAATGTAGCTCAAATTCAATTTTTGAATCCGATACTACGGAGTTTTAAAGGAGAAAGAATCAATCATAAATTCTTCATCCCAAGTTCTGTAATACAGAGGTGAAGGATGAAGATATAAACCAGTGCATGTTCTTGTACGATATTTGGTGCTAGCGTATTCAAGACAAACACAGGGATCTTGCCTTGAGATCCATTCTGTGTCCTTCAACTTGTAGCAACTAACAACTGGATCCATTTAGAAAGGAAAAGGAAAGAACAAATTCAACAAACACAAATGAAAACTACATAATAAAAATTTATTTCTCGCAAAAATCATAAAATTAAGAGAACAACACAAACCTGATGATTACCAGTGATCTCAAGAGGCTGTCCTTGAATGCCATGAACCGACATGGAAGACTAACAATTAAGCTTTCAAATAATGTAAGGAAATTGAAAAATATGCGAAGGACTAAGGGAAAAAAAGTATTTTTATAATTACATATAAATAAAAATAGACTCTAATTCTAAAACGACGGCAAACTATGAGTGTCAACAAAAATTTCCTCTGTCGCTTCCTAAAATTAAGATCGATCGTTTCAATTGAAAATGCAAAATCAAACAAAACATACCAAAAAAATCCAAGTCAACAAGTAATCTGATAATAAAGGAAAGAAAAATTTCTCCTGTATAAACAAGAAACAGCAAATAAATCACATAAACAAATCTACGAAGACAAAATTAACCAAAAAAATCAATGAAGAGAAATAAGAAAGAGAATGATTACATCGTAAACAAACCGATAAAGAGAAAGAAATTGTTCACCTCATAACCAAATCAAAGAGAAATAGGAAAGGCGACAAGTCTGAAATTCTTGAAATCAAATAAGAAAAGGCTTTTGCCAAAAAATATGAGCGTTTTGGCGCGCTTGGAGGAAGAAACGGAATGAAACAGAGAGAGAAAAACATAGGCGAAACGAGGGAGTTTCGGTTATAGATTTTGAGAAATAATCATTTATAATATCCGTAAAATTTATTCATAAAAATTGCACACAACTCGTACATATTTACTTAAAAAAACAAACAATCATATATTATTACAAAAAAATTTATTATTATTTACAATAAAAATTACTTTCATAATATAACTAAAAAAGGCAACCTAAATCAAATTTGTACATTAAATGTCTTAGTTGAATGTTTTTCAAGATAAATTTTATCATTCAAATTAATTAAATCATTTCAATATTATTAAATTATTATTTTTATTTTTATAAATTTTAGGGTTGTTATTTTATCTAATTTCTTAAGTTTTTAAAAATAAAATGACTTAATAATTAAAAAACTTTAATAAACTATACAAACTAATACTCATAAAATTTATAATAAAAAAATAATACCACAATAATATTAAATAATATTAAAATGGATAGATTTTTTTAATTTGTATAAATGGTCATATTTTGATTTGAATAATGTTTAATTTGATGATATTTAATTTAAAATAATTAGTTTAATTTTTTAATTATAGTAAAAATATTTGAAATAAACATAAAATATACTATTTTTACAATTATATATTTTACAATATGCTATTTAATTTTATTATTTTCTAAAAAAATACTTGTTTTTCTTCTTCTTCCACAAATGCAATATTCGAAAAAATGAGTAAATTCTATTTGTCGATATTGAAGCAGGAAAGTCATCCATGACTCTATTGTTTATTAGTTTTCAAGTATGAATACATTATCAAATCAAGTGAGAATATTTTATAGAGCATTTAATTTATTGTTGTGTGAGATGCAATCAAATTAAGTGAGTTCTTTCGTCGGAGTAATAACTTTTAGTTATAAATAGATTGCACGATTTAAGCATGCTTATTATTTTTAATATTTATTTAATAATATATTTAATTTTAAAAAAATAAATTTTATCATAATTTTTACTCTATAATATTATTTAAAATATTGATATTAATTTTTATTTTTTAACTAATTTAATATATTTTTTTAAGTAAAAAAATATAAAAATAACAAGAAATAAAATTCTTGTGTATTATTATTTAAAGTATATTTTCCTATATAATTAAATGAATAATATTAGTATATGTTCGATTTCAATTAAGAACAGTTTTGATATTATTCTAACGTTATTTTGTGTATTATTATTTAAAATATATTTTCCTACTTAATTAAATATATATATAAAAAATAATATTAGTATATGTTCGATTTCAATTAAAAACAGTTTTGATATTATAATAGTCATCACGTTTTACGTCTTATCGGTTATTGTTATTTTTAAGAAAAAATCATCAAATTTATTCAATTAATTATATAATCACATTTTCAATTATGAGTGATTAAAATTTATATCTCTAAATACAATTATAATAATAACAAGAAAGAACTGACCCATCCAACTCAATAACTTAAAGCTATACAGATTATAACACTATGGAGCCATTATCTTACCCTAAACCGGCGTCAATCCGGCATGGCACGAAAGAAAAGACAAACAAGGCTCCACAAAGTAAACAACACTAGAACCCACCATCGTAACAAAGATACAAGATAAAAACATAAACCATAGACATTATTATAAGAACAACATGATGCATATAGCAAAGTCTTAATATATGAAAAATCAAAGGAAAACAATACAAATAAACACAAATAATAGAAAACACAACACACCACACATCTACATCCTCAAAACCAAACATAAATCCATATGAAAAACCAAGCAACAAGCTCACTTAAAGGAAATGACTCTAGGGAGTAATGAAAAAATATCTCTGAATAGTATTAACAATATATACACGCTTAGTATGACAGCTCATACCAGTGTAACTAACTGCATGCTGTTGCATGTAACAGCTTGCACTAATGCTAAAGTTTAGGTGTAATGCTACTCTACTCTACTATACATAATAGGAGCCTACACCCAAGTATTACATAACACGATACATCTTAGCATCCCCTCTTATCAGTTTAGGCTTCAAAGAACTGAACCTTTGCTCAAGCAAGGGGTTGGTTGGTATACCTGCCAGCTCGTCTTCAAATGGTGTGAATCTTACATCTAGTTCTTCATTTACCATAAGATCCCGTAGGAAATAAAAGTCTATTAATTTTACATGTTTCATATGAGCATGCATTATTAGATTGGAAGTCAAATGTTTTGCACTAATGTTTTCATACAATAGAATTGAAATATGTGAGTTCTTAATAAAAAAATAAATTATTATTTTAATAGAACTCTAAACAAAAAAATCTTAAATATAATAAATTATTTTTTCTTTTCTAATTTTATCCCGTATTATTTCTCTCCACTTATATAAAACTCATCCTCGATTTTTTTTCAAATGAGGATGATAATACTTGTAAAATTTATAGACCTTCAAAATTGATTTTTCTTTTTGTTCCACTTTCTTGAACAATATTAACCAAATATTGTTTATATACTCACCTTTAATAGTAATATTTTTAACAATTCTAAAATAATGAAATATAACTCGATATGTTGAAGATTATTTGATAACTCTTGTTGTTTTGAAAAATAATTTATTCTAATGACAAATAATTGATTGCATTCAAAAGTAGTGAAGAAATTGATTCTTTAATTTCAAGAATATCTACAAGTGTCATGATATTTGAATCTTCTTTTATGGAGATAATTTTGAGATTTTGGACTAACACATCTTGTAAAGATATTTCTTCTTCAAATTCTTACTTTTGAATTTATATGATCTCTAACATAGGTTTATTGGCCTTAATAATATGACCATTTTTGTCTTCGATCAAAATTATCTCAAGAATTTTGTTTTTAAAAGATTTTTTTTCCACTTCTAAAACTTTAAGTGAGTCTTCCCTTTTTGATGGCTCATATTTAACGTTGTGTCGAATCATTTTTTCCACTCAAGTAAGATCTTGAGTTTTTTCATAATCATTTTGAGTAAGAGCTTGATTCTTATTTTTTAATAATGCTAATGATGCAAACAATTTATTAAAAACTTGATTAACCTCTTGAAAAAATTCTTCAAATTCTTTTCGTGAAATACCTTTATTATGTTCTATTGGACCCATATGAGTATCTCTCTGATACCACATGACGCAGGATAAAAACACGAATGCATCAATAATATGAAATCAATTAAAAAATAAGAAGAATATAAAAAATGTTTAGACTAACCAGATTCATTCTCTAATAAAAAAATATCGTATTTGTGTTAGGAAACAAACACAAGGAAACTACTATTTAAGCAAGCACTCTAACAAATCTAGAATAAGATAAATCAAGTTATGTTATCTATCTTTAAATGAACATTCTAGTAACTCTAGAGTTAGATTAACTTAAAAATATTTTTTATCTCACGAATAAAATGACTTCAACTTCCAAATGGATAAAAGAAAAGCTATTCTTAAAAATTAAAAATAAGGGAAAAAATAGAAAGAAGAGAGAACTTTTTTAATATTACTTAGTTGATTATTTTTTTTAAGATATTTTATACAAACATATTACCTAATTATCGTTGAATTCAACAAATATTACAACTCATTCAACAAATACTGTACCGATGTCAAACGCCTACCAATATATACGGTGCCTATCAAGCTGGTGTAATTCATGTAATTCAATCATGGTGTTTATTGAAATAATAATTAATATTTGTCTATATAAATAATGTACATGCCCGATACATAATAAGAAAAAATATTGAAGGAAACGTCTATTTATTCTTCTGATTATTTTTTCAAATATTGATTTCTTCGGTTATTTAAAGTTGAAAAATCTCTAGAATAATTTATAAAATTGTATGTGATAATCTACTAATACAAACAAAAAAAAAACTCTACGTATACGTTTATACGTGAAACTCTATTACATAAAAATTAAAGTTTTGAAAGATCTCTCTTAAGTCATCATATTTCTTGGGATTTGAAGTTTTGAAAGATTGACTGAACACAATGATGAATTCAGATGCAATTTGGTCATAATTCCTTATCCATTTTCCAGTTTGAAGTTTCAGAGCAACAATATGGTTAATTCTTCTTTGGTTTACGGTAGAGGTGCGGAAAATTTTGTGTTTTTGTCGCCCTCAGCTACCCAAAGCTCTCTTGATTATTGTCTCCATAAAGATTCTGCCCTAGCAAGTTATTCTGAAAATTGTTCTTGTAGAAACAATTCTAGATCTGGATTAATAGTAGAATCTTGCTGATTTTGAATTATGGCTAATGTATTTGATAATACTATGTATTCTAACAATATTTTTAAAATAAAGTAATATAATAATATGAATGAAATTTGCATGTACTGAATGTTTTTTTTTTCAATATTATATTTGAATTGTTAAATATAATATATTTAAATTTAAACTTTAAATAAAAATTATTAAATAACATATAAGAACCTTATAAATAAGTTTTGTTTAGGTCTCGTGCTTGCTTGGGCCAACCCTGGATATTTATCAACTAATCACCAGGTCCAAATGGTTTTCCTGTTTTATTTTATAAACGTTTCTGCACATTTAAGTAAAGATGTCATTCATGAAGTCTAACAAGTCTTTATAACAAGGTCAATCCCGACTCAATGGAATAAAATTTTCATCTCTTTGATCGCTAAGTCTCCAATCCTGTAACAGATCATCACTATAGACCTATCAGCCATTGCAATGTAATTTATAAGATTGTTTCAAGGATATTAGTTAAAAGACTGAGAGTTGTACTAGCAAAACACATTTCACCATGCTTTTATTCCATGTTGTTGGATTGTTGAAAACACTTAAATTGGTCAAGAGTTATAGCCACAAATATTAAACAGAGAAGATCGGGTAAGTAAGGGCTGGTTGGAGACAAGCAGGATAATCAAAAGGCTTATGACAAAGTTGAATGGAGTTTTCAAATTGAGATTATGCAGGCTATGGGTTTCAATTCTAATTTTTTTGTGAACTTACTTTAAGCTACCTTTCTACAGTGTCCTATGCCATTCTACTCAATGGATCACCTCAAAACATGGGCTAAGGTAAGGGGACATCATTGTAGCTGAATGTTCATCAAGAATGCTGTTAAGAGTGGAACATAATACTTTGATTCCAGAAATCAAAGCAACAAGAAATGCCCCCAAGCTTATCCCATTTACTCTATGCCGATGATATAATAATGTTCACCAGATTATATCTCTCATAAATTCATATGCTCAAATCTATTTTGGAGAAACCATAAATCTTTAAACGTCATCCTGTTTTACTCTCCAAAGACTAGTGAATCTCTAAAGCAACAAATCAGCAGCACACTTCAAATACAAATCTCTCACGGACAAATTAAATATTTAGGCTATTAAGGTTGAGTTTGAAACAATTCAATTCTCATCAAGTGAACAAGCAAAGCTTCTATCTAGTCCTTGGAGAGCCACTTTAATTCGATCAACCCTTAATATTCCCATATACTCAATGAGTACGTATGTTTAAACTTCCTATTGCCATTTGTGAAGAAGTAGTTAGTTTGGTAAAAATATATTTGGTGGTCTGGTGATCCATCGGAAACCCATTATTTCAGCCCAGTTTCCTGTGATAATGTTTGTAGTCCAAAATCATTTGGAGGACTAATTTTGAGGAAATTCTAAGAGTTTAACCAGGCAATGTTCGCCAAGGTTGCTTGGGATTTAGTGTATCAATTAACCTTCAAAATTGTGGACTTTTTGAAGGTTAAAATCAAAGGCACGGATTCTTATGTTTGAAAAATCAAGTGTAGGCAAAAGAAGCTATTTTAGAAAGTACTTATTATCACATAGGAGATGGCAGTCAAATTGACATTTGGAATGATCCTTGGATACCAGGTTTAAAAAATCAAAAACTACCAACAAATATTGCTACACAGAACTCAGCAAAACAGACAGTTCAAAGTCTTTTCAGATGGACTGGCAAATGGGAATGGGATGTTTCTAAAATAAACAGTTCAGTTGGCTCTAATATTGCTGCATATAACTTGAACATAAAACCCTTCAACCCTTTCCAAAATATCTCAATACATTGGTTGGGTACAGGATCAGGACAATTTTCTGTTAGAGATGCATGTTTACACATTTATTGTTGAGAATTGACACACTGATTCATAAGGTTTTTGGAAGAAGTTCTAGAAATCAAAATTGCATGAAAGTCACAAAGTGCCAGCCTCTCGAAAATATTTAACAATGCACTTCTTGTCGAAATATCTATAGAAAGACATGTTCCTTTTGTGGTTTACCTATGTGTATTATGCCATAAGGAAGTGGAAGACATAGAACACCTTTTTATTTGGTGTGAAATTTTACATTCTTGATGGTACCATTGGTGATGGAATCTATTATGGAAGTTTATGCAATATCTAGACATTTAGACTTATATTAATTGCATTATATCTCCTGCAAAAAGTCTCATTCCCAGCAGCATTTCTTCTGTGGAATTTACCTTGACTGCATCAATCATGTTCGAAAAATTGTGGTGGTTTCATAATCAGGTTCTATTCCATGGAAAAAAAATTAAACTATGGTCATTTTTTCCGGTTGAAAGGACCGTAGCACGAGTTTCCAATACTGATATAGAAAGAGAGAGATCCTAGATGGTCTTCAGCAGCTTAGGGAAAATATTGGGGATTCAAAGACAAAGACTAACAACAGTCAAGGTCTCTATGCCACCATCCTGGAAATATACTAGAAAAACCTGTCGGACATCTTGTTGAAGCCACCTTTACTTTGACAGCTAGAATGTTATACACCCATACATATACATATGTATAATGATGAGATTCGAACCACGCTTTCTCAATGCAAACAAGTCCAAGCCGGCTTTTAATTATGTCTTCACCTTGACTTTTGAAGTCTATTGTCATGTCTATCCCGTATCTTTGAAATATAGAAGCCACCAACATTGTGAGATTTACGGTTGCTTTAGATGTGCTCCTTTAGCAATTGGATTGGTTGAATTTGTGCTGCTTAGATGATATGGTGTAGATGCTGGGATTACATTATTGTAATTTTTGCCCAATGCACTAAAAATCTACATTAGCTTGCTAAGAAGTCCAAATATTTATATGCTAAAGATTTATTTGCTTATGTTGTTGTTAGAAATGGTTCAAGTCAAAATCAGCAATTTTTTTTACAAGAACTACTAAAACCAGCTTCTTAATTGATCCGCTTTCCCTCTAAATTCAACCAATACATATGAATATAACAATAGTTTCTTATTAAGGACAAACATTAATTTATGAGCTTCTGCATTGACAGAACTGCCTTCCACATTACAAACAAAATATAGAATTTCCAAAGACAGAACTGATAAGGGCAGCATATTTTATCTCTTAGCTGAAGGGTAAAGAAATTGTTGGCTTAGCCTATCCTACAAGAGAGTTATAGATATGAGCCCTAACCAACAATGCAAATGTCACAGTTTCTAATTCTTACAACGATTAAAAATGAATACATGAAAGTTCAAATAAACAAACTAGAAAAAGGAACATATAATATTAAGTGATCTTTTTGTCCATGTTTGTAACAAGTTGGCGCATTTGAAATCTCCAAAACATGAAATAAGCCAACCCAAAACCAATTAAAACAAATATCCAAACATTATCTTCTTTGCTCTCCTTTTCTGACTTTACCTCCTCTATGCCAAACTGATCCCTCTCCGCATTCCCCGACAATGCCTCATCCACATGCCCATACAACACATAAACCCTATCTTCATTTCCCACAGCTACTGACGTTGGAAACCTCTTTGCATCAAGGTCAATTTTGTCATATACGACTCCCTCTGCCCAACTATCCTGGCTCTTCAGCAACAAAATTTTATTTTGTGACACCACAAACACAACACCGTCACTTCGCATAGCAATTCCATCAGCTAGAGGCAAATCTTCTGTCAACAAAACTTGCCTCACATTCCCATTCTCAACATCAACCTTGTACATTTTCCCAGTATTACTCTGCACCACCAAGAGGTAGCCTTTACTAACATAAAGAACCCCATTCAGCCCACATTCGCTAAATGGTTTATTGCGGTCTACAGGATGGGCTGTGTAGATTGGGGACTTGGAGAAAACCAATGCCTCTCCTTCTGAATTCACCTTCCAAATGTAGTTCCCAGCAGAGTTAGTTACATATGCATTGCCATTGAAGTCGACCGTGACATCATTTGCAACCTGCCTTGAGACATCTTCAGAAGGGAGGAGAGAGAGGAAGAGACGACTACGAGATCGGAGGTCATAAGCAGCAAGGGCATTGAAGTGTAGAAGTGGATCAGTAGCATGGATGACAGCAAGGAGACGGTGGTTGATGGAATCAACAGCAAGGCCGAGGATGGTAACATTGTCAGGGAGAGCAGAGTCAAATATTAAGGTTTCAGAGACACCAGCATCAGAGACAGAGGCAATGGTGCGGTGGTGGAAAGAGCCCACGATGAAATGCTGAGCAGATGGATCCCATGCAAGGCCCTCTGGGTAGAGATTTGGGGATTGAAAATTGATGACATGGGGCTTTCGGGCTTGGGTTTTGGTTGGGAACAGAAACGCTAAGATGAAGATAATGATGATGGAGAAGGTGGAGATCAATGATGGTTTGGGAATGATAAACATGGTATTGGATTTTAAATATGATTCGATAAAATCAGTACAATTTGGGGTCACAATAGGGTCCTATACCTCACCCATATACAGGGGATAGCCTCCACATCTGCTACCACCTGGTAATGGAAAATATGAAGAAATTAAAAATTTTAACGAGCAGATACCGAACACTAGTAAATAACATTGCCTTCCAGAAGAATCCTTTTCTGCTTAAAATGTGTCTTTCACCTTCTACAGGTCTCATTCAAGCTGAAGAATGGAATGATAAAATGAGGAATTGTATTTTGTGGGAATCCACTGAACAAAAGCCAAATAACCATTAACACTAGAAAATAAAAAATAGTTCATATATAAAACAAAGACATAATAATTCATTTTTCTGCAATTGTTGCTGCATTAGCCATTGTATGCTTGCTCACATACTTAACAAGAGATGTCATTTCAAATTATCTTCGAAAATTTATACCCAAAAGCCTATTTCACATGAGCGGAGCAACCTCAATACCCATGTAAGTTTGTAATAGATAAAAAGTAACATAAGTTACCAATAATTGAATTTGTAGAAACTTCTAAATGTATTCAGGTATTTTTTTTTCATTTAAGATGAGATAAATGGAATAGTCCTCATCAGCTGGAAGGACTCTAGACAGAACAAGTAATTAGATAAAGTTAAACTCAAACATCACCAGCATGAATATTAAAGATAAATAATCAACAATGATGACCATTTACAAATCCAGAAACCAACCCTTAACTAGACAAGCATGACCCTGCTATATGCTTTTAGCTACTTCATTCACCGGATTACCATCAGTACTTTCAAGTTCCAAGAGACTACTCACAACGCACAAAAAGAAAAAAAACCCATTACCATATAAAAAACCAGTAATTAGACTAATTCCAAACCTCAATTAAAATACAAAATAAAAGCACAAAAGGAAGCTGAGCCTAAAAGTACTTAAAGCCTTACTAAAAGCCCTAGCAGTAAGCTAGCTAAACTCTCCATGACTTGGTTCGGTTCGATCATATATTACGCAATACTACAAGCCTCCAAACACCCAAGAAGCTGATTAGCTCACAGCTATGATGATAACAAGAAGAAATGAGGAATTAGGGAAAAAAATTTCACTAAATTGACGATTCCATGTTTGTAATATACAAGTATACAGACCATTAATATAGAATCCATCAATAATATAGTTCCAAAAAGTCTTCTGTTTTACAATTGCAAAACACCTCAAACAATATGAAGCAGCTATTCCTGGAAAAGCTGCAATTCCATCTCTAATTAACCATTCCCCAAGCAAAGAATCAGACCATATATTTCGTTTGGATGATCTTAACTTAACATAGTTGATTCAATGTCTAGTATTCATACTATCCATACAATCATACCATAGCTAGTGAAAAAGGCCTAATACGGTGTCAACCCAAGAAAAAGTTATCAATAAATTAAATTACTCTCGCGATTTTCATCAAATACCTCCTCCCCCTCCCTCCGTAAAATCATCTTCATATGCAAAACTAAAAAAAAAATCTTCATCTAACTAAACCCATCCTTGGAACTGTTACCCGCTCACCAAATTGAAGATAGATCACGGTTTATAGTTACAAAAGAATGCTCAATACAATATTCCGAAGGAAAAAAAACATAAATACATAATTATAATGAAGTTTAAGGCCAAACATAGTTTCATTAGTTCATACAAATATTTGCCGAATGAATTGCTCTCTTCCCTTTTCTGAAATCAAACGATGAGAAATCTCTTATTGGCTTCGACTTATCCGGAGAAATTAAGAAACGCAGTGGCAAAGCAACGATTGCCCTGTGATCGACGACTACGAAACCAAGGTTTTAATTCTGCTTTCTTGATCAACAAAACATCGGTCCCTTGTTTTACTAATAGTCCTCCGATTATCATTATTTTTTTATAAAAAAAACCCTTAAAATTACATGTAAAATAGAGGATAAAATTTATTTTAATAACTTCTTTTGTTTATTAACTTTGAGGTCCTTTTAAGCAATTCCTTTCATTATTTTATTTAATTTACACCATATAAATTATGGACTCAAATTCGATAACAAATAAAACAAATATTATTAAAACTACAAAAAATGTCAAATGTAATATACTTTAAAATACAAGCACAGTTTATTTTACATGTGTGTTAAACCTATAGAATAAGTTTGGTTACATATATAAAAACATTCATGAACTCAACAAAATATAAATATTGAAACAATTTTTTGTTAGGTTGGTTTTAATAAAAAAATTGTTAGAAAATCAGGTCAAAAGATATGATACATAAGAGTGTTGTATTTACTCCGATAATTAAGTTAATTTTTAAGTAAAAAATTAAGATAAAAGAAAATTAGCATGATTTGTAGTATGAATTTATGCTATCTATTTAAAGGTTTTGATAGATGTTATAATTTTAAATAACTAATATCAATTAATTAATATTTAAATTTATAATATGTAAATATTGAATTATTTATAATGTTAATTACCTTTCATAAATACAGATTATATCATTAATATTTATTTCTAATTTAAATAATAAAAGATATACTTGATTATACACTAATTATACTTATATGAATTTTCAATTTTATCATAGATCAAACAAATAAGACCATACGTACCTAGTAATTTTTCTATCCAATATAAGCACCCTAGGTTGCCTACTTTGCTTCTAACAAAATAGGCAGTCTAGTTTGCCTTAGACTATCTTAGTTAGGTTATACAGCTAGTATCTCATATACCTTTATGTTATCATAATCTTGAGGTCATAAGCTTTTCAATGGTTAACCTCAATCGAAATCTCAATTGGTAAGTTAATTTTTGAACTTGTGAGTTTGACTTCCCAAATCTAATATCTTTGTAGTCCTATTCTACTTGATCTTCTCTCAATCTATACCTTTGAATTATGGGTTAATTAGAGGTTGAGACTAGACTTGTTAGTCTATATATAGACCTAGCTGTTATCAACTTCAGTCACAACTCTTAGTTAGAAATTCAGGTCAAAGCTCTGAGGGAAAAGATTTCAGAACAATTTCTTGCTTTATCCAACTCTTGATAAGTGAATCGATATCTTTATTTTTCTAACTTTTTCTTCAATTTTTCTTGAATTTGCATGAACCTTAGGAGCTTGAAGAACACTTGTGTCCTTAAAACTTTTTTTCTTTTCTTTTTCTATAGATTTAGAATGGTAGACCTAAATTTTTTTTTGAAAAGTCCTTTCTTTTAATAAAAGAGCTAGAATTTTACGTCCTATTGCTTCAAATTTCAAAAACCTCCTTATTGGAACAAAATATCTGGTAGTAAAGCTCACCAACATTATCACAAAAAGGGTCCAGGAAGAAGAATTGAGATGTAAGAGATTTCAAAACCAGGAATGGATACCTAGACGAAAAATGATTCACACTAAGCAAGGCGATATAAGAGGGTCCCATAGGTAGGTTAGGATGTGATGAAATAACATGACCATCAAAAGCAGGGACAATAAGTCGATCAAAGGGACCAGCCATGCAACTTACTCAGAAGGGACAAGACTGACCATCTGTGATCCATTGCAACTAATAGTCAAGAGGTTTAAACTACTAGATTACTAGCTAGCCAATTGAACACATCGGGTGGAACTAGTCAACAATTCCTTTGTCGGTGGTGGTGGAAATTCCAATGGTGCTTTCGATGATAACTATATGAAAGTAGATTTATTTTTATACTTTAAACCACTTATTTTCCTTCTTATATGTTAAAATATCATTTAAAAAAAGCTTAATATGTGTTTAATATGATAATATAGGTGAAAAGATATCAAACAAATCAAAAATAGGAAAAAATAAGGATAAATACAAAATTACAAGGTCAATCGATTTACCAGAAACTAGATCGAGAATAGGCTTGGTCAATCAAAGGGTGAGGATCAAAATCCATGAGCATAAAATTAAATCCCAACTTTTAATCTGAGCCCTTGAATCAAAGTAATACAAATCCTAATCTAATAAGGATCAATTTAAACCTATTTAAAGCAACATAGTAAGGCCATAAGAAGACATAATTAAGATTACAAACCCTAGGAACTACCAAGAATAAAAAGTTCAAGAGGGGATTAAAGGAATCACAATTTTGGGAAATATTTAAGAAAAGATTAGTGCCACAAATCAAGAGATTAAGTGTATCTCTTCTTCTTATTCTTCTTCTTTATCAATTGTATTGTTTTTATATATGAAAATCTGAGTTTTATGAACATAATTATGTATAAATAATTTATTAATCTAGGGGTCTTATAAACCCAATTTTCTTCATGAGATAATATAATATTTTACCCCAATCGTTATTGCAATTCAATAATATTATTTAATATGATTTTTAAGATATTAATTTCTTAGCCAATAATTGATCTATAAAGGTAATTAAATGGATTTGAGAGATTTATTTAATTATTAGTTTTGATTAAATAATATGCATAGTTTATAGATAAAGATGTATGATTCTTATGTGTGTAATCTATAATTGATGAACTTAATAAGTATATGCTTTCTAATTTATATGATAGTATGATTAAGTTAATTACTATATGGAGTGTAGTATACTTGATAAATAAATGCATGTTAGGTTAGATTCCATTGATCATATAATTGATTGATGATTATATTGGAAAACATTTAGTGACTCACGTGTTAGGAAATTAGGAGATCAAAGATTTCTAGATCGTTTTCTCATATATCTTCGTAGTTGTTGAGTCTTATGATTTAAAATTAGTTATCATTTATTTTTAAATTTTTATAATTTTCTATTGTCCAAATAGTATTCGTAATAACTGTATTAGTACTCATAAGTTACCCAAGTAGCTATAGGATCAATATCCATACTTATGTATATTATATTACTTGTACTGCCCGTATACTTACAGATTGCATCATGTTAATCTTCCAACAACAATTCTAGCTTCGGTCTATGTTCTAAATACCCCTTTTGGTTTGATCCCTTCGATTATGTTGACATTTCTTGATCTTTTTCTAGTGAAGGCATTCCTCAAGATTTACCAAATTTGGAACCAAAGTGTAAAGTTAAATATGAAGTTGATTCCATGGTAGTAGTCACTACAAAACTAATAATGGATAAGTTGATAGAGATGTTTGAAATTCTTGAGAATATTGGAATCATTCTTCCGTGCGTAATGTGATTCTTATTAATCCCCTAGGGATCACCATTTTTGTTGATCAACTCGTTGTTAGTCTTAGGCTGTCATTCCCCACTACTAGACCATGAGTTTCTTTGTAGAGTAAGGGCTTTCCTAGGATAGTTCCCTCCTAATTTTTAGAGAGTTCTTTTTTTTGTTACATCTTATGGAAGGAACATGGTAAGAAGTTTACCCTAGCTATGTTTCATTCTCTATAATATCTTAGTTTTGTGAGTAAAGGCTAGTTCAACCTTAGGACCTATGACAATTGTAGATTTATTGAAGATTTTCCTTAGTCCAACAAGGGTTGGCATCTTTCATGGTTCATTATGATTGGTACGTATTAAGTTTCTTGTCTTGAGCTTGGCGCTACACCCACATACTTTGTACTTAGCGATAAGTTGTCTATATAAATGTAACTTATACTTATGAGGTCACTTTATTGTTTTGTTCTCTTTTGTTAACTTTTTCTATCTTTGTTACAGTACGTTGGAAGAGTGTTGAATTCAATAATGAGAGGCAAGAATTCATTGACCAATTATTTTATCTACCTTGTAGAGAGCATAGCTATGAGATATTGATAATTGTTGAGATGATTGCGTACTAGGGTTTTTAATTTTTTTATTTATTCTTGAGACTCTTGACATTCTTCCTTCCAAAGGTAAGTACTTCTTGTCTTGAGCTTGGCGCTACACCCACATACTATGTTACTTACTTATATTTTTTGTTTTACAAAGATGACTTCTAAGTATGCTTCTTCATAAGATGGACTGTAGACTATGATGCAACCAACGATGGTTGGTGGACTAGGTGGCTAGGTAATGTCAGCTAGTTTGACGAAGTGCAGTATGGCATGTGGAGTGGTGCAAAATTAGGCATGGCATGATTGGAAATAGGTTAGGGGTTGGGTAGTTGTATGGTTACTCAACTCACTGGTAATTTGGCTTCTAATAATTATACTTTGACATTCGAATGATAGGTTGGGTCCCGTCAGTTGTGATAATGAAAAATGGCTTCCTGCCTTAGCAAATCTTGGGATATGATCTAATGAATGGCAGTCTTATCTTGTCGATGTTGGGACATTTCCCTAATAAACTTGCTCAAACTTTGAAGTCTTAACTTTTTTCTACCAATTATAACTTTTTTTGAATCTACTATTTCTAAATCCATTTTTCTCTTTAAACCCACTTTCTCTTAATCTATTTTTTTTAATTTATCTTTTTCTCTAGAACTACTTTTTTTAGGGTTACTATGTTCCTGGGATGTTTTTTGATATTCCTAAATGCCTTAGGAATTGTTTTTTAAGAAAATAAGTGGTTTGGACTCCATCTTTTCTTGAGTCCCACTTTTTCGTGAAACCTACGTTCCCAGTAGGTTTTTAAGTTCTTCATAACTACCTTAGGATTTTTTTTTTGAAAATGGATGGTTTGGACTCCCAATCTCTTAGCTACTTGCTTGGCAGGCTTCTTAAGTATGGTAAGCAATAACCATTCTCTGAATCCCCATTCTTGTGGAGCTATGACCTCTACCTTTTCCTTGGAATTTTTGAGAAGATTTTTGAATTTTGGAATGGGTTTTCCTGGGTATGAAGAATGTTGTTCCCCGTTTCATTCCAAAGTATACCTTTCCTAACCATAGTGTCTGGATCTTGGACCATTTTTGACATGGGTGTTGGAGAGGTTTTGTTTCAACTCTATTTTCTACACACGACTAGGTCCATTAAGATAATAGTGTAGTTTTGTTATCTTGATCCTGGATCGCAGTCACAGTTGGTGTTGAAAAGAAGTTGAGATTGCTTTCTTTTCTACACAGAAAGTGATCCATTAAGGTGATTGAATACATTCTCTTGATCCTAAGTTAGAGTCTCCATGGGCATTGGATGGGTATTTATTTCTTCTTTATTTCTACATAGGAAGTGATCCATTAAGACAATGGTTTCACACTAAGTAGGCCACTACCTTAATCCTTCATTAATGTCTCTATATGAATTGGATGGTTGCCACTTCTATTCTCGCATAAAAAGTAATCTATATAGGCATTGGATGGCCTTGCATTCATCTGCCACTACCTTGATAATGGATTACTATTATTGTGGGTATAGAATGAGCATTGAGCCTTGTTTCCTTTCCTGCATAGAAAGTAAACCATTGAGGTAGTGGTTTCCATTGTTGTGATCCTATATCATAATCACTGTGAGTATGGAAGTGGTATGATCCCGTTTCATTTTCTTGTAGCATGTAATCTATTAAGACAATGGTCTTGTAGAGTTAGTCTAGATCCTGGACTATAATCACTATGTATGCATAGGGGTGTAATCCCTTTTCATTACCTCACATAACTTTATCCATTGATACATTAGCTGAATGACATTTTGCATTAAGCTCTCTTAAGCTGGTGATGGATACATGATTTGTAGAAGGAGTAGCCTTCCTGATATAGTATAGGATAAGTATGGTTCCTAGCTTATATCGGGTATGGCTATTAAGTTGGAGGGATGAATGTGTTCTCTCACATCCCATAGTAGTGCATGGTGGTGGTCATGCCTTTGTGCAAAGCTAAGGTTACTATGGATAAGTGGTTGATTCTTATTCTCTTGTTATAGCCTTTTTGGATGCTAAGTTTGTGCTAAGTTATAGAAGATTACATGAATGCCAAGTTGGATAAATTTTTCATTTATTCTTGATCTTTTTTATTTATTTTTGGTGTTGGTATTGACTTAGCCATATAGGAATTTTGATTGAAAAATAAATTACAAGTGCAAAGTAGAAATAAATAATTCTAGACTTGAAATCTTTTAGTTGGATCCCAATCACATATAGTGCCTTAGTGAAACCCATGTTGTAATAGTCTTGTGCTACTATTTGTTCTCGTAAGACAATCCCAATTCTTGTTTCTGTTAGAAACTTTAATGTTAGGTTATAAGTAGAGGATAATGCCATAACAACATATAGAAACAGTCATCCCAATATGTAGTTGTAAGTTGACAGGAAATCAACTAACATAAAGTTAATCAAGATGGTCTTGGTAGCAGAACCTTTCCCAATAGTTACTAGAAGTTCCATACTTCCATATGAGGTGAGATGTTTCCATAGAAGATATACAATGGAATGTTGATTAACTTAAAGAGATGTTATAGCTTCATCTACTTCCTAGCATATTTGAATAAGATGTCCACTGAGCTCTCAGTATCTACCAAGACTTAGCAAATCTTGTTGTTGGAAATCTATAAGCTTACAACCAGATCATTATAGTATAGAGGCACTAATCATGTTTCTTCCTTCTTAATAAAGACCAAGTCTTCCTCAACCATCTCGGGCTTCTTATCCTTGCCATGGTTCTAGATAATGTGCAACACCTTTTCCCGTAATCCTTTACTAGTTGCCACAAATTCCTTGAGATAGGTCTTTTGTATCTAGTGCTCAATTTCCATTTGGAGCTTTTAGTAGTAATCTATTTGAAGCTACCATCTTGATGGAACTCATAGTCTAAATTTTGGTTCTTGTCAACTGGATTACCCTATATTTCTTTGGGGTGTTTAAAGATTCATAAATCTTGGACATGCAAATTTTGAAGCTATTACATGGTCGTGAGGTTCCAATTTTCTTTGAGGGATCTTCTTTTATGTCCCCACCTTTGAATTTCTTACCATGCAAGTTCCTAGGCTTTTCTTATGTCTTCTTCTTATGATGGTGGTTCTTGATTCTACTTTTATGGTGACTAACCATATCTTCGACATTGATTGCCACAACCATAATCTTGGTCATCTCTTTGTAAGATAAACTAGAGATCTTTTATGCCAA
Source organism: Hippophae tibetana (assembly GCA_037013495.1). Classification (NCBI taxonomy): domain Eukaryota; kingdom Viridiplantae; phylum Streptophyta; class Magnoliopsida; order Rosales; family Elaeagnaceae; genus Hippophae; species Hippophae tibetana. The sequence goes on from CM072810.1 coordinate 106,424,868, forward strand.
TCTAGTCTACAATAGTTCCATGTAGATACCTTAAAGGAATGCATTGACTATTAGAGAGTATGGATAGTCTTCAACCTAAATTTTCTCATTATCGAAGTAGTCAAAGTAATCTTTTAATGACTAATTTTCCTTCTAGATCATCCTTATCAGATGTTCTGAGTTCTTTAGTAGTCTTCTCTTTACTGAGAAGTAAGTGTTGAACTATCTTGATAATTTTGAGAAGTTCCCAACTATTCTTGGCTTAAGGGTCTTGTAACAAACTCTGGCCTTTCCTACCAGTGTCATTGGAATTACTCTATAGTTGACAACATAATTGTATGCATAGAGATTCACCCAAACTCTAAATAGGTCAAGGTATTTTAAGGGTTCAGAGGACCGATTATAAGTTCCAATGGAATGTTTCTTGAACTTATCTCAACAGGGTATATAATACCTTTGAGGTGATGAGAGCTTGAGTAAAATTGGTGCAATCTAGATTATGTTTCTTCTTTTTAAGTCTTAGCTCTATCTTATGAAGCTGATGTTCTAAGTCTCCCATTGGTGAATTAGGAACAAGATGATTGCCCATTCGTGGCACCACTGCTTTGTTTTGGCCAGAGTTTGTGGCACCACCATAGATGCTTTCCTAGCCATAACATTCACGGCCTTTGGTCTTGAGTTGGTTCCTTAAGTTCACACATTTGTTGCACATATGCTCTAGTTTTAGTTAGCTTCTAATAGCTTGGTCATCGGTAGCTAAGTATGCCAGGGGTAAGGCATCATCGCCATTTCCATTATTTTCACCTAGGTCTTATAGATCCTATATACAGGGACCCAATCTTCTGTGGACTAAACCCTTTAAGTTGTTCCTGGCGATGGGCATCTAATGTTGTTCTTCTAAAGTGCCAAGCCCTATTGGTCGTGGAGAACTTGAGTGACTCATTGCGGCACTATATGCCTCTACACTTTCATTTAGAGTTGTACTAGTTATTCTATCATGAATTCCAACTTTCCCAACCTTTGATCCATGGTTGGTTTCTTGGGCTTAGCGCCCTTCTTTCTTCTTTTAGTCTTTCTTGGTATAGATTGGTCGCTCACCTAGACCTCCACTTACTCTTTTTTCATTGATAATGGTAGAGAGTTTTGAGGAATTTCTTGGGAACTCATTCTAGTGATTTAACGGATCAAACACATTGTTAGAAGAAAAGTTAATGAAGAATGTGACGAATAGAGCGAAAAACACTATGAAATTTTTTTAGTTTTCACTAGCTCAATCGGTTAAACACCGAATTTCTTTCCTACATTCGATGTTAGATATTGAATTTTATTTTTGTTAGGTCGTGTCCTCTTGACACATGGATCTATAAATCACTAAAAAACCATGCCAGAAGATATGCCACCTATGGATGTGTATCTATTTTGATACTTAAGTCAATTTCTAAGAGAAGTTAAGATTTGAGGAAATTTAAGGGTTGTGGTATAAGCTTATGCATAGCTTTTTCTGATTTTGTGGACCTATTTAAAGGTTTTTGCGGATGATGTAATTGTAGATAACTAATATCGATTGTATTATAGTTAACTTATAATATTTAATCATTGAATTAAATAATATATAATTATTTGTATTATTAATTATCTTCAGTAAATACAATTATATCATTAATATTTATTTTAAATTTAATTAATAAAAGATATACTTGATTGTGCGTTAGTTGCACGCACTTGATTTTATAATATCATCATGGATCAATCAAATAGGGTTATAAATACATGATGATTTTCTTATCCAACAACAAATAACAATCTTCAACCAATTTTTTTAAATTTTCAATTTATTTTCTGCTAACTTTCTTCAATAATTCAATTATCACATCTAAAGTTTCTATACAAAACAAGAGTACCCAAGCGAAAAATTGACAACTACTATTGGATCTTTCTCCATATTCACATCTTTGAATTCAAAAGCAAGTGAATAAAGAAAGACCTTTTTCAACATCCTTTATACAATAAAGTACAAAGATAGATAAAAAACATCACATAAAATATCTTGGAGAGCAAAATCAAAAGCCCACGTGCTCACATTCATAGCATCTCCTTCCATGATTTCTTTTTGTTAAAGATATTGCGTCACATACATCATTACCACAATAACATTTGTATGGTATTGGTTTCTCATTGTAATAAAATAGATTTAGAAAAGAAAACAAAGAATGAGAGAGATATGTAAAGTGTTAGGGTATGCTGAAAAAAGAAAAAGAAATTAAATGAAAATGGCGATAAAAACGAGATAAGCACAGTTGGTTACTATTTACTCTTGACCAGAATACAATTTAAAGACATACCTATCCTTTATTAAGGAGACATGTGAAAAGCATGTGAAAAAAATAAGCATTTTTGAGTTGGAAATAAAAAATTGAACTCACGAAGTTAGGGACCTAAGATATACCAAAAAATAAAGAAAGACATGTTTTTTTTACGAAGAAAGGGACCTAGGATCCACCCATTGTTGTTGTCTGCTTAAAATAGGGAGTGGTTTGTGAAAATCACTTTGTTTGCGTTAAATAAACATTTTAGTTATTTTGTTTTTACAATAAATATTTAAGTCACTATTTCTATAAAAAAAAACATTTTAATCATTTTTTAAATAGTAAAATATTATTTTATTAATAAAAATTCTAACATAATAATAAAATAAATTTAATGGTTTAAAATTACCATTTTATTTTAATAGTTTAGATATGAGTTTAAATAGTATTATATTATTTTTTGTTCAATTGATTTTGTAAGTTTCATATTTTCTATTTTTTTTGTATTTTTTAAACATTTTTTTATATTCTATTTTTTCTATAGTTATCGTATTTAGATTAAAACTACAGATTTTACGATATCAATAATGAATACTATATAGATCATTGGCGTTAGAATTACACGAATGAACTTTCTCCAATTCATCATCTTTTAAGACCACATAGATGATTGAATCACGTCTTTACTCTGAGCAATACAATAGTTGTGCATCGTTCAACTTCTGGTATTAGTCTTCGAAGATAGTGAATAAGAGAGCTCATTGGTGTGATTCTAACACCACTAATCTCGTAACTTCTATTTATGATATTATAAATTATGTAATTTTAATCTAAATACTATACCTATACAAATGTGATACAAAAATGTGCTCAAAAAATAAAAAAAACATTTCTTAAAATATAAAATTTATAAAATAGTTGACTAAAACAATATTGTACTATTTAAAATCAACTTTAAGCTTTAAAATAAGGTGGCAATTTTACCTATTAAATTCACTTCATTACTTTAATGGTATCATAATTTAATTTTTGGTACCTTTTTATCCTTATTGTTATGGTACTTTAGTGATACTCCTATTTAAAAATAAGTATCAAATTAGAATAATTTGCTTATTAAATTGAGGATTTATCACACTTTTAAGTAACAAATTGGTACTAATTTAGTGTAATTTTTACATTAAATTGATTTTTTTTCACTAAATTAGTTCCTATTTTAAATTTAAGTATCATTAAAGTAACACTTGAACAATAAGGGTAAAAAATGTGTCAAAAATTGAATTATGGTACTACTATGATAACAAACCCTTCTTATTATGCCAGAATATCTTATTAATGGACTAATATTTTATTACTCTAAATGTGACTACAATATTTCATTTTTAGTAAGAGAATGATTTAAATGTTTTTTTTCAAAGTGACTAAAGTTTCACAATTACAAAAACTAAATGACTTGTACATGTTTAATTTTAGAGGTGGACATAATAATCAATTAACCATCCTATTAGTCAAAAATCAAGTTGAACAAAACCTATTTTTATGTTTTACATGTCCAATTAGATTGATTTTGGTTTTAAAAGTGTAAAAAGCGACATGTTTTAGATTGATTACGGTTTTAAAGTTTTCAAATTAATACTTAACAAAACCATCCTACATATTGTTAATATACATATTTACTTTTTTAATTTATACATTTATAGTATATATATCACATATAATTATAATCATCTAATTTTAGTTAAATTTTTATAATATTTGAGAAGATGAAATAACTTATACTATTATTTTCTTGTATTCATTTTTAAAAATATTTACTATAACAAATAAAAAATTTAAATCACGTTTTGTTCTCAACAATTTACTCATTTTCAAAAGTTATTATCTATTTAAAAATTGATGTACAATTATAATTTAAATGTTAATATATAATTTTTTTAATTAATTTATTGATTAAACAAAAATATTATTTATTAAATTAACATTAATATAAAGTAAAAATATTTAAATTTATTTAAAAAATAAGTATATTAAGTCAAACCTATTCGCTACTACAAAACTGGGTATATAAGTCGATACGTAAAGTCGGTTTTTGGAAAAAACCGACTTTAAATTAGTTTAAAGTCGGTTTGATAAAGAACCGACGCTATCCACGTAGGACGTAGCGTCGGTTGATGTGTCAAACCGACGCTATGCGTGGACGTAGCGTCGGTTCTAGGTGTTAACCGACGCTACGTCCAGGTGTAGCGTCGGTTCGCCACGTCAACCGACTCTACGTAGCGTAGCGGTTGACGTGGTGAACCGACGCTATCCACGTAGCGTAGCGTCGGTTGACACCTAGAACCGACGCTATCCTACGTGGATAGCGTCGGTTGACACCTGGAACCGACGTTATCCACGTAACATAGCGTCGGTTCGATACGTCAACCGACGCTACACACATGGATAAATATTTTCTCTTCTTTCTTCCCAGACAGAAACTATTTTCAGCGTTCAAGAACTCTAAAAAATCGAAAACCTCCTCCTCCATTTCTCCTCCACTCTTTCTCATTTTTCGGCCACCTACGACTACCATTTCCAATATCGGTTAGTGAGTTTTCTTCCTCTCTAACTAATCTTTTAGATCACCTATTATTCATATTTTTTTTCTGTTATTATGTGTTATTATTTATATGTATAGATTGTTGTATTATATATGTAGGTTTCTATTATAACATAAGGAGAAGAATATGACGATCTTGAATAAAATAGAACAAAACCATGGTAATTTTTCTGTTATTAATTAATATTTTATTTTTTAAATATTTGTATTATTTAAACTATTTGCTAAACTGATATTGGTTTTTTTTTCTGCTCGAATACAGGTTGAATATGAATAAATTTAAAAAAAAACAAAAAAAGTTAAAGTCGGTTCACCGCGTGAACCGACTTTAAACGTAAAGTCGGTTCATCCCGTGAACCAACTTTAAACGTAAAGTCGGTTCATCCCGTGAACCAACTTTAAACGTAAAGTCGATTAAAACCTGACTTTAATGCTCCTTTTTGTAGTAGTGATTATATCCATATAAATAGATTGATAAAATTAACTCTAATTGATATTTTACAATTAGTTTAGTTTTTTATTTAACAAACTAATAGTATCAATTCTGTTAATATTTTAGATTAAAATTGACCAAAATTGACTTTAAAATAACTTTGTTGGTTATTTTTTTCTTCTTCTCTCATTTCCATGTTGCTTGGCAGGTGGCGCTTGCACTAGAATTTGGATATATACCCTACGGAGAAAACAATTCGATCCGGCGTTAATCTTAACCATATATAAATTACATAACTAAAGTAAAAAATAATACAATAACTACTAGGACTTTTTTTCACAAATTTTATCCCTAAGTGTCCCCTCTATTATTATTTAATAGTTTATTCTTAAATATTGAATAAATAGATTTTTTTACTACAAAATTTTAAGATTGTTATAAAAATATTATCAAATTTTGATTTGTTATATCCATATTATTAAATTTCACAAATGTTACAAAAATAAATTCAAAATTTTATCCTTATTTCAATACTATTAAATTTTTCAAATGTAACAAAAATATTATCGATATATAAATAATTTTCTGTTAACTGAGTTAATAATATTTTTGGAACATTTTATAAAACTGAATTACATAAAAGTAATAAAAAATAATATTTTATAACAAATCAAAATTTAATTATATTTTTATAATAATTCCTAAAATTTGATATTACCTAATTACAAGTAAAAAAAATTACTTATAACGGGCACGTGTCAATGGATTTTTTTTTTTTTCCAATCTCTAGCTCAGTCAATAGATTCTTCATCCACATAAACTTACATATAGTTCTGCGAACCATTGATAATTGTACACTTGACTTCAGCACTTGACCAAGCCTGTACGTACAACATTTTATTATTATTATTATTATTATTATTATTATTATTATTATTATTTTTAATTGCAGTTGCACCCTCAAAACAAATTCATATGATCCCAATCCCACAAAGCCTGATCACTATCGATGGTCATTGGAGCATTTCCATTTCCACCACTTTGAGATGGCTCACCTTGGTCTCCTGTGGATGATCTCTCTGATGAGCCAACACAGTCCACCATCCATGGATTATGGTTCCTAATCCTATGCGATGTTGAACCCTCATTTCCATGATGGCTTGTGATCTCAACATCTGTGGGTCTTCTATCAAATGCTCTTGTACATTTTGAATTCTTGTACACTCGGCATAAGCTATATTCTTCTCTCAACTGCATGCCATTAATGTTCACAATGCAAAGCGAACATATCATGTAATTTTTAGTTTTATTTTTTTAAAAGTGACATTAAAATTACCTTTTGTATTATATAAATAAAATATTATACGAATATAATTAGAACATGAGTCCACGAATGGTAAAATTAAATAGTCATACCACTTAAACATAAGTTTTAAATTACATGTGTTATGCTTAACCATTATAACCACACTACAAATTATTAACCTATTATGTTAGTTTCCAAAAGAGTGAGCACATTCTCCGAAATTTGTTATAAACATATTATTAATTTTTTTTTTGTTATTTTTATACAATTAAATTTTATAAATGTTATAAAAATACTATTAAACTTTTTTTTATAACTTGTTATTAACACTAGTTAACTGATTGATGTTAATAATATTTTTATAACATTTATAAAATTTAATGTTATAGAAAAAGATATTTAATATTATTTTTATAATATTTGTAATATTTAATGATACAAAAGTAAAAAAAAAAATAGTGTTCTCAAAATTGACCAGAAGCTATACCCTATAATATTTAAACTATTCTTTGCAAGGCCAACTATACCTCTTTAATTTTCATGCTGTATACGTTGGTGTAGGAATAATCCTTTATTCTTAAGTTACTATTATTAAGCAAAAACTTTTGATTTACTATTTTAATTTTTTTAAATTTAATTCAATATTTTTATTATTAAAATATATTTCAATAAATTACTTTAACAAATAATTAACCGATTTGATTGAAAAATTAAGTCAAGTAGGCATAATGTGAAGTTTAACTTAATTCTCTTGTTCGCGGTTTTATAATTTTAAGCATCAGAACATGACATAAATTTTCAATATATTTTTCGGTCAAAATATTTTAAAATTAATTAAAATAAAAAATATTAAAAATAATAAATTAAATTAAATTAACACTTTTTCTTGTTAAAACTTAAAACCTATTAAATAATTATACCAACATTAAGTTATTAAGAGTTGGAATGTGTGCTTAATAAATGTCAAGTATTAGCTCCATTATCTTTAAATTAAAAAAAAAAAAAAAGACTTATCTTCTCTAGCAATGTCTATCAACTTGGGCTTTATTTGTTTATTTTATTTTATTGTTACGATAAGGGTTTTGGTTAACGGTTAGGCACTACAGTTTGGAGAGAAGCTTCATGTTGTTGAGGTGAGTGACATACATATATTTTTCTAAAGTAAAATTTTTGATTTATACATGTTATAAAAATATTATCAAATATTTTTTATTATTTTTATACCATTAAATTTTATAAAATATTACTAAAAATATGATCAATTAATAAAAAAAATATAAGTATATCAATTATATTTTTGTTATATTTATAAAGTTTAAGAATTAGTAGCAAAAATATTAAATTTATGAAGTATAATTTTATGAAAATAAAAATAAAAATTTGATATCATGTAACTAAGATTTTATTTTTTAGGAATTTCTTGATTTCATTCTTATTAGAAATAAAAATGGAGTTCATGGTAATTTTAGGGTGAAGTTTATAATTAAGTATCATTAATTTGCTCTTTTAAGATTAGTTGTTATATGCCAGCAAACTTTTACAAATCTCACACCCGCTTAATATATTAAAAAATTACTAGTTATCTAACAAGAAATCATAAATCATATACCTTTGGAGTTGTACTACTAGTAGTAGTAGTAGTGGATGAAGAAGCATTATTATCTGCTTGAATGGCTTTATATTCATTCATCTTCCATTCAGTTTTATTTCCGTTTGGAGCTCTACCCAGGTAAAACACCATTGTTCTTTTCACACCAATGACTCCATTTTTGGAAGAATAAACATAACAAGGAGACCCAGTTGCTTTCCAGTAGCCAATTGGTGTAAGCCTATTGGGTCTCCCTCCTCGAGCTTCACTTTCTTGTCTAGGAATGAAGAAGAAGCTTTGCTCTGTATCTCCATGGCATAGTTCTCCCGAGAACTCTGATCATTGATCAACCAATAACAAACAAAAGATTATGTTAATTGAAAGACATATTAATACCAATTAACTCAGGAAATGAAGTGGATCAAACACCAAGGCGGATCGATCTACCTAGCTAGGGGTCAAGAGAGGCACTCTTAACAAAGAATTTTTTTTTAATTAGATGTAATATGTATAGATCAATTATAAACAAATTACATGATTTTATTGTTTATATGATCACTCTGTTGAAATTAAATCCTGAATCCGCCATGAACATGAGTGATTTGGTTAATGGATCAAATGGAAGAAAAAATAATAATATATAAGAAAACAAATAAAATTATGAAAATTAAGATCGAGAAATTTACGTTGGAGGTCCCATGGATTATACTCATAAATATTAATCACTGGGATTAACTTGTCCATAAAACAATGGATCAAATCCTCACTTTTAGTACCATCTAGCTTGTTATGCAAATACACTAAAACCAGCTCTTCTTCAGTTGGATAGAATCTAAACCCAGGTATCAAATCTGCCATTTTTTTTCTCTCTATCTTTGCCAATTAATTACCTCTCTATGTATGGAATAATGCGAGTTTAAAGGGTGCTTGACCAACTTTCTTTTCTAGTCAATATGGTCATTTACGTAGAATTAGATTATATATAGGGAATTATATAGTGAGATATGAAGAAAAATAAAAATTAATTTCATAATTTTTTTTTTGGAATCATTGACTTCATATGAGAAGCCGAGTGAAATATGGAGGAAAAAGAGAGACGCGCGGTTGTGGAATTGCTTGGAAACTACCACGCGGTTGTAGTGAAAGGAGGTCACTTTCCATTTGACATGACTTTGTTCAATTAGTCTATGCATATTTAATTTCGGTGATAGAGGAATTTTCCTTTTAAGATCTCAAATGTGTTTTTATCAATGTATAACTTTTTTCCATTATATAAATAGAATAATAAAAATAATATAATAATATAGAGAACAATTTATCTTATGTTATTAATGATATAATTTTTATTTTATGTTATTAATGATATAATTTTTATTTATAAGACTTTCAAGATACAATACAAATTTCAAAATATAAGATAAGATAGAAATATTTAAATACAAATCCATAATATGATAGTTATCAAATCTGTATTTAAAACATCAAATAAAATTAACAAGTATTATATATTTCATTTCAATTATTATATATAATATGATATTTGACATGTATATTATAACACTCTCTTGGATGTCAATCAAGTAAAAAATGATAAAAATGTTATAGAAGTCTCTTAGGGTACATCATTTGTACTGTTTATTCAAAACAATATATTTAGTCTCTTATAAAAATAGTCAATTAAAGACATAATAATTTTTATATTAAAATATTATTATTTTATATTAAGTGATTAAAATATAAGTCTTTAAAAAGATAAAAGTGAAATCTAATATGAAATTATTTTAAGTAAAAAATTAACAATAATAAAATTCAAACAAAATATTATTTAAATATATATTCTAATTTTTAATAAAAATTAAAATATAATAAAACATTAAATTAAAATAATGGAAATTAACAAATATTAAAAATGATTTTTTTTCATATTAATTGTAATTTTAATATTGTTAAAGACTTGTGTTTTAATTACTTTAATTATATGACAGAAAAATAATAATATTTTAATAAAAAAACCATTAAAATAATATAATTTATCTTAAATTAACAATTTTTACAAAGTTAAGAGACTAAACAATACAAACCCTAAAACCTTTCTAGAAAAATCCAATGGGACAAAACCCAACGAAGGAAAAAAAAGTACATTATTCTCATGTGTACGCTAAACATACATCATTAAAACCTTGCAAGAAAAATCTAATAGGATAAAACCACATAAAGGGAAAAAGAGTATAGTGTATGGGTTAGTTATTTCGATAAACATATAATGTAAGATATTATTGAATTATCACATTTGATATTAATGTGACATTCTCTTAATTGTTAAAGTGAAAGGGTCTTTACTCGTAGATAATCTCATAGTTGATAATAAAAACTATCTCATATTAAATATACATAAATTTATATTTTAGCTCCACGGCCTTTCAATTATTGAAATGAAAGTGATGACTTCAAAACATATAATATATTCTGTCGAAACTTTGATTGTAATTCAACACCCTCATGTTAAAATATATAAAAATCCATTCAATAAGCCCGCAAACGTTACTTAACTCCTTTCATCATATCACTTTTATAAATTTCATGACATTAGAGAAAATTTTCCTTTTCCATTTACTTGTAATAGTAAACTACGGCTTTGCATGATATAAATTTAATACTTTGCATTTACATAATGTCATAATAATAATAACATATACAAAATAATTTTTTATACATCCAATTGACTAAAATGTATTTTCTAGAAAATAAATTAAGATTATTCTTCAATAAGAATCAATAAAAAAAAGCTCTTGATCTTATCAATACTAAATATATTTTGCTAGTTATTAATATGTGCAAGATACAATAAACATAAGTCATATGATACTTTATGATCCTATCGGGAAATATTAGTTATATTTCTTTTTATGATCATACAAATTGCGTTAATTTCTTATGTCAAGTAATCAAATAGGAATTATATATACAATTCTTCTTGCATATATAAAGATGCTTATCATAAACATGATGGTTGTAACGGTCCAAAGGGTCTCTAGTGCTGTCCTTCGCTTGTTGGTATATTAAACACAAGCACATAGCCTATTTTTTCTTGTTTTATGCCTTTCTACCAATAATAATCCTTCAAGCTTTGATGCATTTTAGTGCTACCTGTATGCATGGCATAAATAGAATTATGAGTCACTTCAAGATTCTCCCCCTTCAAGTCTTTATCACCATGGTTACATTACTTATTCATATAACAAAAATGAGAGATTTTATACGAGAGATTTCATAAATAGAATTAAAAGCCATTTCACAAGTTTGTACATTCTAATTAAAAATATAATATATCTCTACGTTCTAATTAGGAAAGGGATCAAGGCTAACAAATTGTTGTGTAACTTTACCAAGCATGAAAACCCCAAGCTTTTTCACCTTTTCATTATTTGCATCAAATTTATCAAGCAGATTTGAATATCTCTTTTGAATGGCCTCACACTTTTTGGTGAGATCAAGTTGTTGACCATCAATAAAGGAATTCGTTTGCTCTAGATTTTTCTTCAATATGTATATCTCATGCTCTTTCTTATCCAGGCTTTCCCAATCCTTTTTCTTTAATTTTTCAGACTCAATATGCTCCAGTAGGAGCACATTATAAGATTCAAGCAATTCATATTATTCATCATCATTAGTGTTAACTATCACCTCTTAAACATCTAACACATCAATCAGAGGATCAACAACACTATTAGAAGAAACGAATGTCATAAAATTAGTATGATCATTATCATTAATACTATTACTATCTGAAACAAAACAAAAATCAGCTTTCATAGTATGCTTATTTGTGTGATTTTCTTTTTGAAAACACTTGATAACAATGTGTTTAGTCTTTCCACATTTAAAGTATATGATTTTATTCAAGTTTCCTTTGATCTACTTCTTAGATTTATTTTTTAAGTCTTCATAAGATTTTATAGACTTTAAAGACATGGACCTTGAAACATCTCTTCAATTAATCTTAAATGAGGGTTTCTTCTTGCTAAAGAATCTAGTGAATCTCTAGGAAAGAAAACTATTTCCTCCTTATTCGCATCAGAGTCATCATTACTACCAATCGTGGTACAAACATCTTTGGTTGGTTCAATTCCTTTGGTTGTCTTCAAAGCTAAGCTTTTTCCCTTCTCAAAAGAAATTTGTTTGTGTTTAGAAACATGAGATGCAGTTTAAAGACTTACATGTGACCAACTAGCTCATTTATAACAAGCTTACCAAGTATGTACATTGACTCAGGTACTGTGTAACTTTAGCAGGAAACCTATAAGGTAGATTTCCAATTGTCTTTTAAATTTGTTTTTATTCACTAATGGTCTACCCAAGTTGTATAAACAATTAATTAACAATGTTAGGGAATCATGCATAAAATTTATCAAAAGTCTCATCTTCTTGCATAATGAACAATTCAAAGTCTCTATTCAACTTTAACATTATGGATCTCATAACAGTCTATATACCTCTATGAATTATCTCCAGAATATCCCAAGTTTATTTGAATTTTTACAACTCTAAATCCTTTTATACTTATCAAGCATCACAACCTTGATGATAACATATAAACCCTTACTGTTCCATGTGAACCACTTGTATTTTTCCTTAGTCCACTCAATCATAGGTTTTGGAATAAAATATATTATCTTATAGGGTTTTAGTTTGGTGAGTCTAGCCATTCTCCACAAGGAACCATACACGATTTCCTTGAGACTACAAGAAGGCCCTCATTTATGATTTCTAATAAGCATAATTCAACCAATTGAAATACAGAGGTTTACCTACATTTCCTTCTTATCCTAACTCCATTAGAGAGTAAGTGTATGTGTAAAAAATGAGTTAACAGAATTAACACCGGAGTGCTTAAGGCCAAAAGGGTGCACCTAGACTGATACCAAGTGAAATAATATATGACCTGGTATAGTACTAAAGTAAGAAGATATAGACTCCTTTATGACTCAATCTGAAATTACATAAATAGAAAGAATACACTTAAATAGAAAATACACAAAAGCACAGATAATATAATATCAAATAAACAAATAACTTTTCATAGTAGATATTATATAATAAATAGAAAGTAGGAAAATAGCTCAATATGTTGTAATTTATACACCTTAAATTTTGATTGTACTAACACAATAAGGGATCATGTATATCAAGTAATGTAATGAGACAAACCCACATAGAGATCATATCTATATGTTAATGTCCTTGGGTTTCTTAAGGAAACCACTCAACAACAAATAATTCATTAATCAATAAAATAGTTACAATTATGAAAGAAATAGAACTACTATTACCTCTATTAGTTGGAACCTTTGTCCGAACTACCTATTGTTGCTATTTCTTACTGCTTCTATAACAACCTAATTCAACACACAAACCTGACTCTCTTTCACAACCAATACCACCCAATGTGGTGTAATCAATAACCATAGATCAATAATGTGAAATATTAATATAGAATGAAAAATCTTGAGAATCACTCTAAATCTTAAGGCACCAAAAGACACACTATTCTTCACAAATCCCAAATGGTGTACAAGAGTTACACAATCAAACCACTTATGCATATAGATTATGATTTGATAAGTTAACTCACTAAATGACCCACACGTAGTTATAAGCTCTCCAAAATGATTTCAAAAATAAATACAAATCTCAGTATGAATTTTGGTAGAGTTTCGATATTAAAAATATAGGTAAAGATTTTAGAGAAGTGAGGGATATTTATAAAGTCTCAACCAGCCACCTCACCAACCACTTTTCCAACCACCTCACCAAAAATGGTGGCGAGGGTGGTGGCAAGGTACTCAAAGAAAATATTTTTCATTTCCAAAAATATTGAGTAAATTCTACAAATACATGCACCTTAAACGAACCAAAAATCACCACTCTCAACCTAGCATGCCTACTAAAAACAACAAACATATGGTGTAAAAAACATACTTTTAATCACAGTGTTCTTAACTATGTGTTTGTATTATTGATTTTTACTAACCAATCTTATAAGAGTCAAACATAATACTGAGTAAAAATACATAAATACCATGTTTTTTATACACGAGAAGCCAACACAAAAAAATTGAGCACAACAAGACTTACAAAACTTAAATAATTTTTTTATTATCTAATATATATGATCATAATTTCCATAGTGTCATTATTTTATTATCTAATGAATTGGTGCGGGATTAATAAATTTATAGTCATATACTAGAAAATGAAAATATTGTTTTGAAAAATTGTAAAAAATTTGAGCAATTTTTGTATTTTTTATTAAAAATTACCTTATTAAATATATGTGTATTACAAAATATTAGCATGTATATGCATTAGGATAGATGCCATTAAATTCATATGTTTTTTTATTTTAAATTACTTTAATTAGAATAAATAAAAAAATCTTGTTTGATTATATGCATGTGCCCATTTATTAATGAAATAAAAAATTGTTTTGATTAATTATGTCTTCTTAAAATCATCATATAAAAGTATATGCTACCTCTACTCAAACATGAGTGATATAGCATGATACTATTAAGACTTTCATAATTTCGTTTAAAACATATATAATTGGATAACATATATAAACTTATTAATTAACATTTTTCATTATTATTTAATAAGTTAATCTAACATTTACATGATAGACACGAAGTTTTTTTGGTTAAAAATAACATATATTAGTTGATTATTTTTTATAACTAATATGAGATATGATAAGACCTTGACATAAAAATGATTGTTTAAACAAAAATATGATTCGCGCATAAATGGATTTACGACATGTTTATTAAATAGAAAAGAATAAACTGCATTAATTGTCACTTTTAATTTGATTAAATAACTAGCTAATAGTAATAATGTAAAGCCAATACAAAGTAAAACTACCAACTAAAAATGTACATTGAAAGTATATTTATAAAAAAAAATTTATGTATTTATTAGTGTACAAGACAACGAAAAAAGGATGGGTGATGACAGAGTTCATCTAGTTTTCGAAATAGAATACTGAAGTCTAATAGTTTTTTTGTGATAATTTAGTCTTCTAGTTTTAAAAAAGTGTTAAAAAATACTTTAAAAATTATGTTAAATTTTTTCCAAATATAATTGACAAAATTAAAAAATAATATTTTTTTCAAAATCTAAAAATTGATTATTTAGACTTAAGGTATCACCTTTTCATATCTGATGGACTAATCTAATAAAAAAGTTATTGAACTTTAAGTGCTCTAACTACAATAACAAGTAGACTATTGAGACGTTTGTCGCATAAAAAAATACTACCACGATGTCACTTTTGATATAGTAAGATATATATATAAGATCAATGTGATGCAAACCCCATAACACGCGTCTTGAAACCCATGACACAAAACCTATGCTTGAGAACCGCAAGAACATGTCTAGAAACTAAACAATAATATCTGGTTATCTAACCCAAAAAAGCTAAACTTTAGATTGTAGTATAGGAAGCGTCCAAAGGTTTCTAAAGCTATGACAAGCTATTGGTGAATGTCACAATGGCAACAAATATTAAACAATAATTTACTGACCATAATCTAACGGTTGAGATTTTAGTCCAATTATCTTAAACAGTAGATTTAATCAATCGTCTTACTTATAAGATAATTTAATATGCAGAAATGTTATTTGGATATAAAATTTAAACTAATTAGTCACTCCTAAAATCTAGGCAAAAGTCAAATAACAGAAAAAAAAAACATATATTTAGTGTTAGATGAGAATATTTCAATGGTAAAAAAATGACATGTTAGATATAATAGTTAGGATCGTTGGTACTTTTTTTTTCATTTCTAAATAGGACATTATTGAAATGGATATATATATATTCTAAACTTTAAGGGTATGTAACATGAGTCAAGCTTCATATATATCAATACAATTTAATTTTTAAAGTTGAGGAAAAATTCTGATCATTGTTATACATATTTAATAGCTAAGATGCTTCACATGTATAACAATATTATATGCAAATTTTAAAAATTGCATAAATATTTGGAAATTTTCCATATAATATGGAAAAAGGAAGGGAAGATTTTGAAAACTAACAATTTTTCAAAAAAGGACGAGATCTTCTCTAATATAAGGCATGAATGGAAATGCCCATTTTTAGTAAAAACAATATATGGCATCTATTATGCTCATTACCATTAAGGGTGAGGAAGATGGAATAGTACAAATTTCTTGTTTACTTTTTTTTGGTTAATTAAAAGAGAGAAAAACATGCAAACAAAGGTTAATTAATTGAATATGCTTTAATGAAAATAAAAAAGCCATCATATCATTCGGTATTAATCCTTCAAAAGTAAACGCGCAATCTATGTTATTACTCAATTATGTGGTATCGATTTGAATATACAAATATTCACTGTTACTTCAAAGTTTTGGAAAGCTATAAGTATATTGCAAGATGATAACATAATGAAATTAATTAATAAAAACTAATGCATTAATTCAATATATATATGGTGACCTTTCCCAATACAAATTGTTTACAAAAATAAATTTACTAAAATAATCTCTGATTTTTAAATAAATAAAATCTAACAACATATGTATTTTTGTTCATAACTAAATAGTTTTCTTAATTTTAGGAATCACTAAATAATTTAAGTTTTTATATATATATTAACATATGTACTTTTAAATGCTTTCATCCAAAATATATTATGAGTTGTGGATACTATTTGTTCAAATATTGAAGCAAACCATATACACAGATCTTCTTGCCACTTTCCTTTTATCTAGTTGTTTTTGATATATTTTAAATTTCAATCATATACATTCCCATTCAATGAATATGGTGAACTTTATGTTAGTAATATGAGTTATTATTTGAAATATTTTGTTTTGTATTTAGGATTAGAGTCTTCGACTTGTGATTTTACTTTTTCTATATTATATAAATAATATTTCAAAAATTTATAATAAGAAACACAACACCTAAATAATTTTGAAGGATCTGGACGGAGTTAAACTTGAATGAAATCCAAATTAAAAGGCATTTAATGTGTAGTGATTGAGATAATTCATTTTTAAAGAAGAAATATGAGCAAAATATAAGGATTTTATTATTGTCATTAATTACAAGTTTTGAGAGATTTTATAAAAAAAAAAATTATCTCTTTTTTTTTGTTATTGTGAAATTATACTTTATATAATAATCTTAAATTCACCTCATGCATTGAATTTAAATTTAAAATTTAAATTAATCGTTATATTTGTATTGTTTTATATCGTAGATTAAAAATACATGATCAATGTCATTCTAGCGGAAAAAAAAAGCACAATATAAAAATCTTATTTTTATCTACACTATAAAGGGATGGAACAAGAATGAAATTTTATGCGAGCCAAAAAATTAAATAAAAAGTTTTGGTTGCAAGTTTATAATATTTAATAATGTAAATTTTAATCTTGCAATAGAGTTATATATTCATTAGCAGTAAGATAATCTCAATTCAATTTTTTAACGAAAATAACTCTTTTTTATACATATTTTCATAATTTTCGTTAAAGATTAGTTTTTTTAATTTACATTTTCTTGAACCGAATTCAAATTGATTATTAATTTATTTTTAAAACACATAGCAACCAAAAATTAGATTAAAATATAATTTTAATAAAAAAATAAAATAATTTTTTTTTTGAAGGGGCTGTACAGTAACAAATTCTATCATCTCCTATATAATAAAAATAAAAAAAAATAATTCCAAAATTTTTGTGGTGACCATGTCCCTCCGAGCAATGCTGTTGTTTCGTTAATCTATAAATACACGTACATTTGTGAGTTTCTTGGAGAGCATAATCAAGAAGATATCACTATATACACTCTTTGAAGTTAAAAATGGCCAAATTCAACCGCTTTGTATCTTTGATGCTTGTCACGGTTCTGATCATCCTCTACATAGGTTTGCTTCACTTTGATTCCATGGTGTATATATCACATTATTCCTAGTATATATACATATAACCAACTTGTTTTCCATTTTTTTTTCATTTACTTGCTTGTAAAATAAGGAAATGGTTAATTTTTTATACAGAAAAATTATTATTTAGTAATTAAATTAACAAAATAAAGAGCATAAAATTATGATTGATGAACATATTGATGGTAAGTCATTTGGTTACTTAATTCATTTAAATATATACTCTTAAAATTTTAAGGGAGGATGATCGATTCTCACTATCCTTCTCGTTTCGTCCAAAAATATTGTTAGGAAAATCCAGTATTGAATTATTAGGTAAAAAATTAAGTTGCTCTAGTATTAGTATTTTTTTGCTGTACAGATAGAAATTTCCTATAGATAGTTTTTTTATATTTATATGAATATATTTTTGGGTTAACTAATCTCATAAGTCAACGTTAGTACATTCAAAAGATAATGCATGTTTAATAAAGATTATGAAAGTAAACGATATTCTAATATTGATGGATAATATATATGTATAGGAGGACAAAATGAAGTAATTGCAGATTGGAAGTGTTGTGCAGACCACCCAGTGAATCATTGTGAAGTTGGAAAAACCTGCGGTAGCTGCCCTCCCTCATGTAGCAGAGGTCCTATTCCGGCTTCACTCTGCAAGAAAACAAAGAGTGGCTATGAATGTCACTGCAAATGTTGAAGTTAATTTCATTAAATTCTAATATCATTATGATATCTTTTGTTAATTATATCTACCTACGCTATGAAATAATGAACGTCATTTACAATAGTAATATTTCATAATTCAATGCTTACTATGTATAACTCTATATTATATAATAAGTGAAGAGACGAAACAGTCTATTTGTTAAGGCACCTTATGAAAGTACCGTTATTGTTTTTTTTTAATGCATCTTGGGGGTGGAATCCCCCCTCATTTGTTAGCTATTTCATTCACCAAGAAACTAACCGCAAGTTTAATTAAGTTTTATTGATAATTACTTTGTATTTATTTTTTTATATATAGAATAATATTCTTAGTTGAAGGTTACATGATAAAAGTGTTAATAGTTAAGGAGGTATGAGATATCACACTACACTTTGACCTTTTAAATGCAACCTTTTAAATAAAAAAATATCTATTTGTTTATGAAAAATGTGTTAAGTGAATCAACTAAAATTTTAATCATGTTTTTAGTTAAATTATTTTGGAATAATACATGTGATTCATGATTTTTATATTTTTCTATTTGCATATTTGTAAAAGTAGTTTTAATTGAAAACTATTCAACATTTTAGTTATAACTAAAAAGGTTTTGAATAAAACTTAAATAAAATTTTTATTGTCTAATATCTATCATTATAATCATACTAGTTACATTTTCATTATTTTATCATTATAATCATACTCGTTATATTTTCATTATTTTATCATTATAATCATATTCGTTACATTTTCATTATTTTGTTAGTGTTGAATTAATAAATTATAAAGTTGTGTATTAGAAAAAATTTAAATTTGATTGAAAAAATTGTAAAACAATTTGAACAATTTTTGTTTTTTTATTAAAAATTATATATTAAAAATATAAACATGTAAATGCGTTAGGATAGGTGCCATTAAATGCATATGCATTTACATTATAAATTACTTTCATTAGAATAAATAACAGAATCTTTTGATTATTTGCATATGTTCGTTAATTAATCAAGTGAAAAAATATTTTGATTAACCGCTTCTTCTTAAACTCATCGTACGAAATTATATGCTACATTATTCAAACATGAGTGATATAACATGATTTTATTAAGATTTGAATAACTCTATTTAAAAAATAAATCAAATATAATTGAACAAAATCATTATTATTTAATAAGTTAATATGAAATTAACACGATAGATACATCATATCGAATTTTCATAAGATTTTTTTGGTTAAAAATAATACATACGAGTTGATTATTTCTTATAATTAATATGATTATGACAAGACCTTGAAATGAAAATGATTAATTTAATATAAATATAATTCACACATAAATGAAATTACTCAACCCAACATGTACATTAAGAAGATAAGCATATACAACATGAATTGTAATTCTTAATATGATTAAAATAATTATCTAAGAGTATTTTTTTAAGTAACATTTAGGTATTTATTAGTGTACAAGACAACTAAAAAATAAAGGGTAATAATAAATGTCAACTAGTTTTCGAAATGGAGCACCTTGGTCCAATAGTTTTTTTCGTGATAATTTAATTTAACAGTTTTAAAAAAGTGTTAACAAACTACTTTAGAAATTATTCATGTTAAAAATTTATTTTCCAAATGTAGTTTAAAAAATAAAAAAATAATTTTTTGAAAATCTAAAAATTGACAATTTAGATTTAAGGTCATTTTTTCATACCAAGTGAATTAATACATAAAAAAAACTATTAAACCTAAATACTGTAACTAAAATTAAAAAAAAACTATTAGACCTAAATACTCTAACTAAAATAGATAGTAGACTATGCACGTTTATCCCATAAAAATGGCCACCACGTTGCCACTTTTGATATAGTAAGATATACATATATGATCAATGTAATGCAAACCCCATACACACATCTTCAAACCCATGACACATAAAACTTTGTTTGAGAACCTCAGGTTTAAAAACCCAACAATAATGGCTGTTGATTCCTCCCAAAAAAGCTAAATTTAAGATTGTAGGATAGAAAGGTTTTCTAAACCTTAATAAACTAATGATGAATGCCACAATACTACCAATATTAATTACACAATGTTTTTTATTCCATAATCTAAGCGGTTGATATTTTAGAGTAATTATCTTAAATAATAAATCTAATTAGTCATCTTACTTATAAAATAATTTAAATTAATTGGGAAAATGTTATCTTGATATAAAATTTAAAATTAATAAGTCACCCCTAAAATCTAGGCAAAAGTTAAATAACACAAAAACAAATATTCATTGTTAGATGAGAATAATTTAATGGTAAGAAATAACATGTTAGATATAATAGTTTAGAAATTATAAGGACATTAAATAATTTTTCAAGAAAAGACGAAAATCTTCTATAATATATGGCATCTATGTTCATAACCAATACGGATGAGCTGAATGGAATTGTAAGATTTTCTTCATTACTTTTTTTTTTTTTTGGAATGAGAAAGCATCCTAGAATTAAAGAGCGAAAAAATTGCAAACAAAGGTTAAATAATTGAATATGCTCTAATGAAAATAAAAAATTAAAAGTAAATATTCCCCAATTGTTTGCCAATCATTCCGTATTAATCCTTCAATAGTAAATGTGCAATCTATGTTACTACTCAATTATGTGGTATCGATTTGAATACACAAATAGTCACATTTCCTTCAAAATTTTAGAAAGCTGTAAGTATATTTCAAGACGATAACAAAATGAAATTAATTAATAAAAAAATACATTAATTCAATATATATATATATATTATATTAACTGTATATTTATTTTTATTTATAATTAAATATTTTTCTTGATTTTAAGAATCACTGGTTAATTTATGTTTTTATATTTATTGAAATCAATACTTTAAATAGTTTCATCCAAAAATTAGTATAATTTTAAAGGGACTTATATATATAGATCTTCGTGTTGGTTTCCTTTTATCTTCTTGTTTTGGGTTTATTTTAAATCTCAATAGTATACATATGGTAAATTTGAGGTTAGTAAAATGAATTATTATTAGAATTATTTTGTCTTGTATTTAGGATTATAATCTTTCCTTTTTTATTTTTCATATACTCCATAATATAATATCTCAAAAAAATTTATAATAAAAATAATATCTTAATAATATTGAAAGATCAAACAAACAAGTTAAATTAGAATAATGTCTAATTAAAAGACATTTAATGTGAAGTATTTGAACTAAGTTTATTTTCAAAGAAAATATATGAGATGAAAATAAGAGTTTTATAAATTTGATTACTAGTTTTAAGAGTTATTATAAATATTATTTTCTCTTTTTTTACTTATTGTGGATGTATACTTTATATAGTAATCTTAAATTAACCTAATACATTGAATTTAGAGTTAAAATTTAAATTAATTCTAATCGTATCGTTTTATATAGTACATTAAAAATACACGGTAAGTGTCATACTAGCAAAAACAAGCGCATTCATAAAATCTTACTTTTATCTAATCTATAAAGGGACGGAAGCAGGAATGAAACTATAGGGTGTCCAATAAGTTAAATAAAAGTTAAATAGCAAATTCTATCATCTCCTATACAACTAAAACAAAACAAATTACTTCTAAAAATTTTGGAGTGGCCATGGCCCCTCCAGGCTATGTTATTGTTCCATTTATAATCTATATATACACGTACATTTTTTAGTTTCTTTGAGAGCATAATCAAAAAGATAATACTATATATACATTTTATGAAGGAAAAAATGACCACACTCAACCACTTTGTATCTTTGATGCTTGTTATGGCTCTGATAATCTTCTACGTAGGTTTAGTTATCTAGCTGATTCCATGGTGTGTGTGTGTATATAGATATATTTTAAAAATAAAACGAATTTATTTTTTATTTTTATTCATTTACTTGCTTGTAAGAAAAGGTAATGGTTAATTTTTTATACGGCATAATTATTTTTTAGTAATTAAATTAGCAAAAACAAATTTAAAAAATAAAAAATAGAGAGCATAAAATTATCATTGATGAATATATTTACAAGAAGTAATTTTTGCTACTTAATTCATTTAAGTATATATTCTTAACTTTTAATGGAGGATGATTGATTCTCACTATCCTTCTCCTTTCTTCCAACAATATTGTTAGGTAAAATAAAACCATATATAATACGTGAAAATCGAGTATTGAATTATTAGGTAACAAATTAACTCTTATTGTATCAACACATTCTTCATATTTCTTTTCCATAGTGCAAAATCAGTCATTCCATCAAAATTCTTAACATTATACTTAGTGGTAGCCATTGATATCTTTTGAGATTTTTTATGTCTTAAAAAAGATAAACAATGTTAAGAATTGTTTAGAATTGAAAAACTTACCTTTGAATGCCTTAAGCCTTTCTTGACTATCACAGTTTATGTCCTTGTAAATCGATCCTTTAACCTTTTCAAATCAAGCTCTGATACCACTAATTGTTAGGACAATCACCAGTTCCTAGACCCTATACGCACATTCCTATAGGTTTGTCTTAAGTGGTAGCACAATTTGATGGCATAAAAAAAGCACATAAAATCATAAAAAGACACGTAATTTGTTATATGGTTCTTCCTCAATATGAGGCTTACATCTATGGGTAGCAATGCAGTTTTAATCCACTAGTAACAATGAGTAATCCTTACAACAAATTCAACTCCTTCCACATTTTCTTATCTTAAACCAAGAAAGATTAACATGAACTCTTAAGAAATGCCTTTTTTTACAAGTGTTTCTCTCTCTAGAATTTTTTAGCTTATACAACTCCATTGTACACTCTACAATCATATGTTACAGTTATTTTTAGAATGCAAGTGATTGTCTCTTATTTATAGTAGAGAGACCACATTTTGGTACAACATTTCACATATGATCCTAGCTTTGTCGAGTAATGTGCCTACTGCGTGTATAGGCCTAGTGACATGTCATGCTCCATGCATTTCGCATTGCCTAAGTTGTGCACATGCACGTGAAAGGCTAGCCTTTGTTGCAATTTGTCGAGCACTTGTTATCACATGTACACATATTTGTCATCACATGTCTACAATATATATCATAGACATAATATGATTAAACAACTACTCTTAACTAAGGTTAACTCTATTGACTGTGTGAAGTTAAAGGATAATATAATTAATCTGTCAACCAAAGGGTTAAGTAAAGAATTAGTTGAGATGTCATATAAAGGAATACGACTAAAGCCTATGAAAGAATAAGGAGTTGTAAAAGAAACCCAACATAGTTAAAGAGAAAACCTAGTTGAAAATACTTAGTAAGATCATTATAAGGGTTTACCCTTAAGTTCATTCTTATGGTGAAAAACAATGATACAAACTTGTAGGGTAAAGGTTAAGCTAGATTAGCTATAGGAGAGAAAGGTGGCGTCAAATCCAAAGGAAAATTTGTCAAGGTCTATTCTTTAAAAAACTCCCACAGAACTAGGGATAAGGGTTGACGTAGATCAGTTAGGTTGTTTTTTGAGCCATTTAGTAAGTTAACCTTATCTTGATGGTTTTAAAAAACTAAAAACCTTAACCAACTTATGACTCCCAAAAAACAAACCTTTAATCCAACCTATACAGTCGATTTAAGGGAGGTTGGCTTAGTAGTTTAGACCTATAATCATAATATGATATAAAAGCCTCCCCTAATTGAAACAAAAAAATACCATATAATTTAACTTGAAAGTTATTACCATTAAATATTCTATTTACTTAATCTCTTATCATTAAGAAGAGATAAAGATATTTCTGGTAGATATTATGAAATATAGAATTGTGATTATTTTTAACATAAATCATTAAAAACTTCTTGCAAATAATTATTTAAAAATGAAAGAAATTAGAGTGTTCTTAATAGCTTGCCGAACATCAGATGGAGTCGTAGATCCAAGTGAAATATTATATTACCAAACAAGAACATGTAGTCCTTGTAGTAATATAAGAAAAAAAATATTAATTTGAAGATTTTAGACCAAATTTTATAATTTGAGTGAGATGTGAAACATGACTAATGAGAGTGATTGTGAGTGTTTAAGTTAGATTATTTACTGTTTAAGTTTAGATTTTACAATTTAAAAAAAATCAAAATCAAAATTATATTATATAAAATAATAATTAAAAATATATTTTAAAAATAGTATATACTAATATTACAGGTTCGATTTAGTTAATTCAATGTTCATAACTTTTGGACCTCCAACTAAGCGAACAAGATCAATTTTAGTATTTTGTTTTAGACCTATTTGAACCAACAAACCTTCAAAGAAAATAGAGGTTCTGTTTAATCTTGAACTTGGGTTGGTTTGTGGGTTTTTGAAAAAAAAAAATGCCTCTCCTCCCCAATTAGGGGCATATTTATGAAAAAACTAACATAATAGTGAAAACTGACTTGTATATAAAAAAATTCATATGTGAAGTGTGTTATCATTTATATAAATGAAAGAATAATTCAAGGATATCATATCTACTATTAGTTACGAAATTAAACATATTTTCATCAGGAAAGATTCAAAGAATAGCACGTATCTATTCTATTTATGTCTCATTCCATTGAACTCTATCATCTAGTGTTAAATTGATTTCAATAAGTGCTCGTTATGAATAATTTGTAAGAAATAATACATGACTAAACAAGTTAATAATAAAATTATATTATTAAAATTAAAAATACACAATATAAATATATTTATAAATTATAAATATAAAATTTGAATAAAATAAAATAAAATTTAAATAGAGTAAAAAATCAAAACCTGTGTACCACATATTACCCTTAAGATTATTCTTTCACTCACTGTGCGTGATAGAGAACGATATAAACTTATCTCCTAGGATACAACGATCAAATAATAATAAATTTACATTATAATTTATTATTTCACCAACTTTCAAGTGTTTGAATTCAATTAGAAGAACCTAATTCTAGATAGAAAATAAAAAAAATTATTTCCTGTGTTTTTTTCTTATGTAAAAAAACAAGAGATAGAGAATACAAAAATTGAAGAAGAAAAAAAACTGAAATAATTTAAAAAGAGAACATAATAGGAAGAAGAAAAAACCTAAAATACATTAAAAACATAAAAGAAACGGAAGAAGAAAAAAAAATGAAATTATTTAATACATTAAAACCAAACTAATCATTTCAAACCATTTCAATAATTTTAATTCAAAATTTTGTCAATTTTTATTCATATAAGAGATTATTGAAAAATAGAATTTTAAATCCATGATGAAATACATTTTTTAGGCATTATTTTGAGGGAGACCCACTTAGTATAAATGCCTAAATTTGATTGATTTGGATTCTTCTCTACCAGGGTTTTGAAATCACACATTTATATGCTTAAAATGATATTAAAGTGAAAAAGAAATTGAGTCTCAACGTTCACTCAAGAGAAAATGTTGTTTGGTTTGAGCTTGTCCTACATTAGAAAGCTAAAAACACATATAAGGCTGTATACATCATTTGGCTTCCAAACTGTGGTAAGCTAGTATAGCTGGAAGACTATATCTATGTGTGTGCGTACGAGGGTGCAAATCCTCGGATAATCATCCTAGAAAATTTGAAATTCCAATCACGTGCTCGTCCTTCCTGCAGATAGAAACGTAGTCCAAATTTGTTAGGTCTTGTGTGATACATTTATTGGGGGAAACAAAAGCACCCGCCACTCACCTACGTTTAACACTTTAACACTTAAGAAATTCGTTATTTTCGAAAAAATACTGTAGCTTTAGGATTTAGTGTGATAGAACACATGTAACAAAACTGGTTGTTGGAGTGTATTTGTTGGTGTTCATTAATTACCACTTGATGGTTTTATTATAGGAGTTATTTTTTTTTCTTTTAATCTTAAACACCCATGTTAGAGGAAAAAATTATTTTAAAGAAATCATGTAATAAGAGACTCGATCATTTTGTTAATTTATTTCTTTATCTTTCATTGTAATTTACGGTTTACATTAATTCTCTATTTTGATACATTTAAGTTTATATACAAAGTTAAATTCTTGTTTTTCCACTGATATATTTCTTACTCTCTTTTTACCTATACGTGCAAATTTTATTTTTATAACAAGCCAGTTGGCTGGTTGTGTGATTTGATACTAGATTGATCCATCTATGTGCGCTGGATTTGGGAACCTAGCTTCTTGGTACCATGCATTTTCTTGGTACCCAAATTATCCAGACCTCCTTCGCTCGATGCTCCATCAATCCAACTTTGGGGCACAATCATCTCAATGTAGCGCTCGAGCACCCAACACGGATTTTACATCACCAATTGACATAATTAAGTGCTCTACACATATATAGAGTGTCGGTGTGTGTTGTGGTGCATGCTGCAATAGTGACAGACACCAATGCTCAGTGGAGTAAAACATTGAGCAGATTAATAATATTAGTAGAGTCATAAAATATGGATGTGTAGTTATTAGGGTTATTGTTTAATTTTCGTTTTCATTGTATACATATAGTTAAACTCTTGTATAGAAAAACAGAACAAAAATAATAATGAATATACATGATAATTATCAGAGAAACACAATATTTGTCATGGTATCAGAGCAAGTTATTGCTGACTAATGGAATTACCTACTATGCTGATTTCTGTTCTACTACCATTTTGATTTTTGATTTCTGATTCTGGTGTGGCTGCTGATTTCTGTTTTTTGCTGATTTCTGATTTTTGATTTCTGGTTTACACTTACCCTCTGAATCTGATTTCTGGGGTGGCCATTTCAGATTTCTCGACACTGGTTCAATTTAGGTGGTCATTCTGACTTACTCATTGAAACCGTACCGGTCTAACTGGTTGGGTCCAATGCTGGTTGCCTCATAGTGTGGTCGGTTCCACCATCAGTTTTTTTTTTCTGAAATCGCGTTCTTTGTATCTACGGTTGGAGTCACAGATTGCTCGTTGGTCGTGGAATTATCGCAGTCTCTCTACGTAGCCGTGGGCAACCACACCGGTTTCCTACCTCCGTGAAACTTGAAACGCAGCAACATAGAGTTTGTGTTTTGTCTTTGTGCATGTGGCTGGTTAGAGCCATAGGTCTATTTGCAGTTGTGGGTAACCATAATGTTCTTCTAAGCTCGGACAAGCTTGGAACGAGAAGGAACTGCACAGAGTTTGCATGAAGAAATGGTTGCTGTGAAATTACAGTAGAAAAAGCTGCGCTGAGGAACGCAGAAGAAGCTACGCTCATTTGGAATTTTTTTTAAGGTTACGAAATGTTCAATATATAGTGTACGAAGTGTAAAAAAAAGGAAAAAAGGAAGGAAATTTTTTTTAGATTTCATGTCAGAATCTAGAGATTTAACCACCAATTTCATATTGGAAGATTTGATGGCAAAAATGACGGAAGTTCTAACTAGAGCTCAGATCACCTCACAACCTCCGCTAACTGAAGCGTCAACTACTCCCATTAGTATCAAGTTGGGAGGATCCAACTATGCCTTGTGGTCCCAGGTGGTGGAGATGTATATCTCTGGCAAAGACAAACTGGGATATATTAATGGGGATTTTCCTCAACCTACTGAAACCGACCCCTCATTCAGGAGATGGCGTCCTGAAAATGCCATTGTCAAAGGATGGTTGATCAATTCGATGGACCCCTCCTTGATTGCAAATTTTATTCGATTCCCAACTGCGAAACATGTTTGGGATTCTGGTGCTACCACCTACTATGATGGGACAGACATGTCTCAAGTGTATGATCTTCGCCGTCGAGTTACTCGTATGAAGTAGGCGGGTGGATCCATTGAAAAATACTACAATGACCTTCAAGGGTTGTGGCGAGAAATTGATTTTTGTCGTTCTAATCCAATGGAGTGTGCGAATGACATACAAAAATACAACTCCATCATACAGGAAGATCGAGTGTATACCTTCCTCGATGGACTTGATGACAGACTCGACAAAACTCGAAGTGATGTGCTTCAAATCAAACCATTCCCTACGGTGGAACAAGCCTATGGATTCATACGTAGGGAATAGGTCCAATAGACCGTGATGATCATAGGTATGGATACGACACCCGGAGCATTTATGGCTTTTAAAGGGGTCAAGGGACACCATAATCTAATGCCACCAAAAACAGGAACTTCTTTGGGTAGCAAGACCACTGGAAATCACCATCTCTTGACATGAAATGTGACCATTGCGGAAACTCCAAACACACCCGTGAAAACTGCTATAAACTACGTGGGTATCCAGAATGGTGGAATGATCTTCAAGCACGGTAGAAACGGGACACCACTGGGCGAGCCACTGTGGCTACCAATAATGCCTCACTATTCCTTACTCCTCAAGCCAAATATTCCTAGGATCTAGGTATTTCAAGTAAAACATTTCACATCTCTACTCGTAGTGATAAGGAGGATTGGATTCTGGACTCTGGAGCTACAGATCACATGACATTTGGCCCAAAAGATCTCTCCAATACAACCCAGCCAAGATGGAGTTGTGTTGCCAATGCCAATGGGGTCACTTATCCAGTTACAGGAGCTAGAACAGTGATCTTATCTCCTTCATTATCATTATCTAATACTTTACTTGTACCCTATCTTTCAAACCGACTAATGTCTGTAAGTCAGGTCACTTCAGATCTTAACTGTGTAGTATTGATGTATTCTATTTTTTTCCTTCTACATGATATTCTCACCAAGGAGATCATTGGGTGTGGTACTAAGAGAGGAGGGTTATATTATGTGGATGACCTTAGTTCAGGAAGAGCCAATCACATGCAACACACTGTTGGTAACAAGAAACGACAGATTTGGCTATGTGATCGTAGATTTGGGCATCCATCATTTGGGTATTTAAAGCACCTACTCCCCAGTTTATTTTCAAATATCACACACTCAGATTTCAAATGCGATACTTTTTTCCTAGCAAAAAGTCATAAGGTGTCTTATCCTATGAGCATGAATAAAAGTATGTCTCATTTTGCTTTGGTACATTCTGATGTTTGGGGACCTTCCCCGGTCACTACGTCATCTCGTTGGTTTGTTATTTTTGTTGATTATTGTACACGAATGACATGGCTTTACCTTCTCAAACATAAATATGAAGTATTCTCTACGTTTCACTTGTTTCACATCATGGTTCAAACACAATTTTCTAAAAAAAATTAAGATTCTTAGGTCTGATAATGGAGGGGAGTATGTTAATCAGCAATTTTGGACATACTTGGACAACCATGGTATTCTCCATGAAACCTCATTTTCACAAACCCCACAACAGAATGGGACTGCGGAGAGGAAGAATAGGCATATTTTAGAAACTGCTCGAGCCTTACTAATTGGTGTGCATATGCCTAGTAGATACTAGAGTGATGTTGTTACAACTGTGTATCTAATGAATCGTATGTCCATAAAAACCTTACAATTTCAGACTCCATTAAAGGTGCTATCTGATCATGTTCCCTTGCCTACTATTATGATGCTTCCGCCCCGAATTTTTGGATGTGTTGCTTTTGTCTACCTCCATAAAAACCAACGAACTAAGTTGGATCCATGTGCTGTCCGATGTGTATTCTTGGGGTATGGTGTACAAAAAAAGGGATACCGATGCTACGATCCTATTACAAAAAGAACCTACATTACCATGGATGTCACTTTCCTAGAATCTGAATGTTTTTTCCCATCATCAATATCCATTTCCCCTCTTCAGAGGGAGAGTTATGGTGAAGAATGGAATTGACTTGATGTTGAAGTATTAGACATTAGTAACAATCTGACATACTCAGATAATGCCAATAATGTGGATGAGCCAGTACCTAGACCTGAACTTGAACTTCTAAGAACTGAATCTGAACTAGTAACTGAATCTGCATAAGATATTGTGGCTGATGCACCCCTATACTCTCTAGTACCCAATGATCCTCCTACTGAGAATACTCCCGAGGTAAGTTCTCTTATCACACCTTTACAAACTAATGCTATAGATATATCTGTTGGTTATGTTCTACCTTTCAGACACAATCGAGACAAACCTCTGAATCGATACTCTCCAGACAAAGAGGAACGACAATCCAAGTATCCAATAGCCAATTATGTATCTACTCAAGGGTTTCCATAACTTATCAGGGCTTTGTATAAACACTCTTCTCTTGTCAAATTCCAAGCAGCGTTGAAGAAGCCTTATCTGATCCAAATTGGGCTCAAGCTATAAAAGAATAATTTGAGGCATTGTAGAAGAATAACATGTGGTTGTTAAGCAAGTTTCCTAAAGGGAGGAAGATGGTAGGATGCAAGTGGATTTTCTCCATTAAGTATAAAGCAGATGGGTCAGTTGATCGATACAAGGCGAGGCTAGTATCAAAAGGGTATACACAGAAACATGGTATAGATTATCAAGAAACCTTCTCACCTGTCGCTAAACTAAAAACTGTGAGGGTTTTGCTATCTCTTGCAGAAAATTTAGATTGGCCATTGCACCAACTTGACGTGAATAATGCCTTCCTTCATGGTGACCTAGAAGAAGAGATTTACATGGATATTCCACCAGGATATATGGTTACATCAGGAAAAGAAACTGCATATAGATTACAACGAGCATTGTATGGTCTGAAACAATCACCTCGAGCATGGTTTGGCAGATTGAGTTCAGTAATTAGAAAATATGGGTTTCAACAAAGCAACTATGACCACACTTTTTTCCTAAAACATCGATTGGGAAAAACAACAGCCCTTATAGTCTATGTAGATGACATGATCATTACAAGGGATGATAAAGAAGAAATCTCTAGGCTTCAAGAACAACTGTCAAATGAATTTGAAATGAAGGACTTGGGAGGGCTCAAATACTTCTTAGGCATTGAGGTAACAAGATCAAAACAAGGTATATGTCTTTCCCAAAGGAAATATACTCTAGACCTACTAGCATAGGCAGGATTACTAGATTGTAAACCTGTCAATATTCCGATGGTCCAAAATCATAAACTTGGAGAATATGTGGACCAAGTACCAGCAGATAAACAGAGATATCAATGGTTAGTAGGTAAACTCATATACTTATCTCATACTCGACCTGATATTGCTTATGCTGTGAGTGTCGTGAGTCAGTTATTGCACTGCCCAAGTGAAGATCATATGGATGCCGTCATGCGAATACTCCGTTATTTAAAATCCTCCCCTGGGAAAGGACTTATGTTTTCAAAGAATAGTCAATTGGAAGTCCTTGGATATACAAATTCAGACTGGGTAGGGAATATGAAGGATAGGAAATCTACTACTGGGTACTTTATTTTTGTGGGGGGCAATCTTGTTACATGGAGGAGCAAGAAGCAAAAGGTAGTTGCCTTATCTAGTATTGAAGCTGAATTTCGAGGAATGGTCAAGGGAATATGTGAGCTCCTTTGGTTGAAAAAACTTCTAATTGAGATTGGTGTTGCTCCTAACTCTGAAATGAACTTATTTTGTGATAACAAAACAGTCATTGCCATCTCTCACAATCCAGTTCAACATGATCGCATGAAGCACGTTGAAATGGATCAGAACTTCATCAAACAGAATATTGAAGAAAATATTATTAAGCTTCCATTTGTTAAATCAGAAGATCAATTGGCTGATATACTCACAAAATCTGTGTCTACAAAGAACTTCTACAACTCACTTGACAAGTTGGGCATAAGAGACATATATGTACCAACTTGAGGGGGAGTGTTGGTGTGTGTTGTGGTGAATGCTGCAATAGTGGCAGACAACAATGCTCAGTGGAGTAAATCATGGAGCAGACAATAATATTAGTGGAGTCATAAAACATGGATGTACAACTATTAGGGTTATTGTTTAATTTTCGTTTTCATTGTATACATATAATTAAACTCTTGTATAGAAAAACAGAACAGAAATAATAATGAAATATACATGATAATTATCATAGAAACACAATATTTGTCATAGAGTTCTTTTTGTTGTAATTTAACAAGCTTGATAAATGAATTATTAATGATTATGGAGTTTGTATTCACTACTATCACTTGGCCTTAATCTTATTTCTCTCTTGAATTCTCAATATCTCATTATTTTCGTGTCTTTCTACTTTAGTTCTTCCCATCCAATATTGAGCCATTAGTTTATAATAACCATATTCTCCTGATGCAGTTGTTAATATTTGAACTTGTATTGATGTAATTTTCTAGCATATTTGGGGGTATATACATGTTCAGCTTAGGAATGGACCAAACTTTTGAAATGGGAATGAGCATAATTAGAAAAGGAACTTTAATTATTTTTCATTTTTAACTGGTTACCGCAAAATTTAAGAAATAAAATAAAGTTAAAATATTAGTCCAAATTTAAATATCTTCTAATATATCAAAACATATTTTGATGATTTAAATTTATAACTTTAAATCGTCATTCTAATCATCGGACTAATACTAAGCGGATCACAAAATTAAATTGGTTGTATATTGTCAAAGTTGTTAAATTTGACCATTTTTGACCAAAGTCAACAACATTAGACCAGTTTCGACCATTTTTATTACTAGTCGAAACAATCAATTAAATATCAATTTTAATACTAAAAAACGCACAATGTAATATTTAAATTAAGGATGTACTTGGTTAAATTCAAATTTTGTCTTAAATATTAACCGAATCCACATATATCGTTTTGTTAAATTAATAACTAAAATCAAGGTATGAAATATTAATTCAGCAAACATTAGATCAACTTGTTAGGTTGGTTTGATAAGTTTTATTTATTATTTAAACATACTAATTTTTAAAGTAAATTTAAAGTATTTTAATGGTAGAAAAATCTATTTGTTTTTAATTAAGGTTGTCAATTTTTCACACAAAGATGAATAATTGTGGAGAAAATTCAAATTATTTTTCTGATAGAGAAAATGTCTTTGTGAGGTGGGTTAAAGGATCACATTTTTTTAGTCTCATCAAATCCACGAACTCCAATTTCTTACTATTTTATATAATTTATTATATATTTACTTAAGAAAATACATCATAATTACAAATATAGTTTATTTTGAGTTTTCAACAACAATCAAAATAAATAATTTAGTTATATATATAATTTATACATTATATCTAATATATATTAAACATAAATTTAAATTTATTTTATTTTTAAATATAATTTTTTTTAATTTATAATATTAAATATATAATTAAATATTGACGTATCAATAATACTCATTTATTAATCCGTTAGTATATTTACGATTTAGGGTTATTTAATCCCCACAAATTCTCTAAATATCGGTGGAGAATATCCTACTCACCTCCACAAACAAGTAGCGTGGGAATGAGGATTTCAAACTTGATATAGTCCCGCACCATTGACAACGCTACTCTTAATATTAACTCAAATAATAACAAATAAGGCTTCCAAGTAAAGCTATATATTATCTTATATATATATATATATATGAATTTTGTTGTAAACAAGTTTTTTTAGATCAAGCAAAGATGATTTCACTTAATTACATGATAGTTTCACTATGAAATTTAGGCCTTAGATGTAACATTTTTTCCTATGAATTTCATATAATGAGAGAGTGGTTTTACTTCATGAAAATGATAAAAGGAGAGTTTTTGAGGTATTATGAGAGATGGTGATTTTATGAACAAAGCATTTATTTTTAAACTAGTTTCTAGGCTCGTTATCATGTTTATTAATTAAAATTCAAAGAACCACCCAAATTCTAAATAGGCACATTATAAGTATAAATCTTTGCCCCATCACACTTATAATTGTATTAATGTATTTACTAGCATATTACACAAACACTTAAAAAAATTATTGTGCTCAAAGTATTTTTGCTCGATCTATGTAATAAGGTTATCGATCAATCAATGATTAGATGGATTAAGGATCGATTGAGATCAAAGAGTTGCAAAATTTAGGGACCTGATTGATTGAATATCAATTCGATCAATTGGTCAATGGTAGATCAATCAAATATGAATAGAGTACTATTGGCTTAAAATAAAAATTTGGCTTATCATTGCTAGATTGATCGAAAAGGATCTCGATCAATGAAGACGTGGCTAAATCGATGTAGTAGGATATCGATCAATCAAGCACATGTTTTTCAATTATAAAAACTCTACCTAAAACATGATCCATTTGTAAAAATATCACATACTCCATTTTTAATGAATATTATTAATCATATTTGAAGTATGATTATCTTTCTATAATGATATAGGGTTATAGTTTTAATTTTTCTTATAAATGAAATACATTGTTTATTGTTACAAACAAAACTCACAAGCACATAAAATCTATATACTCCAACTATAGTTTTTATTTATTAATTTTTGTGATCATATCTTTTTTTTTTGTCTCTAGGATCTTCTCATGCTTACATTAATTCATCACATAAGCATTATTGATTTATTAAATTAATTATTTAGGTTTTAAGAAGTTATGTTTATTGATATTTATCTAAAATGTTTATTCTAGGTTTGTTATAGATTTTCTTTAATTAATATATTTGTTGAATCTACCAACTTAGGATTTATCAATTATTAAAATCAGCCTAGAACACATGAGCACTTGTATTTATGAGATAATGCTTTTTGTAGGATATTCCATAAATATACCTAATTTTTCATGAATTAATTGAAACTTGGTTAGAATCTGTACACACTAATCTTGGAGGTTGAAAATAAAACAAGGGTTCATAAGTAAAAATACATAAGGGGTTATCCTATGGAATGTAGTATTAGATTGAGTTTGTATATAAACATTTAATTTTTTTTAGTGAAAATGTTAGGTGATTCAATGAATAAATGATTTTCCTTTTAAGTCATTAGTGTCGACGAAGTTTGTTTTCATGTAAAAATATTGTGTGATAATATTTTATTTTTTGTATTTAAATTTTAATATGTGATTGCATATGTAACCGTTGTGCTTAGGTATTGATTTTAAAATTATTAATTTTTTAAAATATCTTTTTTATTCTCTCTAGACTTATTTGGTTTTATTGTGAACTTTATTACTCATTCTTCTAGTTTATGTTGGAGTTATCTCTCTAAAATATTAGGGATAAAAATAATTAAAAAATTATATAAAATAAAACACTTAAAAAATCCTCTATTACATAGAGTTGATATTTTTGATTATTACATTCGTGTCGATAAGACATGATATTAATATGGGTATGACATCTATGTTCGATTCTAGAAGAATTTATGGACATGATATTGATGCGAGTGTGAGACCTATGTTCGACTTGGGAAGAAGTTTTTGGACATGGGAAAAGAAAAAAAGAAGATACAAAGATAAAGAAGACGACCATGAAGAAGAAGAAACATGGAGAAGGTAGAAGTTTTTAACTATTAGGACATAGAACATAAAGGGTTATTAAGGCCCTTGATCAATATGGGCTTTTTTAATTATTTTTTATCTCTTACCCAATGAAAAATGCAAACCTAATGTTATGCGCCTTATCTATAACTATTAGGGCATAGTAAATATAAAAGGGTTATTAATTTTTATTTTTTTCTTCTCTCTCTCTGAAAGTAAAATACAAACTAAATGGTAGGGGCCTTATCAGTTGACACATGTAACGTGTTAACTGGGTTTATTTATTCTCTAGTATAACAATTTTTTAATTAATATTATAAATAAAATTTCACTTAAAATAAATAAATTATAAATAAATAAAAGTAGTATTGTAAAATAATATTTAATAAAATTTAAATTTTAATCGACATTGATAAGAAAAAATATATATATATATATAAATGTATAGTATATTAAACATAATTTATATAATAATTTTAAGTATTAGTGTCTAATAATTAAATGTTTATTATTGATATCTCTGCGTCATAAAATTTTAAAATATATGAGTCTGACCTCTATACATACATAATCCAATCCGACACTTAACATCAAGTATACGTAACATAATTAAAATTATATATAACAAAAATTTATAATATTAAAAATGATTTAATTAAATAATATTTAATATTAAACGAATTTAAATAACTATATTTTAATTTTAATTTGAATGATGTAAAAATGATATATTAAATTTTTTAATAATAAAAAATATATAAATGATAGTATTTTGTAATTATAAATTTAAAAAGTTATTTTTATATAATAAATTTAAAAAAAAAATCTCCCGAGAAGATCCCTTATTTTTATCAACAATCATTATCCGACTTCCACAATTACACGACAAACAAATTAATAGTATAAACATTTTTCAAAAGTGTCATATCTTAGTACATGTCGGGTTAAGTTTTAGCCGCATGTATGACTTAGTGCTTCAAACTGTTGATTGATAGAGCCTAATGCTTAAATAATTAATAAATATTTTATAGTAATGCTAATCTAATCCTAGTGGTGTTAATTTTGGCCTAATTCATGAGCTCAGTGACCAACCATTCTTTAAATTATCTTTAAATTATATCAATAAAACAAGGAAAAATTACGCCTTCATCCTGAATCATTAATAATATAGTGATTTAGATTAATATAAGGTAAAATATGTAAGTTCATTTTACTTGTTTCTACGAAAACAAGCTAGGTTTGCTTGTATGAATTTAAACAACTTTTTATTTATTTATATTTTTTTGAACTAATACAACAAGAACAGAGACGGACCTAAAAATATTACAAAAGATTATTTATATATATATATTGAAACAACTTACATATGTTCTAACTCTTGTAACTCCATAGTTTTTATCTTGTGTCTTGTTTTTCGTTTTCGTTTATTTTAAAAACTCTAACAGAGTTAAATAATGCTGATTTACTAAATCAAGTTTCAAAACTTAATTGCTTAGACATAAAATAAGAAAAAATAATGAAAAATATTTCAATTGAAAATGATTCATTTCAACTCATTGAAGGTTTCATGGTGCCTTATAACAATTTAGCATTGTTACATTGCCTTAGTTAATGTTAAATATCATTTTTTTGTCAACATCAAATATAATTATTTTTTTGTTTGTTTGTGAAATCTACTATATAAACAAAATTAAAACCTTAAACTACCTAATAAGAGGTGGTCTTCAATTCCTACAATATTTAAGTCAATAATTGTAAGATAAAGGATAAAAAAAATCTCAATCTCGATCTAATAATTTTATAAAAAAATATTTAGTTATAATTCTCTATTATGATATTTAGTAATTTTAATATGATATAAGACGTAAGATATAATATATTATTTTATGTATATGTGACAACATATAGGAAAAAAAACAAACTTAATTGAATTATTGTAATTTTATACACTTATTTATAGATATATATATATATATATTATCCTTTAAGATAATTAAAAGATAATCTTTGAACTTTATCTCTTTAATATAATTAAAAGATAATTATTAAGTATACATCATTTTAGGATAATTATATAACATTTATAATTGTACGATAAAATCACTTTTTGTCACGTGAAATGCACGAAATTATCCCCGATGAATAATATATGATTTAGAGGGTTAAAGGAATTTATTTTTTTATTGGTTTTAGATTATGTGTTACTTTTGTTAGTAAGGAGGCATTGAATTTTTTATTATATTTTTTCTACAACAGGAGGCATTGAAATTGAATTAAAATTTGGAATGTTTTTTTATTGGTTTCACTTGTTCGAAGGAAATGAAAATTATCAATTACATCTTCATGGAAAATACTCTTTCTCCCCCCTTTTTTTTAACAAAATAAAATCTTATTCCACTTTTATCTCGATTTTGACACAACTAAGTTTTGTTTTAAATCTTATTTTTAAAAGAAACATATCAATAATAATATTAATTCCATATAATTAAATTCTATTGAAATCTTTAAAAAAAAATTAAAAAATAAGTTAACATAATCCTTTTAAACTATTTTTATTCTAAGGTGACTCTTGAATGTATAAATTAAAAATATAAATAGAATTCCCATATTAAAATAACATTATTGAGAGAGAGTTATGTATGTCAAATTATTTTTAATATTAAAATAAGATTAATGAGAGGAACTAATATTAATTTTTTTTTTTAAATAGTGCTATTATCTTTTCATTCCAAAACAAATATAACCTAAATTAACCAGATAAAAACAAAATAAGGCTTTTCCTAAATATCACGGATTCTTATCTTTGAAAAAACTGAGAGGTCTATAGAATTATAAATTATTAAAGTTTATAAGGATTTTGTTTTACAAACATTTATATTGAAACATTAAACATTAATATCCAAATTCTAAGTTTTGAAAAATTATATGAAATAACAATTTTTAAATTTATAATAATAAAAATAACACTCTAATAGTATTGCATCGAGTTGAATTGGATCGAATTTAAAATTAAACGAATATAAATATCTATAATTTAACTTCAACGGTGTTTAATATGAAATTATATGGATTATATTTTTTTAATAATAAAAATATAGTAACTAGATATAAGAAGTGTTATTTTTATAATTATAAGTTTTGAGAGTTTCATTTAATTATTTTCTCAATTTTTTTATTTTTTTTGAAGGTTTCTGTCTTAATTTGAAAATTCCAGCGAATTGAATACATTCATAAATCATATTCCATGCATACATTAACATGTACAATAAAGTATTTACTTTTTTATAAGCATTCGTTGAAAGCATGACTTTAAAAAACACTTGTGATATTTACAAGCCAAAAGTGCTTCTATTCAAAAAAAGATTTAAAAAAATAAAGTAAAACTCTACATAAATAGAAACACAAAAACCACATAATTTTTTTCAAATCTGAAAAGCAATCCTAATTAAACATCCAAAATGAAGAAAATAACTCCTGGACATATCCATCATTATTTTTTTTCACACTCGAAAAGATGAATTGGTAACTTACATGATAGAACATGCATTTGGGTTTTCATCACTAAACATATTTGTATACTTTTCATCAGGTGCATTAGGACTAGGCAGAGCTTGTGCAACATTTCTCACATAACCAGAAGGAGCTTTTTTGTCATAAGCACCAGATATATATGGATATGCCACCAAGTTGTATGGAATATAAGGCCAGAACTCGGCTTTTTTCCCTGTACTCTGCACTTTCTTTAACACCTTGTTTGGATCCACATAACCCGTTACTGTCACTCGGCTTTGCTTTCTATTCACTTCCACTGATTTAGCACCTGTATTACAGTTAACAACCGAGTTATTAACAAGTGGTCCAAATATATAATTATTTAATTTGTGCTACTGTTTATACAGTATGGTTCAGTTATAGTATTACTATAAAACGACGTGAAATTTAATTATAAATTAAAAAAAACTCTATCATTTTATTTAATAATTACTTATCATATGAATTATAATTGTATTATAAATTATAAGATAAAAAATAATTTATAAATGAATAGTTTTTTTTTATGAATTATGCAGAAACTATAAAGTTGTCTAGTCATATGCCTTTATCACGGTGCTGTATATTACGATTGCATTTATTATTAAATAATTGTTGTTTTTAGAATAAAAAATACAAAATTCACAATAATTTAATGTTTTCTATTTTTTAAAACAAAAATATTACTTTAAAAATAAAAATTAACTATAATTATTGTTGTGTAATTAATCATTTGTGTCACTGTTCAACTTCTTTTAGCATATATAGCTGCTATAAAGCTTTTCCTATTATATTAATGACAAGGAAAGAGACAAATGGGTTAGAGCTAATTATGTACTTTTCTTTCACGTATAAAAACCTAAACAATTATTTCTTTTAATTCAAATGATAAACAATCATTTTTATTTTGCGTTGGGTTTATCACAACAACATCTTTTTTTTTCCTTTCCTTCCTTCTTATACGTGGAATATTAAGAGTAATATTTAGAAGAACAAAGTATAAGTCAACATATATGATAATATCTGATTGTTTCAGTCTTCACTACAAATTTGTTGTTTTAATTATCTCTGTCCTTGAGACAACTGCTGATTTGTTCAAAGCTTCAAAACAAGCCATTTGAAAAGACAAACATGAAAAATTAAATATATAAAAGATGACTTTGTAAAGATATAAAAGATTGTTCTAAATTTTAACAAAAAAAGATCAGTTATATAACTGAGATAAGAGTGAGAGTCTTAAGTATGTAAGGATTTGTACCTTTGATGGAAGAGACAGAGTTTTTAACTTTCCTTTCACATCCATCACAGTCCATCTTCACCATTATTTCAACTGTCTGCAAAACAATTAATAAAATATTTATATATATTCATACCAATTTAACCCCAGACTTGTTTATCAAACCAAAAAAAAAAAAAAAGAGAGAGAGAGAGAGAGAGAGAGAGAAAATATGAGATGGGTTACGGAACTTAATTATGTTGTTTAAAAAGAATACCTGCATTGGTTTTCTATTTTTCCTTGGAATAGAAATCTCAAGATAGTCTGAGAGAAAATCCAGAACACCCATGTCTGTCTTTACTTGATCGTATTAAATTGGAAGCTAAGAGAAAACGGAGACTTCTTTCTTCTTCTTTTTTATCACCAGAGACTCAGAAAGAAAGAGATATAGAGAGAGCTTTGAGTTTGATATAAGTTATGAGTGTGAGATTGAGTATACTCTATATATATATAAGAGGAGAGGTAAATGGTGTGCGATATTTATAGAAGAAAATAAAAATAAATAAATTACTTGGTGTACAAGTTGTACTAATATTATTACATTTTGATTAATTAAACAATTAAGTATATTTAAACAATGACTTGTGTCCCTAAATCAAGGTATTCTAAAAAACATCACCAGGACAAAGGGTGATATCGGGTTCAACTTGGGATGATTAGGATCATTTAATTAAATAAATCTTTAATGAAAGATTAAACTGAATTAAAAATAATAAGATTACTTAATCAGTCAAAATATATAAATTCGTTCAGTAATTAATTAATTTAACAGCTTAATAAGAACCTGTCGTCATGCTGTTTTCATTAGCCTAAATTAAGCTAGAATGGGGAGAAGCTGTTCTCCCTTGTCTTCCTGTCCAATGCCCAACAATATCTTCGTTATAAAATTAATAATATTCGATAAAATAATTTGCTCTACTTTAAGAAAGTATTTTTGATTGCTCATCAAATATACTATGGGATCAAAATATATATATTCTATATATATATAATTACATATATAATTATTTTATCTTTTACTTCTTGATATAATGAATAATTTTTGTAATGAATTTAAAGTTAAAATTTGATCATTTATATCTATTTAATATTTAATTTTATCTTCTGAAATATTCTTCAATAATATTAGAATATTATTTTTATTATTATAAGATTTAAGAGTATAATTTTATATTATTTTTAAATAATTTTTCATATAAGACTTGACTCAATTAAATTATGGGTGAGGTGTCACTCAAGTTTTTTAAATTAAATCATTTGTATTGTTTTTTAAATTAAATCATTTGTATTGTTTAGCCGCTTATATTAAAAATGAAATCATTTAGTCCCTTAACTGTATAAAAATGATTAATTAAAGACATATTATATTATTTTAATAATTTTTCTATTAAAATTTTATTATTTTCTATTAAGTGATTAAAATATGAGTATTTAATAATCATAAAAGTAAAATTTA
This sequence comes from Hippophae tibetana, assembly GCA_037013495.1. Taxonomy (NCBI): domain Eukaryota; kingdom Viridiplantae; phylum Streptophyta; class Magnoliopsida; order Rosales; family Elaeagnaceae; genus Hippophae; species Hippophae tibetana. The sequence continues at coordinate 106,467,338 of CM072810.1, forward strand.
ATATGAAATTATTTCAAAAAAATAATTAAATATATTTTTTAATTTTTAATAAAAATTTAAAATTAATAAAACATTAAAATAAAATAGTATCAATTAAAAAATATTTAAATATAATATTTTGTAAATATTTTCATATTTATCGTGACTTTGCCATTGTTAAAGACTCTTGATTTAAACACGTTTAATTATTTTATGGAATAATAATAATATTTTAATAAAAAAACCATTAAAATAATATAATTTATATTTAATTGATCCTCTTTAAAAAAGTAAGAGATTAAATGATACAAATGACTTAATCTAAAAAACTTTTATTACATTTTTCTCTTAGATGATATATAAGCTAATTACATTTGTATCCTCTCTATATACCACTAATTATGTGTTAACATAAGTTTTCGTTCCTATTTAATTTGGTATCATCTCCATATATCAATTATATATTAATATTTATGTTATTTTGGAAGGGATAGAATAAGAAAAATCTTTAATAAGTAGAAAATAAATAGTTGTAATTATCTTTAAATATATTATATGATAATGATACATATGTGATACACTTTGAGAAATGAATTAATTCTTTGTTTAACTTGTTGAATGGTAAATTTAAAATGCTTGTATTTATTGGGATTAAAAAATAACAATTATATGACGATGTCTAATCTTAATTATATTTTGTTTAGATTAAACTATACTTTTGTGTGATTCAAATCGAAATGAAAAATGCATCTATCTTATTGACATACCATAAATGAATCACAATCCCAATTATCTTTTGAGTTATTATAATTGTTAATATTTGTAAAAAAAATATCATCAAAAAACATGATTAACGATGGACAATTTTTTTCCAATCAAAAATCACAAAACACTAAATGTACATACACTTTTTTTAAATAAGTTAGTTGGTATAATATAGGTTATGAAATTTAGAAAAATCATTTAATTAAGTTTGTTAGGAGTTTTAATTTGGTGGGAAATAAGCATATTTTGAAGTACTTTAATTTTTAACAAAAAAACATTTTCGAAATAGCAACATACGGAGAAAACGTGTGATAAGATTCTTTCTAATTAGTTATATGTTATACTCTATGAAGTAATTTTAGATTAAAAAAACTATAAATTCAAAATTATTAAGCCGATGATCTTTTTATTTTATTTTATGAGTTATTGGAATAGTTATTTATCCACAAATTTAATTTTTTTATAGAAATCTTTGAACTCTTTTGACAAGAATTCACCTAATTGATATGATCTGGTGAACATAATTTCATGTCCACTTTCTTTCTTACTAAGTAATTTGAACTTCTTAAAGATTCTAAAAACTTCAAATTTCTCTTTCAACAAATATACCTAAATTTATTTGAAAAATCATTATGAAGATAAGAAAGTATTTATTCTTTAAACTTCGAGTGATTGGACCACACACATATATATGGATTAGTTCAAGCAGTCTTCTTGCTCTTGAAGTTGATTCTTTAAGAGAAAAAATTTCTAAATTGTTTTCCAAACAAACACATTTTGCAAAGTTAGTTAGGTAAATTGATATAGTCAATCCTCTCACCATATTATTGGGGAAAAAATAATTTAATTTAGACCACCAAAATTTAAGTGCCCAAATCTTAAGTGTCAAAACTAAGATATATCTTTGAAACAAGCCTTTAAACTTTAAGTAATATCATTTTGAATATTTATCAAAAGTATTCCATTTTTAACCATTGGAACTTTAGCTATCAAGTTAAATTATGGTCTCTTAAAAAAGCTATTATCTCTCATGTAAACATCATAACTTATTTTTTTGAGTTAACACAATATCAAAATATTATTCTACATTTTTGACATGTAATAAACATCATAAATAAATTGACACCCTCCATTACTCAAGTGATTATGGATTTTACCTTTGCATGAACTTGAATTCATTCTCAAAAATGATTGCACAATTTAATACTTCCCAAGCTCCATGAACATGTCTCTATTTTCACACATATGATTTCTTGTACTGATACCAAGGTACCAAGTGCTCTTCTCTCTTCCCTCTTCTCCTTTGTGTGTTAGAAGTAAGGTGATGGCTTCTTGAATTTTGTTTTTGATTATTTAACTCTTTTTTATTCTTCTTTAGAACTATATATTCAAAAACATAATGCCCAAATCTTTGATAATTATAATATTTAATTTAAAAGTTATAATATCTTACCCCATTGTTATATATATTTTCCACTACCTATTGATGAACTTGACTCTTGTTTCTTTTCTGATGGTTAAAAGTATTTAAACCACCTCTTCCTTATTCATGGTCACGGCCATGAATCACTTTCATTTTGACTTCTCTCGTTTCCAAACCATTTTTTTGTCTCCTTTAGCATGAACCTTGTTTGAAGGACTTTCTCCAAGGTTTCTTCTTTTTTGTATTTCTTTTTTTTTTATATGCTTGTAAAGAATTCAAAAGTTACTCAATTTTTATTTCTTCTAAATTCTGCCTCTTCAATAGCGAATACAATATGCTCAAATTTTTAGCTAAAGAGCAAAGAATATTGTCCATAATTTTCATGTCACTCAAAGTTTCATCATTAGATTTTAATTTATTAGAAACAGTTAGAAGTCTAGAAACCGATATTTTTTTTTGAATTCTTTCGTGTTTAAGGATTCAAATTCATCTCTTAAAGTTTGAAAACATACCTTTTTTTACTAATTTCCCTCCCTTATAAGATATTTGGATTACATATCCCATGATTGCTTGGATATTTTTTCTTCGGATACCTTCTCACAATCATCATCATTCAAAGCTTGAAAGATGAGAAATAGAGTCTTTTTATTTTTTTCTTGAATCTTTGAGAACTCTTTTTATGTTTGCAAAATAGTAGTCCCCTCTTATGATTCAACATACCCATTCTCTACAATGTCTCAAGTATGATTTCCATCTAATAGTGCATTCATCTTGATACTCCAATTATCATATTTTTTTTCCTTTGTGAAAAATGAAACTTGAAAGGGAGTCATATCATTGTTTGTCATCTTCTTGAACTAAACTCTTCACTACCTAAGCTCTGATACCACTTTGTATGGTAAGATTTTGTAAGAGAAAAAAATGTAAGAACAAGCTAAAAAGGAAGATATTTAGGAGGAACTACTCAAGTTTAATTTTCTTAAACTTGCTTATAAAATCGCTCAATGACTTTTATAAATAGTGCTAGAGAAACTCTATTTATAGTCTTCTAAAATTATCTCATAACCACACATTAAATTACTTATCAAACTAATTACGTTAAGTAATCTCATACCTATAAAATATCACCCATACATATTTATATTTATTTGTCTCACATTTACTAAATCACCTTCTTAAGTCCAACATTTATTGATAAAATAAATAAAATTTAAATAATTTACAAGTAATAAATGATTTATAAAAAATAACAAATCAAGTTTAATATCCAACAAGGTAGCTTTTAAATAGGCCAATCACTAACTAAACTAATCACGCCCCATCCTTAGTCATGATTTTGAACGAGTAGTATTTTTTAGTTTTGGGTAATATGAATGAGAAGTATTTAGTTACGTAACTTTGCTTTTATGAAAATTGATCTTTATCATAAATATATACTTGATATATACATCAATTTAAATATTATAATATAATTAATTTATTATTAAAAAATATCTCATAATTATTATAATATTTGGATTGTGTGTGTATAATTAAAGAAATTTTAAGTCTCTTCTATGTGATTTCCTTTTAAAAGGCTCAATAAGTTTTATAAAAAAGATTAAGTGTCATTCTAAAAGAGAGTTGCGTATGTATAGTCGTTGTGATTGATTTTTGTCTTCGAAATGTGCTTAGTCCCATCATTTGTTTGTGTGTAAAAATATATTATGATTTCCGTTTTAATGTGCTTGATTGATTTTAACTTCTCTCATTTAAAAAAAAAATCACAATATTTTGTCAGCTTCCGATTCAATATTAACACAAAAACTTAGCAAAGGTGACTATTCTTGCTGGTTCTTAAGCAACGAAGAAAAATACCAAAGCAACGTTGAAAGCTTGTTCTCACCAAAGATGGAGATTTGTGATACTTGGTTTCAACAGCTTATCATATAGACGCATGTACTGGATTAAAGCTCAATCACAAGAGACAAGAACAAGAGTAAGTAGGAAATTCAGTTCACATTATCACGAAATTGTAGTAGCCCTCTAGAATGAGATATATACATCGAGATTGACATCTCATTATTTAATTTGCCTCCAATGAGTTACTAAGTTCAGGATGTACATCGTAAAATAAAATGATATTATTTAGTTTTTATAATTTTAACTTAATTATTATAACAATAATAGTTATTAATAAAAGTTAAGTATATTTTTTATTTTTTATTTTGCAGTGAATTATTGAGTAAAACATACCTAAACATTAAAATTTAATGGGATATAATGATATTTTATGCATATAATGGTATAAAGTGTAATTCAAGTCGTCACTTAAATATAATAATTGATTGGTATAAAAAGATAAAAAAATTGATAGTATAAATAAGATAAATAGAATAATTTGATGATATTTTTATAAGTTTATTACTTTTATTTTGTTTTTTTTAAATTGGACAACTTAATAAATGATAAACCTAAAAGGATAAACTACAAACTAATTTACTTTATTTTATATTACTATATTCAAATTATAGAAAAATATTACGTCATAAAGAGATCATTAAAAATCAATTAATCTCTTATAACTTTTTTAACTTTTTTTTTGTTTACATAGATCCATATAGGTTTATGGAATTTATTTTTTAAATATATATAATATGAGATATTTATGTTCATGAAACGATTGTGTTAAAAATAATATTAAAAAATTGACAGAAAATAAAATAAATTAGTTTACTTTTAATAATATTTCTATGTGAGTATTTTTAATATAAATTTATGCAGTTTCATTTATTTTAAAAAATAAAATGAATTGAGGTAAGTTACTAAAAAATTAAAACTATTCATTTAAAAGGAAAAAAGAAGAAGAAGAAGAAGAAGAAGAAGAAATGAAGTATGATACACTTCATCCAATAAAAGTGTACAGAAACGTATACAAGTTGCATTTGTTTGAATGGAAAGAAAGGAACGATGAAATTAACTTAGAAAAAAAAATTAAGTAGCAGTTTGCATGATTGAAGCGAGGAGGCTAACAAGGGAGCAAATATCCAACAAAGATAAGACGCTCGTTTTGAAGTTATGTCACATAAAAATTATTATAGGTAACAATTCATGTGATTCTTATTTATATTTTTAAAAATGGTTATATCCTATCAATTTATTTATTTACATGTGTTAAATTCATAATTTTTTCTTGTGATAACAATTAGAATAATAATAAATTATATTTATATAAGATGATATCATAAAAACTAAAAAATTAATAGTTTAATATATAATACAAAAAACGAGACAAAAAAAATAACTAACACAATATTAACCCAAAACCACATAGGTAAAATAATAATTGTATTAAATAAAAATTCTAATGAACTCATTTATTTAACACAAAATATTTTTTGATATAAATAAAACTAATCATATTTAGTAACCTAAATTTACGTGATCATTTTATTATTATTGTTGTTGTTGTTATTTATGAATGTATTGATTGAAAGAATTAATATAATTTTTGGAAAAATTTAATACATTTAGTATTATAATGATACTTTAAAAAAATAAAAATACATAAAAAAAATATATTAATATAAAAAAAATATCCATACGTTCAAACAAAGCAAATAATAATTACATTATTTATTATTATTATTGTTATTATTATTATTATTAATCTTAGTTTTCTTGTTTTTTCTCTTTTATATCTTCTTTCACCTAAATCTCCAATTTCTAAATCATATCCCTTATTTCCTCTTTTATACTCTTCATCAATATTCTTTCTTTACACATCAATAATTATAATTCAAAATAAATATTTGGATTTAAATAAATTGCTTTATTATTATTTTTTTAAAAAGAAGACGTAAAATACGTGAATTTGTAATATCTATGATTCAATGGACAACTATACCCCTAATCTATATTACTCTTGTTTTATTCTTTTACCTAACTATCACAAATTTATTAAAGTCAAATGAAGTAATAGTATTATCAAGCGCATGATACATACGCATCCCAAACTAGTTTTGGTAAACGTCTTCGTAAATTGGAGTACAATTTCTCTATTTGACAGTTGTCAATATATACAACAAACATGTGGTTTTTTTAGAATATAATTTTGAAAATATCTATATGGATATATCTTGATTTTTATGTATATATTTTTAATTTTGTATATAACTTATTATTTATAGTATGAATTACGTCAACATTTATATAAAATAACAAACTTTAATTATTCATAAATGTTTTACATTTAATAATTTATATTATATAGATATCTCAAAATTAAAAATATTTTTTTTTTCTTAATATCAATAATAATATTTTAGCATTGTATATGTTATCCTATGTTATATTTGAGTCATATATATAATGTTTAAATAAAAAAATCAATTTAATTAATCAAATATTATTATTCTTTAGTATCTTTAATGTTCTTACAAAATTTTAAAAATATTTATAAATTTTATTATTTTCATAATTTTTTTCAAATATATATCAATAATTAAAGTATTATCGATATTTTTATAAAATTGAATTCTCAATTTTTGGATCCATGTTGATTTTTGCGTCCATGCTTAGAAGTAGTGTATAAAAACGTCTTGAACATTTTATTTGTCTCATACAAGAAAATTAATTAACTTTCCTTTCAGTTTTATGAGATCATCACAATATTCAATAATGCTCTTTATAAGTCTTCAAAAATATATTTTTAAATGCCTTTTTTCCTTGTTGCTAAGAGATATACTCCTTTTAATTAGTTTAAATGTTGCAAATTATAACAATTAGATAATAAATATGTCTAAATTGTTAAAATTAAAAAAATTAGTGTCCTATATGAACTCACTGATCTCCCCACCAGCCACTCAACTCATATATAGAAAGTATATATGCTATGAAAAAAAAATTATAAGTGAAACCTAGTTATAATATCAGCTTGATTTTTGTGAGAAGAATTATTGAACAATAAAATCACTACAATAAATCAAATAATCATTAATTTTTTATGATACATATTATGGTATACCAAAAATGACAAGAGAACTAATAGACTCACAAATTTTTATGTCACAATTTAGATCACCAAAGTTTCACGATGAGGGCTAAATGTAGAAGGATTTCAAATATGATAAAAATTTCGAACATACCAATACCAAATATTGGAGGCCCTCTATATCTTATATATAAAAAATGGATTGTTATGTATATTTAGGTGTCAAATATATCTTACATAGAGCAATTATTTTTTATAATAAAGTATCAACTTGCAACACTCATAATACTATCTAGGAGAGGAATCCAAACTACTAATTAAATCTAAAATTGATTCAAAACAATAACTCATGATTAAGTAAATAATGTTTGAGATTTGGAACCTATGAATCCTAACCACTCTACATGTAAAATCAAATATCATTGAACATTTTTTTCTATTGAATTGATTGGCTACATATTCTTAAATACCTACGAATATTTGTCGGGCGTTCTTTTAATAATGTCCAAATAATCATATTGTCATACTATTTCATTTATACATAAATTATGATTATAGATCACGTATCACATGTCATGCATTCATCAAACAACTGTAGTATTTCAATTAATGTAATAATAACTTCATGATTAATTCAAAAACTTGTTTTTTAAATAGAGTATAAATCTCAAATCATATAATTATTGGCTAAACAATCAAAACATTAAGATGAAATTATTATATCAACAAATATATAAAAATGATCATTAAAATATATAAGCACATAAAAGTTATAAAAATGGTGAAAAAAAGAATTAGATCAAACTTTGATAAAGAATCCAATTTCTTCTTTCCCTTACTAGCTATTTAATTGCCACCTTAACTTTGTTCTACTTGCCCTTCTATGCTTCTTTAATTATCTATGTTATTTCTTAATTGTTAGTTCTTATTTATGGCCTCTTAATGATATTTAAATAAGCTAAAATATGTCCTAATCCGTTTAGGATTCGTATTAACTTTAATCCAATAGTTGAGATTAAAAGTTAGGACTTCAAATTTGGGCTAATGTGTCAAAATCTTCTCCGTTCGATCAATCAAGATTTTGTTCGATCGATCTAAGTATGTCATTGTTCAACTCGAGGGCCCTTGATTGATCTACCTATGCTTAATCGATCAATACCATTCTCGATTGATCTAACTCTCTTTTGCTATTCTTAGGCATAATGTGATGTTTTCTCAAACAATCTATCGATAGGTGGCTCGATTTATCGAGCCTTGTTGATCGTAAATTTTTTCAATTTTCTCTCTTTTGTTTCATTTGATATCTTTTCACCTAGATTACTATAGTTAAACATAAAATGGATATTTTTAATAATATTTATCCCAAAATAAGACAAATAGTTAGTTTGAAGTGGTCAAATAACTCTACTTTTGTAGGGTTATCATCATCTCCGTACTTAATTCTTTTATTGTTCTTAATACAAAGCTAAACTCTAATAAACTAGATATTAAATACTACCACGATATGAACAGCATATTCATAAACATGTTTTCTCAATGATTGTATATTTTTATGATTAAAAAATATATATAGCTATCAATCAACATACCAAGTTTTTAATAAAATAATACATATATGTAAGACTTGTAAATGATGTCATTCAATGCACTATAAAACCGGAAAACAAGTAAAGCTATTCTACCATCTAAGTCAATGACTACAACTTTGATAGGTTTTTTTGGACTTTCACTCGTTCGAGTTCTTAACGGTTTATTTCATCTCTTATCTCATAGATCAACATTAATGTATGTAAAAAAAATGTCATTATTAGAATTGGATCTAATTGGAGGAGTATATGTTATAATTATAGAGTAAAAATATATTTGAAATTAAGTGAATAACTTTTCCATCATAATTAAAAGGATAAATAAATAAGTAAATAAATAAATAGAAATATAAAAATGGCTAATATAGTCGACGGCGGGTCGTATCGACAAGAATATCCGGGCAATTAAAACATTAATTCATATATTGCTTGCGCTACTACTTTCTAAGACAGCTTCATTTATAACCATTAAAAAACATGTATATATATAGTCTATATATAAGACGCAAAAGTAAAGACAAATTTTGGAAGTTGCTTGGTAGTTATTAGCCATATTATGAATCCAAGAAAGCTCCATCTTAGTTTTTTATTCATTTTTAACACTGACTTGCATCCAAAGTGATTGAATAAGAAGGATGGTGACAATCGGTCCAGGTGTATTTGGATTTTATTTTTTTTAATAGAAAACGAAACCAAGACCTCTTTTTACGATAACTTATTTTGAAAGACATAATTAATATGATAGTTATCTATTGATTTAAAGAATCCGATTTAATTCTCTCAATTAAAGGTGTTTATGTTCCATTTGATTCGATTTTAGGTCAAAAAAATTAATCATATTATTTGATTATTAAAAATATTAAATTAAATAGTTTGATACTATTAATAATATATAAATATAATAAACTTAATAATATATTTTTGATTAAAATATAATAAATTTAATTAATAATTTATGAGAAATAATATAAAATTTTAATATATTATTAAATAGGTTTGATTGGCTTAAAAATTAATATAATTAAACCGTATCATTTGAAAAACGATTTTAATAGATAACTATAACATCAATTATAACATTACAATAAATTATTATAAATAAAAATGTTATATATTTAGCTATATGATTCATACATGTATCATAATAAAGATGAAGTGTAATCAAATCATTAAAAATATCTTTTAAAAGAATTATTTCCAAGTTGTTATTCCAATTTTTTTTTAGATTGAAATTCATTCCCAACTCCAACCCTGTTATTGATTTTTTTTATATATTACATTACTTACGTATATATATTGTTAAATTATTTTCTATTTTTTTTACTTATCCATTAGATATCATTACTTATATTTTATAAAAAATCAAAATTTTAAAATAGGAAGTTATATTATTTTTTATAAAAAAAAAATTTCTTATTTTATTTATGTAAATATAATATTCTTATTTTTATAATATATGAAAAAGAAAAATATAATTAATATTATAATGATATTTTGATAAAGTTATTATTTTCAATCTCTTGTATTCCAATTCAATATTTTCTTACTTATTTTGATTAAAAAAAAAAAATCGTAACTGATTAACAACAAATGTGTCATTTACATATATATTTTGATTCCCTTTTATCCTGATAAATCTACCCCAATTTCATTTGATTTCCATTCCAGATTGCCCTAAGTAAATTTTCCAATGTTCACCCAGGAAATATAATCTTCACTATATATATATTCTAAAAAAAAAAAAAAACCTCACGAGATATTGGAATTTTACAATAATTACTCAATATAACAAAGAATTATTCATTTATACCAAAATAACAAAATGGTGTAATGAAAATTTTCCTTAAAACGACACAAATTAATATACGAAGATTAGCCAAATTCTAAAGAATATTCTCTTCATCAATGTTAATCCGCTATTGATTGTGAATGATAACGAGGGAACCATCGACCAAATGACATTGACCCACGATGAAGAAGTATATATTTGGATGAACAGACGGAATCAGGAATTAAATAAAAAATTATGGTTGAATTATTTTAATCACTTGCAATGTTTTCAAAAATAAAAGTTTAATGCTCTAAACTTTAATCTAGAAATTGAATTATAATTTTGTGTGAAAATCATGGCAGTCAATTATTTAACAAAAATACAATTTTTTTAATACATATTTTCACACTTGTGAAGACCATTTTTTAATTTACATTTTTTTTTCTTTTTTTACTTCCGAATTCAAATTAGTTATTAATTTATTTATTAGATTCATGAGCTAATAATTAAAAATTAAATTAAAAAATAAATTTTAATATGTGCAGTTATAATTTATATCATCTCTAAAGTAAAACAAATTACATTTAAAATTTTTGGGGTGACCATGTCCCAACAAATTGTGTTACTCTGCATGTTATCTAAGAGAGAAAAATTGGTACATCACAATATAATGAATATGGAAGTGTGCTCCAGTATTTCAAGTATTCAACCTCAGTGGCTAAAACAATAAATTAAAGACAATGAAGAGAATACATCATGTAAAAGATGTAACAAAGAGAAGACCCTCTTTTCGATACGGTTGGGTGCCAGTGGCTCTCCAACAAATATTACCCCCAGCAACACAGCTCAAAATCTAATTTGAAACTCACTTTGCTTCCCCCTTTCAACTCTTGTTCCTATCATACACACCCGCGCGCAGATATGTAGTCCCAGGAACTCGAAAAATTAGCTTGTAGTGACCAAAAAATGTATTACAAATTCGTGGTAGTCGGTCATCGAGAGGGTTTGTAATAGACTCTTCAAGCTTCTTTGCTTGGGGTCTAGGATTTATGATATTGACATCACCCCGCCGAGAGCAAGGATCTGTCCACCAACTTTTCCGGCCAGATCACCATGCACCAAGGAATGGTTGCACATGCCCTTTTTTCAGTATCTTTTTTCATCAACCATGTCCAGCACCGGATCATTTCCTTCAAATTGTCTTGCGAAAGCACCTGATCTACTTTGAACCATTTCACCGTAGTCTGAAATATTAAGGGAGTGTGGCTCCATTTTGGGGGGACTATCCCAGATCACATATATCAGATCATTGTTAACAGTTGTACTCTTAAATTCCAGAGAATTACATACGACAGAAATGGAAGTACCCTTTTTGGGACAATATTACATTTGTAAAATACATAAGCATGGTCCGGAGAAGATTATCCCAACCATGAATGCAAACTCTAGGAATGACCGACTCAGGGTCACCCATTGTGAACCTTGTAAGTTAGAGACAGTCACTTAGTATAGAATTCGCTACAACGGTAAGAATTTAGATTCAGTCACCGAAACAAATGAATCCAGCTTATATAGACTTTGCCTGTGAATATTTTAAATGTATCAGGTGTTTTCCACTTTTCTGTAGAATGTATAGGCTTCATGCAATAAATGAAGAGCATTTCATAAATGAGAAAAAGACAGCTAAACAGGATTGATACAGAAAGAGCTATCTTCACATAGAAAGTTAATACGAATGGCACTCATCAAAGCCAACAGGCACAAATCAACTCGTGCCATAAGAACATCAGGCAAACATTGGTTAGGAAAAGCGGACAATACAAAAGAAACAGAAGTTACAAGAATTGAGACAAGTTCATCATCTCTTGTGAAGCAGTTAAATTTATTCTCATCCGAATCAATCACCAGAAGAATTCCTATAATACACGTCCAAGCATTAGTATCAAGAAAGTGGCTTCTATATAACCTCCACACCCTGAGATACGCAGGTGCAAAATCTTTGACATGCGCGGAACTTAAGTGTGTGAGTTGGTAACTAGTATTCATGTTAAAATCATTCAAAATGAGTACTACATATGGGACATGGCAAAAGGGAGTATCAGGTATTCCTATCATAAAGTATCGGAGAATCATTTAAAATTACATTTTTCCCCCAAGTTTACATTCTGCATAAGTACTTTTTTCTCTCTTCTGTGTTTTTCACAATTTTACATTTTGCATAATTACTTTGCTCTTTCTTCTGTTATGCACATCCTCTACTTTCCAATCATAAATTTTCTGAATAAAATGCCTTTTCATTCATTTTTTTTGCAATTTTTGATATCCAGGAGCAATATTATTAGAATTTAGAAGCAGCAATAATACATTACCAGGCTGGTAGTACCAACACTACTACAAAAAGGGGTATATAAGTCGATGTGTAAAGTCGGATTTTTCCAAAAACCGACTTTTAATGAATTTAAAGTCGGTTGTCCACGTCAACCGACGCTATCCACGTGACGTAACGTCGGTTGTTCACGTCAACCGACGCTATCCACGTAACGTAGCGTCGGTTGTCCACGTCAACCGACGCTATCCACGTAACGTAGCGTCGGTTGTCCACGTCAACCGACGTTATCCACGTAACGTAGCGTCGGTTGACGTGGTTAACCGACGCTATCCATGTAATATATGCCCTCTCGTCTCATTTTGTACGCAGATTTCCAGTTTTCTTCTTTCTCTCTCCTTTCCTCACTCCCATTTTCTCCCAAAATCTTAACCGTGCGCCACCTTCGTTCTACATTTCCGGCCACCTCCAACCACCATTTGAACGGACGTTTGTAAGTTATATTTCTCTTCTCACATTATCTGTCAGTTCTTTTTTTTTTTTAGCAAAATGTTAAAATCTGTTTATGGGTATTTTCTGTTATTGCTTATCCAAAATCAATCCGAATCTATGCTAATTTTATCAGCGTGTAAATGTAATTCGTTAATTAGGAACAGTGTATTTTTATTCGTTAATTAAAAACCTAACATCTCGATTTGGGTTTTGCTTGGGCAGTTTCTTTGTGTGGTTAAATAACTTGAATTAACTACTTCAAATGTATTATATATCTTTTGGTTTTATATCAAACGCGTGCGGTTCCACAAGCACTTTTGTTAAAAGTTAATTCAGAGAGCACTTCTGTAAATATATATCAACTTAAGATACATTTACAATTTAGATTGCTGAAAAACAAAAGTAAGTCTATTATCTGCCACTTTATTTGACCACACCTAAAAAATATGTTTGACTTAGTTTATGCAGAATGCATGCAGCTAGCTTATTATTCGATCAATTTGTTTTATATTTTGTATAAATTTTTGATTTAGTTATGTTTTTTTGTTTGCTTGTAATAATAATGTTTGAATTATTACTTGTATGTATTCAATAAAATGTTTAATTAATGTCATTAATAGAAAATGGACAAATCTTGGATGTCAAAGTGTAGAATTGAGCAAGACTATATTTCTGGAGTTGAAAGTTTCATGGAATTTGCTTGTAGAACTAGTAATACTGGAAGTAGTATGATTCGATGCCCATGCGTTAAATGTTGAAAGTTTATAAGATATGGACCTGATTAACCTAGAGAGAGGTGAATAGGTTATTCTTAATTTTTATCAAGTTTATAATTTAATAACCTAAACAAAGCGGCCAGACATGTAATCGTGTGTAAAAATAAGTGCGGAAATAAAATAATAACACACGATATTTTAGGTGGAAACAACCTAGGCCACAACTATGACCTAAGAGGAAAACCACCGGTCCACCGAACCACCTAACTTTCCACTATGAAAATCAAATGTTCAAGTACAAACTCGGTCTTATGCTACCCTCCCTAGGATACTGCCCCAATGTACTTTACTTACGAGTCCCTGCTCTGTTTTCACAGTTTCCAATATTAGCGTGAGCGGTTTCCAGACCAACGTTCCAATAAGCTCCCCGCCAATCAGATCGTTCACAAAGTAACTGCAAAATTGTTAGCACAAAAACACAAGTGCCCGTATGTGTTCTAGAACGGATTTAACAATGAATAATCCTAACTAGATGATTTAAAACAAATGTCATTTAAACCAAATCAACTAGAATATTCTAAGCCAAAAAGATTAAGTATAGATTCAATAAAAAATAATTTCCTTAAAATTTAATACTCAAATCAAATAATCATGATTACTCATAAAATTATTTAATCTAAATATTTAAATATCTAATACAAAGGAATTAAATTAATTAAGAAACTCAATAAATATTAATTATATATAATTCCAAAGTCTACCGAATATGTATATGTATATATAGCTTTTATGAATCTGAATTCTGCAAAAATATATATATATATATATATATTATATTATATTACCTTTATGAATTCTTTGAATTCTTTGAAGTGCTCTGACCGAATCATATGCATATATATATATTAGCCTCCATCACATATATATATATATATATATATATATTAAGTATATATATATTCTTCCTTTCCTCCGCCGATTAGAGTTTCTTTTTTTCTTCTTTTTCAATTTTTCTTTTCGGCAGTTTTTTTTATTCTCCACACAATGTACAACAAACCTAATGTCTCACTATTTATAGATAATATTGATACCTAATAGTATTAGGTTTAAATGTATTTTGGGCTTACTTTTTCAAAGCCCATTCAAAGCCTTAAAAAAATATTTTTTAAATCATATCTTAAAAAGTATTAAGACACATAAAAAAATATTTAAACACTAAAAATAATTTTAGATTTATGAACATGTACTATTAAATATATAAATGAAATTCTATGTGTCGTAATTATAAAAGACATACCTGAAGTACGGATATTTAGAACTTGAACATTTGTTCGGCTGTTCTTGATAAACTTGATAGGAGGCCTAAAAAAAAATTTACAAATAAATATTTTGTCCACGAAAATAGCCAACACTCATGGTCCTTACAAACTCCCCCTTTGGTATTTTCGTGTGGCAAAACCTTTCTCTCACTACATGACGCTTATAAAAATAAGATAAAAATACAATGATATCCCAGACTCCATAGTGGAACTATCCTATGGTCCGGTAGATCCATCTTCGCTGCAACTTGACAAGCTTGTAAGTAACTAAAATAACATTGACAAAGCATAGAACAACTTGGCATGAAAGCCTCATTGTATATTAGTTCAGTTTACATAAAAATAAGCGAAGTGTAAAGAATATTCATGTAGTATGCATTCATATCAATTAAGCTTAATAAAAATATGTTCTCCCCTTATATGCATAACAAAATAAAAACATGGAAGTAAATATTCTCTCCCCCTTTTTGACATACGAGAAGGAAAAATCATTAGACAAAGAATTGAAGTTAAACTCCTCCTAAAGATATAACAGTGTAAAATCAGAGTAATACAAAAGTGCAATGTGCTTTAAACTCCCCCTAAGTTCTATGACTCTCTAACTTAGAAACCAATTAAAAAAGTAATAAATGAAAAAGATTTTTTTTTTAAATTTGCATACATAGCCACATAAGGTATTAAACTCATTTAATTACACACAAGCACACAACCAATTGAGAACTCATCATTTTTTTTAACTCCAATTTTGATTATTTATCATATAAATAAATAAGTAGAATAGAATAGGTGCACACGCACACTTCGCACATATAATGACATATTGACATTTACTTAAAATAGTATACATGTTTAAACTTCATAAATATGTCAATTAATTCATTTATGATCTATCAAGAAAGACTCAAAAGAAAAAATATCACTTATCATATAAAAATATAATCGAGTCTTCAATCTTACAAAATAAAATATATTTACTAAAAGAGGACTTAAATTTTTTTTTCTATAAATGAGATAAATGATATATATATATTTTTTAACCTCTATTAGCTCTTTCTTTTTGTGCATTCCAAGTACAAGATTTATAAGCAATCAGTTTTTGCATAATCTTTCCCCTTTTTTTGTTTTTTTTTTGCACGAGCCATAAACCTAGCATGATGACTTTCACACTAGTTGTGAGGTAGCCCTCTCCGTTCATTGCGGTAGCTTCAAACATCACAGTAGGTAGCCCTCTCAATACTCGGTGCCTCCATACGGTAAAATTTTAGTAAGCAAAAGTAGAACTCAACACAATTTTACACTCAAGATTAGTTAAAGTCCTAGAGTATTTCAAGAAAATTCATAAACTTCAAGCGTAACATATATGTGTGTTTGTGAGTGTGTGAAGAAGTTTATGTCAACATCGATCATCACATGTATAAGAATATATATGTATGCACAAGCCAAAATTGTAGAATAATTTATACAATAAATATCAAAATGAGTTGAGTTACTAAAAATGAGATTATGTGTATGGAAGTATTAAATAAGTTGAATACTCTTTTGGCCAAACAAGGATGTTTTTTTTTTGGGTAATAAAATTTGAAATTCAATTTGAGGGAGAAATTCCCAAGGCACTTCTGAGATACTCAAATCTTTGCGTGTCTATGGCTTTAGTGAATATATCAGCTAGTTGTCTATCAGTAGGTACAAACTCAAGTGTTACTATTTTCTCTTCAACTAGTTCTCGAATAAAGTGATGCCTTATGTCAATGTGCTTAGTTCTAGAATGTTGAAATGGGTTCTTAGAAATACATATAGCACTAGTGTTATCACAATATAAAGGCATCATACCTTGTGGTTGACCGTAGTCCTTGAGCATGTTTTTCATCCAAAGCATTTGCGTGCAAGAGCTTCCTGCAGCAATGTATTCTGCTTCAGCTGTAGAGAGTGAGATAGAGTTCTACTTTTTACTATTCCATGATACTAAGTTGTTTCCAATGTAGAAATAACCACCTGATGTGCTCTTCCTATCATCCTGGTTGCCTGCCCAGTCGACATCTGTAAAACCACTTACTTCACAAGTAGTGTCAGTAGTAAAATATAAACCATAATTACTTGTTCCTGAGATATACCTAATGATTCTCTTTACATTCTCTAAGTGTGATTCCTTAGGGTCAGCTTGATAACGGGCACACACACCAACACTAAAACATATGTCAGGTCTACTTGCAGTGAGGTAAAGTAAACTACCTATCATACTCCTATAAAGGGTTTGATCAACACTTTTACCTTGAGTGTCTTTTGTAATTTTTGTGCTGGTACCTAAAGAAGTTCGTAATGGCTTGCTAGTTTCAAGACCAAATCTTTTAACAAGGTTACAAGCGTACTTGGTTTGAGAAATAAATATATTATCATTAGATTGTTTGATTTGTAAACCAAGGAAGAAATTCATTTCACCTACCATGGACATTTCAAATTCATTTGTCATAACATGCACAAAATCATCCACTAGTGTACTAGATATGGATCCAAAAACTATGTCATCCACATAAATTTGAGCAATAAAGATCTCGTCACTACTCCTTTTAATGAATAAAGTCTTATCAACTCCCCCTCGAATAAATCCCTTGTTCAAAAGATAGTTGGTAAGTCTCTCATACCATGCTCGTGGAGCTTGTTTTAAACCATAAAGAGCCTTTTTGAGTATGTAAACATGATTTGGAAATTTCGGATCAACAAATCCTTTTGGTTGTTCCACGTACACCTTCTCATTCAAAAAACCATTCAAAAAGGCAGACTTAACATCCATTTGATATAATTTGAACTTCATATGACAGGAAATGGCAAGTAAAATTCTAATTGACTCTAGTCTAGCTACAGGTGCAAATGTTTCATCAAAATCAACTCCTTCTACTTGCGTGTAGCCTTGAGCTACTAACCTAGCCTTATTTCTAACAACAATGTCATGCTCATCAGATTTATTTTTAAACACCCATTTTGTTCCAATAAAATTTTTGTTTTTAGGCTTAGGTACTAATACCCACACATGATTTCTTTCAAATTGAGCTAACTCATCCTGCATGGCATTTATCCAAAATTCATCCCTAAGAGCTTCATTCACATTTTTTGGTTCAAATTGAGAAATATAGCATAAATGAGTTACCTCACTTATTTGTCTTCTTCTTGTTACCATGCTAGCATCAGGATCTCCAATTATATTCTTAATAGGATGATTTTTTGAAGTTCGAGTTGGATTTATCATTGATGAGGTTGATGTTTCTTCCTTCTTTTGTTCACTTTCCTTCAACTCCTCTTCTTTTATTCCAATTGTGTCACTGGTTATTGTTAATTGAGGTGTTGTGAAATTTTCTTCATTTCCAACTTATTCACTTGTAATCTTCTTACCTTCATCATCTATAACGAAATTTATGGATTCCATAACTACATTAGTTCTACAGTTGAAGACTCTATAAGCTCTACTATTTAGAGAATACCCAAGAAATATACCTTCATCACTTCTTGAATCAAACTTACCCAATTGTTCACGATCTCTAAGTATGTAGCATTTACTTCCAAAAATATGCATAAATTTCAGATTAGGTTTTTTACCTCTCCATATCTCATAGGGAGTTTGATTTGTACCTGGGCGAAGATATACACGATTTATAATGTGACATGCAGTGTTTATAGCTTCAGCCCAAAACCTTTTGGAGACTCCCTTGGCATGCATCATTACTCTTGCCATCTCTTGAAGTATCCTATTTTTCCGTTCAACTATCCCATTTTGTTGAGGTGTGATAGGAGCAGAGAATTCATGAAAGATACCATGTTCTTTACAGAAGTCAGCATACTTGGTATTTTCAAACTCTTTTCCATGGTCTGTTCTCAGTCTCTTGATGGTTACTATTTTGTCACCTGCTTCAACCTGCACTCTTGTACAATATGAGATGAAAAACTCAAAAGCATCTGACTTGTCTCTAAGAAAGTCTACCCACGTGTAGCGAGAAAAGTCATCTACTACAACTATGATATATTTCTTACCTCCAATACTTTCTGTTCTCATAGGACCCATAAGGTCAATATGTATCAATTCCAATACTCTGTTTGTATTTATACTCTTTATCTTCTTATGAGAAATCCTAGTTTGTTTACCCAATTGACATGGTCCACATACAGGTGTTTCAATTTTTGAAAGAATAGGTAAACCACGCACAGTCTCAATTTTGCTTAATCTAACCAGATCTTTAAAATTCATATGACCTAGCTTTTCGTGCCACAAGATAGTTGAGTCATTGCTAGCTAGGTTACATGTTACTCTGGGTGATGTATCAATACAATAACAATTGTCATGTGATCTGATTCCCTTAATCATACATTCACCATTTTGATCTGTTACAATACAGTGATTGTTTGTAAATTGCACATTAAAATCACTATCGCATATTTGACTTATGCTAATCAAGTTTGCCTTAAGTCCTTCACATATAAAACTTCATCAAGTTTAGGGATACCCTCTATTTGAACAGAGCCTTTTCCAATAATTCTAGATGTTTTACCATCACCAAAGGTAACTGTCCCTTCATTGTATTCCTTAAAGGTTTTAAACAAAGAACGATTCCCTGTCATGTGTCTATAGCATCCACTATCAAAATACCAAGCGATATTTGATTTAACTTTAAATGCTATATGGGCCACAAAACAGTGCAACTCAGATTTCTTAACCCATCCTTTTTTTAATTTTGGACATTTGAGTTACTGGTTTCTTATATTCCTCTTTTTGTGTAGTTCTTGTAGTAAAAACTTTACATTTTGAAATTTTTTGAGGTATTTTAGAAACATTTGTATTCGTGATAGAATCATAAGCATACAGAAATCTACACTTAGTTCTTATATGTCCTTTCCTACCACAATGATGACAGATGGGAACAAACTGAATTTTCTTAGAATGATAAGGTGCAAAAACTACCTTCCCTGCCTAAGCAATAATGGGTTTTACAAATTGAGTTTTGGATGATGAAGGTGTTGATTGTTCATCTATGTATACAAGACCTCTCTTATCTCCATATGGCTTTCCATAGTCTAGGACTTTGCTTAATTTTTCAGCACCAATGGTCAAATTCTTCATCGTTTCTTTAGCAATACTAAGTTCTTGCTTGAGATTTTTGTTTTCCTCGATGATTTCTGCAAGTCTCAAATTCAAAGCATTAATATGATCAGACAATTCCTTTTTATCTTTCTCTAGGTTAGAGGAATTTGTTTTGTGAACATTGATGATATCATTAAGTTTAGTTACTTCCACAAGCAATTTATCTCTCTCTTCCCTGGCACCTAGACAATCCATGAATAGTTCCTCATAATTCGATACATTAAACTTAGACAGTAAGAGAGAAGAGTTTACTTCCTCATTTTCTTCATCCGAGCTAAGGTCGGAGTCATTGTGATGTGCATTGGAAGTTGCGGTGAAGGCACAATAATTAGTGTCATCCTTTGAGTTACTAGCATTGTCCTGCTCACTTTCTGTGTCACTGAGTGTAGCATTAAAGGCTTTTCCAAATTTCTTTTTATTGTTAGCACAATCTGTAGAAATATGACCAAATCCCCCACAAGTAAAGCATTGAGGATTAGTGGGCTTACTTTTCTTACCATCAAGGCTAGGAGACTTGATTTCCCTTGACTTTCGGTCATTCGAACGACTGGATTGTCCCTTGTTGGAATGAGTATTCTGTTGACCCTTCTTCTTCATGAACTTCTTAAATTTTCGTGCTAACAAGACTAGTGACTCATCATTCATATCATCATCACTATCAGAGATGTCCTTTTTGGAGCTTTTGAATGCCACATCCTTATTTTTCTTGGGTGGATCAAGAGCAAGCTCATAGGTTTGGATTGACCCAACAAGTTCATCAATTTTTAGTGTGTCTACATTCTTGCTTTCTTCTATCGCTGTAACTTTCATCTTATAGTCAACTGTTAAAGAGCTTAGGAGTTTGCGCACTTGTATAGGTTGTGGAATTTTCTCACCAAGGTTAGAACAAGCATTAGTGATATCACAGAAGCGAGCATAGAATTGACCAAAAGTTTCATTGTTGCTCATTTTAATAGAATCAAACTCAGATGTTAGCAATCTCAATTTTGTTTGTTTTACTTGGGAAGTTCCTTCATGAGCAAGAGCAAGTGCATTCCATGCATTTTTAGCAGTCTCACAGTCGGAGATGCGACGAAACTCATCCATTGACACTGCAGCGAATATTGAGCTTAGACCTTTTTGGCTTTGCCCCACTAAGGGTGCATTCTTCAATGGTCCAATCTTTTGTTGGCTTTATGATTGTTACACCATCTTTTATTACAGAAGGTGGTTCCCAACCATCAAGAATAGCATCCCAGACTTTTTCATCTTGTCTGAGAAAGGCTTGCATGCGAGCCTTCCAATAAGGGTAATTAAACCCATAAAAGAGTGGGGGTCTAACAGATGACCCACCTTCTTTCATTTGGTCCATAAGTAAGTGTGTGTGTCCCTTAAGATCAATCTCACTAAGTGTGTCTAGTGTTTGCTCTGATACCAATTGAAAGTTTATAAGATATGGACCTGATTAACCTAGAGGGGGGTGAATAGGTTATTCTTAATTTTTATCAAGTTTATAATTTAATAACCTAAACAAAGCGGCCAGACATGTAATCGTGTGTAAAAATAAGTGTGGAAATAAAATAATAACACACGATATTTTTAGGTGGAAACAACCTAGGCCACAACTATGACCTAAGAGGAAAACCACCGGTCCACCGGACAACCTAACTTCCCACTATGAAAATCAAATGTTCAAGTACAAACTCGGTCTTATGCTACCCTCCCTAGGATACTACCCCAATGTACTTTACTTACGAGTCCCTGCTCTGTTTTCACAGTTTCCAATATTAGTGTGAGCGGTTTCCAGACCAACGTTCCAATAATCTCCCCGCCAATCAGATCGTTCACAAAGTAACTGCAAAATTGTTAGCACAAAAACACAAGTGCCCGTGTGTGTTCTAGAACGGATTTAAGAATGAATAATCCTAACTAGATGATTTAAAACAAATGTCATTTAAACCAAATCAACTAGAATATTCTAAGCCAAAAAGATTAAGTACAGATTCAATAAAAAATAATTTCCTTAAAATTTAATACTCAAATCAAATAATCATGATTACTCATAAAATTATTTAATCTAAATATTTAAATATCTAATACAAAGGAATTAAATTAATTAAGAAACTCAATAAATATTAATTATATATAATTCCAAAGTCTACCGAATATGTATATGTATATATAGCTTTTATGAATCTGAATTCTGCAAAATATATATATATATATTATATTATATTACCTTTATGAATTCTTTGAATTCTTTGAAGTGCTCTGACCGAATCATATGCATATATATATATATTAGCCTCCATCACATATATATATATATATATATATATATTAAGTATATATATATATATATTCTTCCTTTCCTCCGCCGTTTAGAGTTTCTTTTTTTCTTCTTTTTCAATTTTTCTTTTCGGCAGTTTTTTTTATTCTCCACACAATGTACAACAAACCTAATGTCTCACTATTTATAGATAATATTGATACCTAATAGTATTAGGTTTAAATGCATTTTGGGCTTACTTTTTCAAAGCCCATTCAAAGCCTTAAAAAAATATTTTTTAAATCATATCTTAAAAAGTATTAAGACACATAAAAAATATTTAAACACCAAA
This sequence comes from Hippophae tibetana, assembly GCA_037013495.1. NCBI lineage: Eukaryota > Viridiplantae > Streptophyta > Magnoliopsida > Rosales > Elaeagnaceae > Hippophae > Hippophae tibetana. The sequence goes on from CM072810.1 coordinate 106,490,412, forward strand.
AATAATTTTAGATTTATGAACATGTACTATTAAATATATAAATGAAATTCTATGTGTCGTAATTATAAAAGACATACCTGAAGTACGGATATTTAGAACTTGAACATTTGTTCAGCTGTTCTTTAGAAACTTGATAGTAGGCCTAAAAACAAATTTACAAATAAATATTTTGTCCACGAAAATAGCCAACACTCATGGTCCTTAGAAATGTAAAAATGAGCGATTTCATGAATTTGATGAGGTTAAGTATCACCTTATCCGTAATGGTATTCTATTGAGCTATAAATGTTGGTATTATCATGGAGAAAATATTGATAATACTCATGGAGAAAAGTATAATAAGAATGTGGGTGGATTACATACATCATATCATAATGTACAGACAGAAAATATGTTTCGTGGTGCTGAAGATGAATTACGCGAGGATGATCCCGAAACCTTTAATAAACTTATAGAAGATGCCTAAAAACCGTTGTATCCAAAATGCAAAAAATACACTAAGATGTCAGGATTGGTTCATTTGTACAATGTCAAGGCAAAACATGGTTTTTCTGACAAAGGATTCACAGAATTACTAAATCTACTAGTCGATATGTTTCCTGAGGGTATTGAATTGTCATCTTCAATGTATGAAGTGAAGAAATCTCTTAGTCGATTTGGCATGGAATATCATAAGATTCACGCTTGTCCTAATGATTGCATTCTTTATAGAAAAGAATATGAGACATTACATGATTGTCCTATGTGTAAAGAATCAAGATGGAAGCATGGTACAAATGAGAGTACAACACATAAGAAAGGCATGCCTGCAAAGGTTCTTTGGTACTTTCCTCCGATCCCTCACTTTCAAAGGTTGTTCAATAGTAAATATACATCAAAGATGTTGACTTGGCATTCAGATAATCGATCTGATGATGGAGTGCTACGTCATCCTTGTGATTCTCCAAATTGGAAAGTAGTAGATAATTTATCTCCTCAATTTTCATCTGATCCGCGCAATCTGCGTCTTGCCATTGCTGCTGATGGAATTAATCCACATAGTTCCCTCAGTAGTAGATATAGTTGTTGGCCAGTAATTATGGTAACATACAACCTTCCTCCCTGGTTGTGTATGAAAAGAAAATTCACGATGTTAACATTATTGATCTCAGGACCGAAACAACCTGTGTTGATATTGATGTATATTTGCAGCCTCTGATAGATGATTTAAAGACGTTGTGGAATGATGGTGTAAATGTTTACGATGCATATAAAGAAGAATACTTTAACTTGAAGGGGGTCCTTTTATGGACAATTAATGATTTTCCTGCCTATGGAAACTTTTCAGGACATGCAACAAAAGGTTACAAGGGATGTCCTATATGTAGTGATGGAACTTCTGCAAAGTATCTTGTTCACAGACGAAAGATGTCTTATAGAAGACATAGGAGATTTTTGCCATCTGGACACAAGTTTAGATACCAAAAGAAACCGTTCGATAGTGAAGAAGATCATGACCATGCAACTCGACCTTTGCGAGGTATTGAGATATTAAGGCAATTGAATGGGATGACATTCAAATGATATGGAAAGATGAAAAAAAACTCACCAAGTCTGGGAAACGAAGGAGGTCAACTAATGAAATTGGTGAAAATGAAAAAGATTTTGAACCGAATGGTTGTTGGAAAAAAAATCAATATTTTGGGAATTGCCTTATTGGAAAGACCTACACATTCGTCACATCTTAGATGTCATGCACATTGAGAAGAATGTATGTGAAAGCTTGATTGGCACTTTACTTAATATACCTGGAAAAACAAAGGATGACATTAAAGCAAGATTGGATTTAAAGAAACTAGGCATACGACCTGAATTGGAACCAAGGGTGGAAAATGATAAGAATCGAACATACTTGCCACCAGCATCACATACAATGTCAACAAAAGAGAAGGATGTGTTTTGTAAATGTTTGGAAGGTGTGAAAGTTCCTGATGGTTACTCATCCAACTTAAGAAATTTTGTGTCTATCACCGATAAGAGACTGTATGGATTGAAATCACATGACTGTCATATCTTAATGCAACAGTTATTACCAGTTGCTATTAGATCAATTCTTCCAAAACATGTTCGAATATCAATAATTCGGCTTTGTTCATTCTTCAATACAATATGCAAGAAATCTATATCAATTGACGAGTTAAATTCTTTACAGAAAGAAATTGTAGAAACTTTGTGTCTAATTGAAAAATATTTTTCTCCTTCTTTCTTCGATATAATGATTCACTTATGTGTTCATTTAGTTCGAGAGGTTCAATTATGTGGTCCTACTTACTTAAGTTGGATGTATCTTTTTGAGAGATATATGCAAGTCCTTAAAGGATATGTAAATAATAGATATAGACCTGAAGGATGCATGGTGGAATGCTACATTGCTGAAGAGGCCATTGAGTTTTGTTCTGAATACTTTAGTGGTTGCACTGAAATTGGGAATCCTACGCACAAGTTATTCTTATAACGTCACATGATCCAAGTAGGTAACCCTATGCTTGGTGGAAGTAAGAAAATATTTATTGATCGCACTCGATGGGAAAAAGCACACCGAATCATTTTGGTAAATAATAACGAGGCACAACCGTACATAGAGTAAGTGATGTTCATTGTTTCATCTTTTATTTAACTATTAATGATGATATATAACTTAATATATATTTAATAACGTTACAGGATGCATTTAAACTTATTGAAGATCGATCCTCGTTGTAAAAAAAAGGAGGAGAAAAATGGTTGTATGATGAACATAAGCGAGAGCTTATTAATTGGTTTCGCAACCACGTAAGTGTCACAAACAAAAAATCATGCATGCATCTTCCTATATATATTCAATGTTTTAAAACTTTGCTCTAAACACATTTCATGTTTTTGTATACATAGATTCGAGGTGAACTCAAGAAACCCAATCATAAAATATCAGAAAGTTTACAATGGCTTGCACATGGCCCAAAATTCGATGTCAAATCATTTCATAGTTTCACAATAAATGGATCGAGGTTTACGACTCAAGCTAGGGACAAAGTCCGAGTAAATCAAAATAGTGGGGTGAAGATGGTTGCACAAACTATGCAATTTGCCAGTTCAAAAGATGTTAATCTTGTACTTTCTGATAGAACATATTATGGTATAATACAAGAGATTTGGGAATTGGATTATGAGGTCTTCCATGAGACAGTATTCTTGTGTGATTGGGTCGAAGATGTTATCAATGTTGGATATAAAATAGATGATTTTGGATTTACCCTTGTAAATTTATCCAGGATAAGTCACACAGATGATCCTTTCACGTTAGCACTTCATGCAAAGCAAGTATTTTACGTGAGCAATCAAATTGATCCAATATGGTCTGTTGTGTTAACGCCTCCACAAAAGAGTTTTACCATTGTGATGTTGTAGAAGATGATGACTCTATGCTTGATACATTAACCAATATTAGTAATTTCTCAAATAAATTTCCTAATGTACGTGATGATCTAATTGATGATGATGATTCTTCGACATGGACTCGTAGTGATTGTGAAGGAATATATGTATACGATCAACAACCTAATTAAACATAATGTATGTTCTATATTGTTGTAATAACTCTTGTATATATGTGTGTTCCTAAAATTGTCAATTAATTTATATTTCTCCACTTTTTGCAGATATTTCATGGATATTCAGCTTGTAGATCCAAATGATCCATTGGGGTATTTGAAAAGAAGGGGTTGGGCGAATATACCTGATGCTCCACTTAACCCAGATGATAGAATACCCGTTAAATTTGATGCTACTGGTAATCCACTAGGGGAAAATGGTCAACAATTGAAATCTTCTATTGGTCGACTGGCAAAGTCCAGTATACCAATCAATATAAATCATTGGTCTGAGGTTGCCGATGCAGAAAAGTTCAAAATATGGATAACCATTTATGTAAGTCTCTTATATTTTATAATCAATATATATATTATATTAGGTGTATTATATCTAATCTTTTGTACTGTGTTTTTACAGAATCGTTACAAAGTCGATGACAATTGACAGGGCAAGTGTTATAAGATTGCAAATAAGACGTGGAAGGAATACAAGACTTCTAGATTGGCGAAAAATTATGTGTTTCCATATTTGGAAACACTTGATGAGAATGTGATATACAAAATCCCTGAAGGACACCCCTAGATTACACCTCAAGTTTGGAAAGACTTTATGGATTATAGATGTTCAGAAGAATTTCAAATTATTAGAGAAGATCATCAGAATGTCCAAATGCATAACATTCTTCCTAACCGTACTGGGAGGTCTTCAAATCCTGAAGTTAGATTTCGAATGGTATTATTAATTTGTCTTAATTTTATAAATATTTTTATATTAATTTTTCTCAATTTAATTTCATGTCATTGTTAATAAAATTTTCCTAATTTATGTAGGAAGCTGAATTGGGTAGACCTGTTACCCGAATGGAATTGTACATAGAAACAAAGACTCCCAAAACGAAGAATGCAAGACCGATGAGTCAACGAGGAGAAGAACAATTAAATAAGTTGGTTAGTAATTTCGTTTGATAAAAAGTCTGACTGATACTTAATAATTGATGTAATAATGAATGATATGTTTGTGTGCTTTATTATTTGTAGAGAGCTGTTCAAGAAAAAATATACAGGGGTGAAATAATCGAAGAGCCTGGGAGAGATGCTTTATATCATGCAATCGGACGCGAGCATCCTGGTCGTGTTAGGGGAGGTAGCCAATATGATGGTGCTATGGAGTATTTTAAAATTCCAAAACATAAGCCTCAGACTGTAAGTAAGGAGAAATACACTAAAATTGAAGAAGAATTCAACTCCTTTAAGGCCTCCGTGATGAGTGAGATTGCCACTCTAAAAGAACATCAATCACAACAACTGTCAGCCATGGCATCATGCTACAACCAGGGCATGCCATATTGGCCAAGAATGTAACCATCCATGCCAGGCATACCACCTTCCATTCCAGGCATGTCACAATCCATGCCAAGCATGCCACCATCCATGCCATGCATGCCATCCACACAATCTCATTGTGCTCAAACTACATCCAGTATGGGATATAGCCATCCTATTGGTCCTCATTATATGCCAGGAATGCACATGCAATCAAGTAGTGGTTCATTTTATCCAATGCAATCTGCACATTCTTACCATAAATCAAGCCAAGATGAACATATTGGTGAGAATGTACATCCAATAGCTACCCCACATGAGAGTCCTCCTCTATTTGATGAATCATATGTGGTAAGATTTTAATTTTTAAATTCTTATTATATGTTTTATTTTTTATATATAACACTTAAAACTTTTACAGAATATGAAATGTTTGTTGAAACATCCTTCGTCAACAGACTATGTTGCTATTGGAACGGTACAACAATTGAGCGATGATCGGATGATTCATAATCAATATTTGCCTAATCATTGGCGAATAGTAATTGATCAATCATTGTTTCATGATTGTCCACTACATGTGCCTTCTGATGCTACCACAGTCCAAGAGGCGGTTGGACAGTATGTGGCTTGGCCGTCGATTCAAGTTGTTCTAAATTTTGACATGGTACTATTTTTTAACTTAAAAAATAACACCTGTTTACTACTATTATTTAATGTGATCTTATTGTTACTAAAAATACATATATGATACTTTTTTGGTAGTCTATTATACCATAACTCTTAAATGCGGCACATTTAAGAGATACCAAGCAAGTATCTCGTGCTAAATCTATGACTAGTGGCCAATCATCGTGCACCAAGTCATTCAAGAAGAAGCCTTGGAAAAAGTATAGTCATACTTATGCGTTATAGTTCAGTAGAAATCTTGGCACTTTGATGACTATTGTTGGGAGGGCATCTAGCATAAATGATGGATGGACTGTGCCACTTCCTATTAAAATTTCTGGTGTAGACATCGGCCAAACTTATATATCGATCGAGTGCTTGTTGCAAATATTTGAATATCAAATGATCGATTTAAGTATAATTCAAGTGTGGACAAGGTGAGTCATCAATCTAGTTAGTTTTCTTTTATTTATGCAGAACATATATAATTATATTTATATTATCTAATTATATATATACATATATAGGGCTTGCTATTATCGACTTCAACATAATCACTCATCACATTTAGCAATGTTCTATGATTCTTCATATGTCAATCAATATCAAGAGAAGGATGTTAGCATCAGAGCTAAACAATTATGTGATAGAGCATTAACGCTTAGCAGAAATCAAAAGTTGATAATCCCTTGGCCATTAAGGTTTGAACAAGGCCAAGATCATTGGATGTTGGTAATCATTGATATGTTCAATAATCATGCTTGGTACTGTGACTCAGCTTCCATAGAACTGAGTAAAGATACAAAAGCAGTTGTTGAAATGTAAGAGTTATATTTAGTTACATATTAGTTTTTTCTATTATTTTTTGTAATATTTAATAAAAACTAATCGTTTTATACCTTGATAGGGCATGGAAGTTGTGGAACAAGTTTATGGGCATTGTCCTTAAAAAATCTCATAAGCTTATATGGACAAAAGTTATGGTATGTACAATTCAATATTAATAATTTTATTAATTTTACAATTAAATAATAAGGATGTTCGAATATGAAAATTCATGTATACATGCACTTTTTTTTGTAGGTTCCACAACAAAATAATGGAGTCATTTGTGGTTATTATGTCATGAAGTTTATGAGCGAAATCATCACAAATATCAAAATTCTAATTGATGATGTGATAATATATTTTACCCATATACATACAAGTTTTAACATATTTGAGTTTGTTTTTGTAAATAAATGAAATCATATTCTTATTTTGATTTTGAATACATGTAGTTCTTTGGTTACGAGAGGAATGGGCAGAACACATGGTTCAAATTATATCATCGCAAGAAGAATCAGGAGAAGATTCTGATGATCTTGAATAGCATATGACAACATAACAGTAAATTTTTTAATGATTTGGCCTTCTATATCTATTCTTGTGTCTGAAATCACTTGGTTGATGATGATTAATCATATATATGCTCATGTATTTAGGGGAATGCATTGTTTATAAATATGAATTTATCTGGAATCTCTGCTAGTATTTTTAATGATATATAATGAGTTCTAAATGTACAAATCAGGTGTACGTACGTCGGTCCGATTTGTTTCTTGGTTTGTATGAGTTTTGGTGCATATGAACGTGTTCCATATGTTTAAGGGCACCAAAACTCACACAAGCTTAGCCAAGAAATCGAAGTTACATGCAATTGATTTCATATTTAGAGTTCATTATATATAACATTAAAAAATAGTAGTAGAGATTCCAGATAACTTCATATATAGACAAATGATTAATAATGCTAATATGAGTTCATCGAATGTCGTTGTACGTGCTAATCTCAATAATGATTTAATTTCTTCATTCGTACGTCTGAAGTTTAGACTACTTTTTTGATGGATGTTTTACGTGCTCATGTATGTAGGAGAATATTTGTTATATGGATCAGCTTTTTTTTGCCATAATGCTTGTGAAGGCCAATCAAGATTCTAAGCCAACCAAGCTTACTCGATGGCATAATTTGACGACATTATTTTATTTGTAATTGAAGTTATTTATATGCATTATTTGTTTTGTAATAAATTTAATTATTAAGTAATTAAATATATTTATATTGTTAATTATTTGTTGTATTATTATTTATATTTTAGTGTTTTTATGTTATTTATATATACTGTTATACGAAAAATAAAATTAAAAATTAAAACAAATAAAATGTAAAGTCGGTTCAGGGCATAAACCGACTTTACGTGTAGAGTCGGTTCTGAACTTCACACATATCTTCTAAGCCTTTACCTAATCAAGCATAAATAGAGGTGTAAAATGAGCTAAACTAGCCTATGCTTTGGAAGCTCATTTTTTTTATTGAATTCATTTAAATTATTTAAACATTTAGGTTATATTTGATAATCATTTCAATTTTTAATTTATAATTCTTGAATTTTATAATAAAATTTTTAATTTTAAAATATTTTGAAAAAACATTATCTGATAACCAATTTCTAGTTTCAATTTTAAAAAACAGATAGTGAAAATTGGATATTGCTTGTTTGATAATTAATTCTTAATTTTCATTTTTTAACCTTTTAAGCGGAACTCTATTAGTTTGAGCATAACTTTATATTAAAAGCTCGAAATCGTAAATTCATTTAGAAGTTAAACTTCTGTAATTTTTTAATGGTATATGAAATGATTTATAATATTTTGTGAAGTAATATTGTTTATATTTCAAAAAAATTCTACCAAATCTAAACAATCATTAATAAAATAAGCATAATTTTTTATAGAACATTCGAAATCACAAACCGTAAATTTTATCAAAAACTAGATTTCTAAAGTTTTCTGATAGTATGTGAAATAATACAGATTATGTTTTAAAAATAAGTAAACAAAATTCTACTGAACTAACAAAATATACATAACTTTCTATAAAAAAAACTTCAAATCACAAGCAATAAAATTTATTAGAAACTAGACTTAACTTTTTAATGGTATATAAATAATTTATAAAATTTTATGAATTAGTATAGTTTATATTTTAAAAATGAGTAAAAAAATTTCTTTTAAATTTGAATAATAGTTAGCAAAATGTGCATAATTTTCTATAAAAATTAAAAATTGTGATATATGAAATGAATCATGATATTTTGTGAATTAATACAATTTATATTTCAAAAATATTTAATATAATATGAACAATATTTAATAAAATGAGCATAATTTCTCTAAAAAACTCAAAATTTCAAAATTTAATATTTTTTATAACATAAACTATTTGTTTTTTCAATGAAAAATAGATTTAATTATAAATTATTGTAACTTAATAAAATTTAAATTTCAAATATGACTCAATTATCATCTTTTTAACCTCAATTATATTGTGTATGTTTTTTAAGTTACTATTTGTCTTATAATTCTATATTTATTAGAAAATTCTAATATAACTTTAATTTAATTTTACCTTTTATTTTATATTCAAAAAATCAGTTGTTATATTTTTATATTTATTAATTTAACTAATATTAGTATTTTTGTTAAGTTTGTAGTAATAATTAACAATTATATTTTGATAACTACTTCATTTTCTATCTTATTTATTAGCCTTTTAATTTAACATGTTTTTTGTCAATTGAGCTAGTGAGGTGCTCATGAACTCAAGTAAATTATTCATTTAAGTTCATGAGCTAAGTAAAGTGAACTTTTTTAACTTATGAGTTCAATGAGTCAACTTTAAATAAACTGGACTAGGTTGAGTTAAGTTGGACAACTTGTTTGACATCTCTAAGCATAACCATAAAAATCATCTTTCAACAAAGGACAAAAGGAATCGACAATCAGACTATATATTTTGTCAAAACCCTAAGTGAAAAGAAATAACAATGAATCTCCATATAGTAGTCTTACAAATGGAATGTCTAGTTACATATTTGGAAAAAATATTGATCAGAATCTATGGAAACTAGCTAGACTCGGTTTTACTTCACTACACTCACATATTGGTTTATAATAGCATACTATTAGTCTTTTAGAATGTAGAATTTGTAGCAAAAATCAAGTCTACTAAGCTAATGGTGATAAATACTACATGCCATAAAGTTACAAGTAACTAGAAGCATAAAACAATTCAACCATTGCAACACTTACAATAATTCACATCCACACTATGATCTATGAACCATGTACGATACAAGAGATAAGAATACAAGAGATAAGAATAAACGTACTGTAGATATTCAGGATCTAAGAGTAATATTTTATATTCATCGTTATTGTTAATGTATATCTAGTAAACATATTAATATATATATCTATTAATGTATATCTATTTACTTTAAGCATATATATATCTAGTTACTTTAGACATATCTAGTTTACTTGTTATTCCTATATAAAGGCACCATGTATATTTTTCTTTGAATACAGAATAGAATACAATCAATAAGTATTTCTAACATTGTATCAGAGTCACTGCTCTTATCTTTCTAGCAGTCTTGTCTTTTCTGGTGTTACTCTACCCTTATAACCTCTGTTGTCACAATAGCCACTGTAACCACTCACTATTGAACCTCCGACGTATTTTATCCATTATTCTTAGGTTTTGGGCTTACAGTCGCCATTGTTAAGGAGTCATGCACCACACAGACCATTGCAAACACCGTCGTCGTCGTGCATCTTGCTCCGATAACCTTTTTGCAGATACCACTGTGATCAGCTCGACCAAATCTACACAACCGTGGAAGTCTCGCAACTATCGGAGTCTGTACGCTCAATCACGCGCCTCTCAAAGGAACTGCATGTCTTTTCATGCGCTTCCACTGAAACCAAATGCCACCGTGCATCTTGCTCCGACAACTTTTCTACAGATACCACTGTGATTGGCTCGACCAGAACTAGAGGATGAAGAAGATTTTACACTCAGATTAGCACTAGACAAGACTGAAGAACCAGATATTGCCTTTCTTCGTTCAAGCCTACTTTCATGATTGAGAAGTAGTGTCTTTTCATCATCAACAATGACATGTTCACTCAATATTTTCTCTATAATTGTGGAGAAGGCATTATCAAACTTTTCATCGACTCTACTCAAGACTGACATTAGTTTCTCTTCTTCACCCATAGAACAACCAGTTGCAAATAACTCATCACCTAGCACTTTGATCTTCAATACGTATTCAGAGATGATCATGTCACTTTTCTTCATATTTTTCATTTCTTCTTTTATTCGTATTGCTCTTACTCTTGATCTAGATGCAAAACATTTCTCTAAAATTAGCCACATATCTCTTGCATTGTTAAAACTTGATACTTGTTTCAAGATCTTATCTATCATACACGACATGAGCCAACGAATAAGCATACCATCATGTTTTCTCTAACTTTTGAACATCAAATTAGTGTTTCTATTAAAAAGAGTTGTAGGGGTAGGATCTTTCAACACATAATCCTCAAGATTAAGACTCCTAAGAATTTTGAAAACTTAATGTTTCTAGATAGTGAAATTATGATTATCAAGCTTTATTGTAGCAATGATTTTGTGAAAAGAAAATACCTTTTTACTTGCTTTGAATGTGACATGAGTTGTTGTAGAACCAGTAGCATCATGTGAAGTTTCTTTTTGGATCTCCATGAAAGCATGATTTATGAAGCTCACTGAGCTTAAAATATCTAATCTCATGAGAACAAACAAGATAAATGATGAGAAGAAACAATGAGAATGAAAGAAGAAGGAATAGAGAAATAATATTCCATATAATATATATTTTGATGATTACAAGAGTATTTTGTATGTTGCATAAGTATAGAAATAAAAAACTCAAAAACTTACAAAATATCTTAATAACCTATAACAAACTATAAACTGTCAATGATTCATGATGATTACAAAATGAGTTGTACTATTTTATAATGCTAACTAATTTTTTCTACATCAGTTCTTCAACCGATTTTGTTATTCTCAATATATGCTTGAACACCAAACACATTTGGGCTATTTCAATCTAGTTTATACCTCTTAGTCCATACCCCTGATTCTGTTATAGATTGTATCCTTATAATAGTTGTTAATTGAACCTTTGAATATGATAGAGCTCATTGTTTAGACATATTGTAAAATTCTTGATTTTCAAAAATATTTTGATTGTATTGAGATGAGTACGTTCAATTCAAGAACTTTAAGTTAACAACCTGGGGAACCTTTAGGAAAATCTCAAGAATAATCCATACATCTCGATTGAGATTGTAGTCTGTTATGAGAATGAACTTACAAGATATTGCAACTATTGAATCAATCCCAAGCACAATAGAAATATCCAACCAAAACACCATTGAAAACCAATTTCAACAATAAAACATCCAAGTAGTAAATGAATATCAAAATCTATGGAAATAAATTTAATAATAAAAGAAAGAACACTCTAAGATTACAATAATTCAACCTTACCAATATGGTAAGTCTACTTTACTTCTTTACCCCTATAAGGAGATGAGTTCCATTAGGTGCAAATGTTGAGAATATAAATACAATATAGGAAAAAAACATGAAAAGAAACACATACATTTGAGGATAGTACTCAAAGAGAATTCACAATCTCTCATACTCAATAACGATATAAAATTTTCTTCTCTCTCCTTTTTAGCCTCTATTCACAAATGCCAAATTCTTTATTAATTATCTAGGTTTTTTATTTTTAAATGACTCAGTTATTCAACTGCATTCAAAAATAACCCCTTCTATAAAAAGAAAAAGGATATACAATAGAATCTTAAACCAACTTTTAAATTTACTTTTAAATGCTCAGAGGTTATTTGTGAAACCCAATTGGTGAAAGGAGGTTGGCATATGCATTAGGTCTTATCTAGGGCACAAAATGATGCTTATATACACCTTTAGAGACATTTATAATAATACTCACATAAAACCTAGCTTTAGAAAGTAAACCATGACCATCTTTGTCATTTTTTACAATGCTTTTAGTCTACCATGTTTGATTACCCAAATGATTCTCAAGCATCCCATTTATTTGAATCACAACACTATACAGTAAAACACATTCTTCACAAACTCCTTATTTATTTATAGAGCTAATTAACTAGGAGGTGATTGTTTGATCTTGACTTGCGAGTATTGATATTCAAAATGTACAATATTCCATCTATATTGGTTCTAGTAGGCCACAATAAAATCCACAAACAAACCCTTCTACTTCATATCTTTGCAAGATTCTAATTATTTTATTTTTCTAAAACAAATTTCAAATCTAGAATTTTAGAGTTATAGAATAAAGTTGATTATGGAATGTTTTGCTTCATACTGTTGTTCAATTGTTTTTTGGGTCCATGATAATAGGGGTGGAGATTATCATTTAAACCACAAGTCAATCCTAATAAAAAAACTTACTTGATCAATAAATTGATAACATCACACTATTATTAAAGATTATTCTCATCACTTTATACATGAGTTTTTCTAAGACTGAATGAACATCTACTAAACAGATTGCACACGTACAAACTAACAGCAATAGCTACAGATATATAAAAAAATTCACTAGTAATTATTATATTTGTGTTTGTGTCTTTTGTGCAGTATAATTAAAACAATCACATAAAGACTCACTACCAAGCCTGAAGTAGGAACAAGGACCTTGACAAGAGTCTGTCTTTTGTTCTGGTGGTTAGGCTTTTTGTATAGGGAAATTGGACATGGATGAAGCCCTGCAACATCTCCACATAAACCAGAGTTTCCAACATAAGAATTTCTTGATGAGTTAGCTTGGAAAATGCTCCCTATCGGGACTGGACCCGTCAAGTTGTTGTAAGAGAAATCAATAGATTGTAGACTAATCATGTCTGAAAATGATGATGGGATGTTACCTGTAAGATGGTTATATGACAAGTTCAATTGCTCCAATGATTTAAGCTTGTAAAGGCTTGAGGGGATTTTATTTGACAACATGTTACTGCTGAGATCCAACACATATTTCAAAGAAAATAAGTTTCCAAGATCGGCCGGAATTGAACCTGAAAGCTTGTTATGGCTAAGATTCAAACCTAACAAATTTCTGCAATTAGAAAGCTCTCCAACTATGTTACCAGACAAATTGTTTGTTGATAGATCAAGAATGGCTAGATTAGCAAGATTGCCCAGACTTTTAGGAATTGCTCCTATCAAATGATTGTTGCTCAGATTGAGTGTACCCAGCAGGCTTAGATTTCCAAGCTGTGTTGGAATTTCCCCCATCAAGTTGTTAGAATGAAGGCTCAAAATTCGCAATTGGCTCAATTTTCCAAGCTCTAGTGGAATTTTACTAGAAATTTTGTTTCCACTAATCTGTAAATTAGTGAGATTTTTACATTCTCCCCATTGCGGTGAGACTTGGCCGACAAAATGGTTATCATTGAGTTCCATGAAATCAAGACTTGGATGGACACCAAATGCATGGGTTATGTTCCCAGTGAATTGGTTTCCATGGAGTCGTACTCTCCTTAGTGCCGAACAGTTTTTAAGGCATTCAGGCAATGACCCTGTGAAGTTGTTATCATTTGCAGTGAAATTTACAAGAGCAAACCCACTACACAGATGTGGTGGTAATTCTCCATAGAAGCTGTTGTTTGAAAAGCTGATGAAGGTCAGATTAGGACTATACTTACCAAAATCCCTTGGAATTTTTCCATAGAATTTATTGCTGAACACAGAGAATATCTCTAAATGCTTTAAGCTAGAAATTGTATCTGGTAACTCTCCAGAAAAATGGTTGGTATTGACATCAAAATAAAGAAGGGAAGTGAAATTTCCTACTTGAGGAGGGATTGTTCCAGTAAGATCATTGTAAAAAAGATTAAACAATTGAAGGTTTGTAAGATTCCATAGTGTTGGAGGAATTGGACCAAAAAAATGGTTGACAGAGAGGTCTAATTCTATAAGGTTCTTCAAGTTGCCTATTTCAGAGGGAACAGGACCAGAAATGTTGTTGATGTAGAGAAAGAGGGAATTAAGCTTAGTCAACAATCCAATTTCAATTGGAAGTATCCCATTGAAATTATTAGAATGAAGATGCAATGAAGTCAATTCAGTCCAATTGGAGATAAGCATAGGAGAAATAGAACCTGAAAGTAAATTATCAGACAAATGCAAGGTGCTAATTTTATTCAACTTGGACAGAGACGTGGGTAGTTTCCCACTGAGTTGATTCACAGACAAAGCCAAAGTGGTAAGATTAGCACAAAGTCCAATTTCAAAAGGAATTGTGGAGTTAAACAAATTGTTTTGAAGATCAAGAATTGAGAGCTTCTTGAGCATTCCAATAGAAGAAGGAATTTCCCCTTTGATGGAATTATTACTCAATTCAAGAATTTCAAGTTCAGGTAATGATATAACCACTTCAGGAAAGAAACCACCAATGAAGTTAAACCCAAGATGAAGTGCTTTGAGCTTTGAAAGCTTTGAAATTGCAGGTGAAAGTGGCCCTTTAAATTGGTTGTTTGTGAGATTAAGGTATTCAAGTTTGTTGAGATTTTCAAATACTGATTCTGGTATTTTACCTTTCAACTGATTGTAGGACAAATCAATAAATCTCAAGTTGAGACAACTGGGTATAAAATTTGGGAATTCTGAATTGAGATTATTGAGATAAAAGTTAAGGTATGTTAATAAAGGCATACTAGAAAACCTGGACCAATCAGGAGCTACTAGGTAGTTTCCTCCAAAGCTTAAGTAAATTACCTTTTGTAGATTGCTGAGTTGATCAGGAATAGTACCATTGAGATTGTTGTTGTAAAGAGTAAGATACTGAAGCTGTGTCAATTGGGTGATCTCCACAGGTATTTCACCTTCTAAGAAGTTATTAGACAAATCCAACAAACTGAGCTTTGAGAGGTTTCCAATGGTCGATGGTATTAGACCGACGAGATGATTGCTGCTAAGGTTGAAGACAGAGAGGTTTTGGAATGAAGTAAAGTTGAACTCAGACAGTGTGCCAGTGAGGTCCAAATTGGTGAGTGTTATCTCTGTGACTGTGTTTGTGATGTTGTCACAAACAAGACCAAACCAGTTGCAAAGATTGTTAAGGTTGGTTTGCGACCATGAGTTTAGTGTAAATGGAGCAGAGGACAAGCTGTTTTTCCAATTGATCAAGGCTTCTGCTTGTGGATTTTTTGGAGAAAATATAGCAGTACTCAGTGGAAGGAAGGAAACAAAATGAATGTGAAAGAGTAGAAAAAGAAAACCATAAACAAGAATTGGTTTCTGAAAGGTTTTCATGGTGAGATTTGTGCGAGTAAGAGTGGCTTATTTAATGTTTTAGTAGAATTTCACTGCTCTTGTTAGAGAGTGTTAATCCCTTATTTATAACTTGGAATATATGATGATAAACTGCATCATGTTCATAGTCTTGGAAAAGTATGATAACTGTTCATAGTCTTGAGCAGGAAACAGTTTTCAAAAGCTAAGTTGAAAATTAAGCTTTAAGGATCCTTATTTTCTTAGGAGTCTTAATCTTGAGGATTATGATAAACTTGGAATCTTTGTTATTTAATAACATATTGATACTTTTTTTTTCACCCCACTTATTTAGCACTTTTTTTTAGGAAGGTGATCGCTTTCAAAGTCTTTAAAATTAAAAATCCTTGTTGAAGACTTGAAGTCAATATAGTTCTTTGGCTTTTTTGTGGAATTCATTATAGCATTTTTTTTAGGAAGGTGATCGGAAGGGTAAATGCTTTATACTTATTTTAAAATAAATGTTATTTAAATTTTATAATTATTTTTATAACTATTTAATCATATTATTATTAAAATGTTACTTTACAAAGATAAATAACTAATTTTTAAGGTTTTATTTATTTTTTTATATTTTTTAGTTACAATTTATCTAAATTATAACAATCTCTTTATAATTTAATTGAAAAATTATAAAATAAAATAAATAAAATTTACGTTTATCCTTGTGCGGTTACCTTTTTATAATAATAAAAATAAATATATAATCTAAATATCATTTTTACAATAGTAAAGAACTCTGAAGATATTTTTTTAATAGTTAAGTAATATTATATTTTAATTATTTTTTTATAAACATATTTTCTTCCATTTCATGTTTATTTTATCAAATTTTCTCACTCAAAAAATAGTATTGTATACGTACAATTACCTAATATTATATTTTAATTATTTTTTTCTAAACATATTTTCTTCAATTTCATGTTTATATTGTCAAATTTTTTCACTTAAACAATAATATTATATATGTCCAACTCATATAACTTTTAAGATAAAGAGAAAGTTTGTCCTAAATATTTCACATTAAATATTGTTTAATATTATTAGATGTTATTTTTATTTTCATAAATTTGTGTGATATATTTAAAATCTTTCCTAATAAGTTTTTACACTTAGTTTAACCATAACTGAATTCAAAGAAGAGATACAATGAAAAAATATTGACTAAATTATGTGAAAATAGGTTTATTGTATAAGTTATTAGTAAAAACAATCTAGAGAGAGGCTCCTCTTTTTTCTCGTCAATTTTTCCTCATCTCTTCTTCATTTTCTCATCATGTTTTTCTTGTCTTTCCTCATTTTGGAGTTGTCATGATCAAAAGGAGAGTCTCCTCATCTAGTAGTTGGTGCCTCTTTTCTTATTGTTGTTCATAAATAATATGTTAATACTCAATTTAGTAGTTTATTTTATTAAATATGATTCTATAAAGATCAAATCGGATCTTATGAAGATGTGTTATGTGTTTTTTATATCTCTAAAATCTACAAAGATTTACCACGCATTACTAAAATAGGGATCTATGATCTAGAAAATTTAACCTCAGTTTTTTTAAAAAGCGAGACCATAGGGTTTGGATACGGTCTAATAAAAATTGAGGCTATAGTGTATACATATAGTTTCGATTTTTATCAATAATCGTGGCCATAAGTTATATCAAGTTTTTCATTTTTTCTCATTTTTTTTCTTTTTTCCTCATTCTTTTTTTTCTTCCTTTCACTTTTCTTTTTCTTTTTCCCTTTCTTTTTTCTTTTTTCCTTTTCCTCAACTCGCACGAGCTGGTTAATTTTCATTTCGTCTATTCTTCCTTTTCCCAGCCCTATTGCACACCTTTACTCATTGACTGCCAGGACCCCCCAGCTCCCTCACGTAGCTAGTTAATTTTCATTTCGCATAATCTTGTTAGAAATTTGAGCCACTTGTTTGGTCGTGACCCTATTTTGTACTTTTAACACAGGCCTAATTCTAACCCTAGTCCTAATCCAAGTTTGATTCCTAGCTCTAGTTCTAACCGTAATCTTATTAGTGTTTCGAGTTATGGAGTTAACCCTTATGCCTAGATGGTAATCCCTTCAAGGGCTTACCCTCTATTACTATATGGGAATAATGGGTCATTTTCTAGGGTTTATCAGACCGATGATCCTAATGAGGTATTTAAGCACAATGCGATCAATAAGCTTGTGGAGATGGTTCATATTGATGTGGTTGTGATGAGGAAGGCTAAAGATAGTGAGATGGATAAGGTTTTTAATGTTCAATCGATTTTAAGACAAAAAGAAGGAAGAGTTGAAATAAGCTGAAGTCTATTTTACTTCGTAAGAAATTCTTTCTCACATAGAAAATACATTCTTGATTTGAAAAATATGTTTGAAAAATCTCATAGGTTGGTACCGTGTCAACATTCTTCTTGTCATTCAAAACTCAAAAATCATGATTTTCATACTATGTGATTGTCATGATTTTTCATAGTATTTTTATTTCTCTTCAATTTAAATTAATATATTGTCATATTCATACTAGCAGTTTTATAGATCTGGGAATTCTCATTTTCTTTTGAGACAGTGCTAATTTCATCATAATGAAAATATTTTTGCTCTAAGATGTTTTTGTTCATAATTTTTTTGGCAACTATGTGAATAATATATCTTATTCCTTGGATCAGATTATTGGTTGTGATATCATCTCTGTACCAGCTATAACCTCTCATATGAATAAGGCTTTATCTTCACCAGATAACATATCCTCTCTTTTATGAGACCATAATGCAAATTTCCAATCTCCTTTTCTCTTTTACCCTAGTGTTTAAAGTTCTGAAGGTAAATATTTGGATTTCCTTGTATTAATCAGTTGGATAATGGATGTTCATGAGTTTTTGTAATGGTTGTCTCTTCAAGCTCACCTAAGACACGTGGTAAAACGAAATTCTTATCTTTACACATAGTGAATCAATTTGTTTTAAATGGATAGTTGTATTGTTCCTTTAGATGTTCTGGAAAGTTGTTGGCTAGCTTAAAGGGAAAAGTTAAAATTGGGTGTAAAAATCAGCACCAATACCAGCACCAGTACACCAATACCAGTACAACAACATACCAACACTAGCACCACCATCATCAATACACTAGCACCAGGCACCAATACCAACACCAACTCTTACACCCGCACCCACACTCTAATACCAACACCAACACACTCGCACCAACACCAGGTTTTTAGTGACACTTCTAGTGGCACTATTGGCAATAACTCAGGAAATTATGGACAATTTGATTAGTATTAATATTAGTAAATTTTTTTCATGTATTCTATATTTTGTAACATTTTAATTAGCTAGCTATAGTAATGTTTTATTATGTTTTAATCCATATAAAAACTTTCAAATATAATTTTAACTCTTAATTTTAATATAAATTTTTTTATTTTTTTAAAATTTTTTATCAATTTATTTTAATTTATATTGAAAAATGTGGTTAACTGGTATGTCTATAACCTCGGTTATTTAAAGACCGAGACCACAAGATATGTCTATGACATCACTTTTTATAAGATCGAGGTCATAGAGTATGCCTATGACCTTGATTATTTAAAAAATGAGGCTATATGTAACAGTCTATGATCTCTCTCACTTATGTTTCGGTTATTATAATTATGATTATAGATCTACGATTATAATTAAAAATTGAGATTATATATCAATATTATAGTAGTGATAGTACAAATATTTTGTTCTATATAACGATATGGATAAACCTAAAGATGATCAAGATAAATAAGCTTACGATGTTTCGATGGTACTCTTAGTAATTTTTTTCATATGTTGTGATATTATTTATTTAATTTTTGAATATATTAATAAATTTGATAGCCACCAATATGATTAGCAACCAAGCGTTTAACATTAAAAAAGTTAAAGATTATGTAAAAGAAGTAACAACCAAAGAATAAAAAATACATTGCTTTGGCAGATACTTTAGTACTTTGGGTTGTTTTAGTTGGTTGAATATAAATATTAAAATAAATATTTTAGTAAGAAATTAATGTTATTTGTTACTTATATTTTTTTTAATCATGCGATAGAAAAAATAATAAAATAATTTATTTTGTGTTTAAGCTATTTTTTTATTTTCAAATAAATCATAATTTTTAATTTAAATGATCAATAATACTAATGGCATAATCCACGGTAGCTTACTCCACATAATTATATTATGGCGACCCATTTTTTTCAATAATCTAGTGACAACTGTACAAATTAAATCTAAAAGGTTAAAAATCAATTCCTAAAGATAATTAAATAATCAACTAACTTGGAGTGTTACGTGGACCAAGGGCAAAATCTATTGCTATATATATATATATGAGTAAAGTGGGGTACTAGGAAAACCTAGCTAGGGGTTGGAATTTTAAAAAATATATGCTTTCATTTTATTAACCTTAGAATTTATGGATTAGAAAACTGTAAAAACATCTCAAAGATTTTTAAACAAGGATTAATTATATTTGCTTTTATCTTGCACTAAACAAACATAAAAATATATATAATCCAAACTGCTTAATTTTTGCTTATAGGTAACGAAAAATTTCATATATATTATAATTTATGTATGCCTTTTCACCTGCAGTGTTTCAATTCAATTTAATATTTATATCTTACTTCCTCATTCTCATAATTAGTTTTCTTTTTTCTTGAATTAATACTAAACACTCCATTGAAATATATATATTTATACAACTTTAATACAAAGTGTCTAAGGAGAAAAAAAGTAAATTAATTTTTGCAATTATAAAAGCTCATCAAAGCTCTAATAAAACACTGCTACCAAAAATGGTAAAATAGAAATAAATTTATTAGGGATGGAGCTTACATTTGGAAGGAAAAGGTCCTCGATGATAGAAAAGGAAGTGAAAAGAGCAACCATTTTACAGTAAGCTTATGAATGTAATACAATGAGTAAATAGAGTAGTAATTTATACAGTAATTTAATTAATCGAATCGAAATCGAATTAAAAAATATAAATCTAATTAAATTTAAACTAGTTTAAGTAACTCAAAAAAATAGTAACAAAAGATCGGTTTATTAACTTTGTTTTTACTAGTTCTTGAATATATGCCGAAATAAAAAAAAATTATATTTCACCGATTTTCAAGAACAGACAAAAACGTTAAAACATAATGATTTTTTTAAAATTGGGTCTATTTTTTTATAACCCAGCAAAATAATGTTGTCATACTAAAAAACCGGCTAAAAAGTTTTCGTTTGCAAGTGTTCAGCTATTTTTCCTAAACTAGTTCCTTTTAGTCGGTTAAACACCGACGAAATGAGTCTTTTTTTTTTTTTTTTGTAATAATGGGATGGGTCAGGATTGGGTTGGAAGTTGGAACTGGTCTATTAGCTAGATTGAAAAATAAAATTTAAATAAATAAGTTAGGTTAAACTAAGACAATTCTTTCCTTTCCTTTTCAATATTTATGTGGCTGACTGATGAACGAAAACCGGCATCGCCGATTCACGCAAATACTTTGGTTTTAATATTTATAAAACTCTCGCAAGTGCACGAATCATTTCGAAGAAAATGATAAGTATACTCCCAAGGTCGATCTAAGGAAGGAATGTATGTGGTTTTTAATTTATTATTCAAAATTTTAAAAACGAAATTAAATCCTAAACATCCTGTCACGATATTTTGGGGTTTTTGTGTTTTTAATCTACTTACATAAAAATAAACATAGATTCAATAAACATTCATGCAAATTTTATCATTTATAATGACGGAGTATTTATGGATATAATAACTAAGTTAATTATGCTTGCTCATATTATCTAGGTTATTAAAGATATGAATTGATATTTATTGATTCTCCCTTTTTTGTATGAATACCACCTTTGGTGGGGTTAGATATTCTTTGTTAACTAAACAAATCAATTAACACCTATGGGTGGGGTTGATAACTAATTTGCCTAATTAAATTAATTCCTTTTTCTAAGAGATTGAAAATGAACCATTTAAATGCCACCTTTGGTGGGGTTAGACAGTTTAAACTTTATTCAAGGTGTCCAAATTAAACCTAAGAATTTAGTTATCCGAGTACTAACTTTCAAGTTTTAAAACCACTACTGAAAACATGTCGTCAATACATTTTCAGATAATAATTCTTATAAAAACTTTTGAAATAGAGCTTCACTCTAACTACCGGGCGATTGTACCATCAAATAAAAGAGCACTACTCTAAATCAGACCGGATAACTAAACCTTAAAATCTAATTTTCAGGTTTAAGTTTGTAATGAAAAATAATATATTTCTCTCTAACATTCTTAATATAAAATCATGAATAAAAACAAAATCAATTCATTTTAGAGATTTTTACCTATTTAATATTTCGCAAGCATAACAACATCATTATTACATCATGTTTACTAAACAGCCAGCACAGTTAAATTTAACCACAGACAAATTAAATATAACATGTAAGAATAAAGCATAAAAATAACTGTAAAGAAAATAAAATCCTTACAGAACTTCGACGCTATTCCCGTTGCTGGAAAAACTCCGAGCGGAATTTGCACTCCCATTTATTGAATCAAAGAGCTAAAATATTACAAAAACATAACTAGTTCTTCCCAAAAAGGGAAGAACTCTAAATCTAAGAGAAATTAACTAAGAAAAGCTAAAAACTAAGAAAACATAAGAAAAACTAAGAAAAACTAAAGAATCCTAAAAATCTAAGAAAAGAGAGAAAAGAATGTATTTGGAGGTGTTTTTAGGTGTATTTTGAAGTGAAGGGAAGGGGGTATTTATAGGTGAGGATGGAGAGAAAAAGTAGAGAAAAAAATGTTAAAAAAATGTAAAAAACGCGGATTATTGATTGCTGACGTCATTTGATGACGTCAGCATGACATGGGGCGGCTGCACAGTACCGGGTATGAACAGTGCCGAGTCTGATGAACAGTACCGGGGTATGAACAGTGCCGAGTCTGATGAACAGTACCCGCGGATGAACAGTGCCGAGTCTGATGAACAGTACCGGGGTATGAACAGTGCCGAGTCTGATGAACAGTAACCGCGGATGAACAGTGCCGCGCGCTGCTGCTTGGGGCGGTGCTGGGCGCTGGGGCGCGGCGGTGGGGCGCGGCGGCCGGGCGGCGCGGCGGCGCGTTTTTCTCCTTTTTGACATTTTTGACCTTTTTGTCCAATTTTTCCATATTTGTCGACCTTTCCGCATTTATTTATTAATATATTTGTGATGTATTGCTTCCAGTATTCCTCTTTGAGTTTTTAAGTTGCGTTTTTAAGCCAAAATACCTGAAAAACAATAAAAATACCCGTGATTCCGAAAAAGACAAATTTATATAAATATATGATAAAACATATAAATATATATATTTTTAATCAATAAATGTGCATAAAATCATGGTTATTTTAGTGCTTTTTGAGCACTCATCACAACCCCCAACCAGCTTCTTGCTAGTCCCTTAGCAAGAGAAGCGATAAAAACTAAAAATTAAACTATCCTAAATCACTTTCGTGGATTGAAACGGTTGCATTTAGCCTATGCAACAAGCCGTTAAACCCCTAGGTTGCCCTAGTGAACGAGTTTGAGTCTCGTGAGGGTTTTCAGTAATGATACCCACAAACATTGAACTAACTGTAAAAATCAAAAGAAACTATAAAAACAATCAAATCAAAAACTACAATTACAACACAATCAATAATTAATTTAAGAATAAAAGAAAACAACATATCACAAAAATATCTCATACTTTTTAATCTCCTTTAAGATCATAATTAAAATCTCAAGCATAAGTTATTTTAATCTCTTTAAACAATCATGATTTTATTATAATAATTAGTCGAAAATCATTTTCATATTTCATTTCAAAAATGTATCAATTTAATTTTACCCAATTTCAGTGTCATGAATCAGAATTCGCTTCGATTCTATTCCTCACAAGTCAATACTCTCAAAGCACTGAATCCTATGGGTTCAAACACTCATACTAATTTATATGCGAAAGAGTTGATGTATAGAAATGAACTAATAGGTTCGCATATGTATAAAGAATAAAGGCTCAAAGTGTTATTTTAACATTGATCTCATGAAAGGAATCGAATGTATAAATTATAAAGATATCATATATAAAAATTATTTTAATGCATAAATCAAACTCATTAAGAAAGAATTTCAAGATATATGCTTTTTACAAATGAAGAAATTGCAATGACTTTTTAGGGAATTACTTCCTATATATTTCTTTTGTAATTAGCCTTTACTCACAACTTTGTAGGCAATGTGGGTCATAGTATGTAGATGATACTATAATTTTTTTATCTCTCTATTTTTTTTCTGAAGATATTTTTTTTTTCAATATATGTATTTTTTTAGAGAGTCAACCCATGTACAGATTGTACATTTTTTTGGATTTTGGTGAGTGGTTAATTTTGTGGCTTTTCTGTTTGATCTTGGTTTAGGTAACCCCAGATATGTCTTTTTGTTTTTGTAGCAGTCATGCATAAATGAGATATAAGCATATACTATCAATTTCTACTCAAATCATTTAATCTAAACAAAAATAATAAAAAAAATATATGATACTCTATTAAGATGAGAAAAAATTCATACATTCAATGCTAATACCTATAGAGATCATCTAAAAATTTGAATAAATAAGAAATGTGTTTGGAGTAGAAAAAATATATTTCACTCTGAATAAAAGAATTTAGGCTCAAATTATATCTCACAAGGGTAGTCTCCACTAAAAAAAAAAATTCATAAACGCCGATTTTGGGTTTAATATAATTTCCACATTCTATCAAGAAATACTAGTTATGACAAAAACTAACTAATTATCAAAAATAATTACAAAATATTTCATGATATGTTTTCAAAAATTAATCTAACAGTACAAAAGACTTAACTATTTACTTAAATTTGATTTAAAGAAATGATAAATTTTTGTTTTTTTTTTTTTTTAATTTTTAAATTGTTAAATCTTTTTTTTTTTCTTTCTAATTAAGCATGGTAACTTTTCACCACCCCCAACCTAGAACTTACATTGTCCTCAATGTAACAACTGTAAATTAAAGATAAAGAGAAAAGAGAAGAAATATTACCTATTTTCTGAGAATGTGTAAGTAGTAATGGAGAAATGCAGGTGCATCCATCATATTCATTATTAAAGTGTATACAGACAGATTGCTGTAAACTTCTAACATCTCAACAAATATTTTTAGTTTTAACAATTTAAAAATTATTAAACTAAAATGAACAATCAAATTAAGTAAATAAAATAAATAACAGAAAATTACCTAAAATGATGGGTTGCCTCCCATCCAGCGCTTAGTTTAACGTCTTAGCAAGACGTAACTTGGGGATTGCCTCTTAAGTAAACTCAATGTCCCCTCATCATTGAGTCAATCATACCTACAAGTAAGACAATGTTGTCTACCTATACTGTTTCAAACATGCCCTATTGATTTTGAAATTTTTCTGTACCAAAAACTAGGGGCATGCTTGAGGGTTTTAGATAACCCACATCTAGGTGCAAATCAAATAATTTAAGGCATCAAAACATAATTGTACCTAGATCAAATAAAGAAACTAACTCTTGAGATTGTAATTAAGACTTTAAAATTTTGGAGATAGTTTCAGAATTTTTTTTTTTTTTTTGAAGTTAAAATAACATAATCAGTATTAACCAAGAGTGTTCCCAGGAAAGAATGGTGGGGCAAAGGCTCCTTAAAAACCATCCTCCTAGACAGAACAACGTTCCCAGGAAAGACTAGTGGCACAAAGGCATCCAGGAACTAGTCTCCTAGACAGAACTCCCTTAGATCTTTACTTTTCATGCTATTAAATTTAATTAAGTTCAGTTAAGTAAAAATCTAAGTTAATTAAGTTAGAAAATCTAAGTTAATTAAGTTAAGTGAAGTAAAAATCTAAGTTAATTAAGTTAAGTTAAAAAAAATCTAAGTTAATTAAGTTAGGTTAATTAAAAATTTAGGTTAATTAAGTTAGTAAAAATCTAAGTTAATTAAGTTAGGTTAATTAAAAATCAAGGTTAATTAATTTAGTAAAAATCTAAGTTAATTAAGTTAAATAAAAATTAAGAGAGAAAAAAAATAAAAAAAATAATAATAGAAAAAAAAATAATAAAAATAAAAATAAAATTAAATTGAAATTGAAATAAAATAAAGTAAAATAAAATAAAATAAAAAAAACTAAAATAAAAATAAAGGAAAATTGAAAAAGGTAAAGGAAAATTAAAATTAAAATTAAATTTTTTTTTTAATTTTTTAATTTTCTTTTTAGCGGTAATTTTACTATTCACGCTATATTATTTCTTTAAAATTTTTGAAATTTTAATTTTAATTTTTTTTTAATGAACGGTAATTTTATTTTACTATTCACGATATCTTATTTCTTACTAACTTAAAATTTTTGAATTTTAATTTTTTTTTTTTACTATTCATGAACGGTAATTTTATTTTACTATTCACGCTATCTTATTTCTTACTAACTTAAAATTTTTGAATTTTAAATTTTTTTTTTACTATTCATGAACGGTAATTTTATTTCACTATTCACGCTCTCTTATTTCTTACTAATTAAATTGTTTTTTTTTCTTTTTGTTTTTTTTTTTTACTATTCATGAACGATAATTTTATTTTACTATTCACGCTATCTTATTTCTTACTAACTTCAAATTTTTGAATTTTAAATTTTTTTTTTTTTTTTACTATTCATGAACGGTAATTTTATTTCACTATTCACGCTCTCTTATTTCTTATTAATTAAATTTTGTTTTTTTTTTTACTATTCATGAACGGTAAAATTTTTTACTTCAAATTTCAAATTTCTAAATTATTTTACAATTTAAAAAAAAAATTAATTTTTATTTTTAATTTTTTTTAATTTTTAATTTTTTTTTTTTCTTATGAAATTTGAAATTTGATTATTATTTTTTCTATTAAAACAAAAAAAATCACAATTATTTACAGCACAAAAATGTTTTTAAAATTTTGATAAATAATTTAAAAACCGTTATTCCTTCCCCGGCAACGGCGCCAAAAACTTGATGAACGAAAACCGGCATCGCCGATTCCCGCAAATACTTTGGTTTTAATATTTATAAAACTCTCGCAAGTGCACGAATCATTTCGAAGAAAATGATAAGTATACTCCCAAGGTCGATCTAAGGAAGGAATGTATGTGGTTTTTAATTTATTATTCAAAATTTTAAAAACGAAATTAAATCCTAAACATCCTGTCACGATATTTTGGGGTTTTTGTGTTTTTAATCTACTTACATAAAAATAAACATAGATTCAATAAACATTCATGCAAATTTTATCATTTATAATGACGGAGTATTTATGGATATAATAACTAAGTTAATTATGCTTGCTCATATTATCTAGGTTATTAAAGATATGAATTGATATTTATTGATTCTCCCTTTTTTGTATGAATACCACCTTTGGTGGGGTTAGATATTCTTTGTTAACTAAACAAATCAATTAACACCTATGGGTGGGGTTGATAACTAATTTGCCTAATTAAATTAATTCCTTTTTCTAAGAGATTGAAAATGAACCATTTAAATGCCACCTTTGGTGGGGTTAGACAGTTTAAACTTTATTCAAGGTGTCCAAATTAAACCTAAGAATTTAGTTATCCGAGTACTAACTTTCAAGTTTTAAAACCACTACTGAAAACATGTCGTCAATACATTTTCAGATAATAATTCTTATAAAAACTTTTGAAATAGAGCTTCACTCTAACTACCGGGCGATTGTACCATCAAATAAAAGAGCACTACTCTAAATCAGACCGGATAACTAAACCTTAAAATCTAATTTTCAGGTTTAAGTTTGTAATGAAAAATAATATATTTCTCTCTAACATTCTTAATATAAAATCATGAATAAAAACAAAATCAATTCATTTTAGAGATTTTTACCTATTTAATATTTCGCAAGCATAACAACATCATTATTACATCATGTTTACTAAACAGCCAGCACAGTTAAATTTAACCACAGACAAATTAAATATAACATGTAAGAATAAAGCATAAAAATAACTGTAAAGAAAATAAAATCCTTACAGAACTTCGACGCTATTCCCGTTGCTGGAAAAACTCCGAGCGGAATTTGCACTCCCATTTATTGAATCAAAGAGCTAAAATATTACAAAAACATAACTAGTTCTTCCCAAAAAGGGAAGAACTCTAAATCTAAGAGAAATTAACTAAGAAAAGCTAAAAACTAAGAAAACATAAGAAAAACTAAGAAAAACTAAAGAATCCTAAAAATCTAAGAAAAGAGAGAAAAGAATGTATTTGGAGGTGTTTTTAGGTGTATTTTGAAGTGAAGGGAAGGGGGGTATTTATAGGTGAGGATGGAGAGAAAAAGTAGAGAAAAAAATGTTAAAAAAATGTAAAAAACGCGGATTATTGATTGCTGACGTCATTTGATGACGTCAGCATGACATGGGGCGGCTGCACAGTACCGGGTATGAACAGTGCCGAGTCTGATGAACAGTACCGGGGTATGAACAGTGCCGAGTCTGATGAACAGTACCCGTGGATGAACAGTACGCGCGGATGGACAGTGCCGAGTCTGATGAACAGTACCGGGGTATGAACAGTGCCGAGTCTGATGAACAGTAACCGCGGATGAACAGTGCCGCGCGCTGCTGCTTGGGGCGGTGCTGGGCGGTGGGGCGCGGCGGCCGGGCGGCGCGGCGGCGCGGCGGCGCGTTTTTCTCCTTTTTGACATTTTTGACCTTTTTGTCCAATTTTTCCATATTTGTCGACCTTTCCGCATTTATTTATTAATATATTTGTGATGTATTGCTTCCAGTATTCCTCTTTGAGTTTTTAAGTTGCGTTTTTAAGCCAAAATACCTGAAAAACAATAAAAATACCCGTGATTCCGAAAAAGACAAATTTATATAAATATATGATAAAACATATAAATATATATATTTTTAATCAATAAATGTGCATAAAATCATGGTTATTTTAGTGCTTTTTGAGCACTCATCACAGACTCATGACAAATGACTTAAACTCACCCTCACATCGTCACTCTTTCTCCCTTACCCTAACTAGTCTCAATCACAATGTACTCATACCCTTCATGCCATCGTTCACGTTGTCTGACCACCATAACTCCCTCTCTATGTCTTTTGCTGTCCAACCAAATTGCCACCACATATTCCTCCATCATATTCATCTCTTAACTTTCCATATCTCATAATATTTTTACTATTATAAATTTTTTATATTTAGTTTTCTATCATAGTATTTTAATAATACCCAAAGATTTGGTTTTTAATAAAAATATAACTTTATTGTTATAATTTATAATTTTTATTTATTTTAAATGATTCACTTGACGTAAATAGTTCTATAAGGGTATATAACACTTGTTATTTGAGCTTTAATGATATTAAGAATTTTTATTTTATTTTTAAAAAGTATATTAACTAAAATTATGCTATTAACAATTTGGATTTATTCAGATCAGTTTCGATTAATCCCTTAATGTTTAATTTGTATTCGAGTTCACTTTTATTAATTTAAATTTAATTTATTTTAAGATATTGTTAAATCAAATCAAATTAAATTAATTGGAAACAACTCAAATTTATTTCACTCCTTTGTTAACCCTCGTCAAGATTTAAGAAATAGGGTGCAATTTATTGTATAATAAAGTGAATATTACATGAATTGTTTTCAAAAAATCAGAAATAATCAATAAGAAACAAAAATTACGTTAATCTAACATGATTTTCACTCTATAAGATGTATAGAATTGCCATTTCTTATGTAGGTGAGCGCTTTATGGCACCAAAACATTTTACGTGGGAATTTATTATTATTTTATTACGTATATATATACAACGTTGTTGGTATTCCTTACTATTATTAATGGGAAGAAAAAAAAATTACAAATTTTTATTGATGTGTCAAGATACAAAATGTGACATGATAATAAGAGACAATTACAACTCCTAATCAGAAGAAACGTAGAAAATATGAATATATATATAATACAACAAAGATCCCGATTGTGACTGGTTTCAATACTATTCCTTGTTCAAAGTTGTTCACGAACTTCCAGATTTGCATCTTGTATTTTAAAAATCCTATTTTGAATACATATTTATACGCTGCTAATTGTAAACACGTGTTTAAATTTAATCTCGAGCTCCTTGGTTTGTAGCACCCAATTAGAACAACTTCTTTACATGCCAAAATGAGTTTCATGTAATTTAGTCACATCTCTTTTGCAATTTCCTCGTCATTTTTGAATACCTTATTTAGTACACATTCGTGTACTCCTAGTTTTAAATAAAGTATTTTTGAACAATTTATTTAAAATATATATATATATATATATTAATGAGCTCCTTAATTTTTTTCAGAACCTATTTTAAACACTTATTCATTCATTTTCTCATTGTTAAAAACACATAATTAACCTAATCCAATAAAATCTAATTAAATTAAAGGTTATCAAGACTTAGAAATAACATTACTGTCTTGTTTCTAGTCGATATGAGATAAAGATATTTAACAGTTTCCCTTCACACAACAGACAAAGTGTACATTAAAGCTACAATAAGACTGTGGTAAGACCTAAGGTCTAAGTACATAAAGACTAGGAACATAACTCTGATACTATATTAGAAACTCAGGTCTAACTTAACACAACAATATTAAAAAACATGCATATAGTTTCAGTTTTTAACCGTGATTATAGGCCTATGACTATGGTTATAAAAATCTAGGCTTAAGTGAGAGAGATCATAGATTGTTACCTATGACCTCGGTTTTTCAATAACCAAGGTCATAGGGTATGTTTATGGCCTCGATTTTTCAATAACTGAGGTTATAACGTATACATAAATAAAAAAAATACAATTAGTAATTACAATATTAAAAATCAATATAAATTACAATAAATTTATTAATTATAATATCAAAAATCATATTATATTAAAATTAAAAGTATAATTACATTTGAGAGTTTATTATACACTAAAACATAATAAAAACTTACTATTATAAACTAACTTTTTACTATTAATTACAAGGATTTATAGGTGTACTTAAAATCAACCAATAGCAATGACACCAACACTAGCACCAGCAGCACCACCGCCAGTGCCAGCAACAACAACAACAACAACAGCAGCAACGCAGCACCAGCATTAGCATCAACGTCGCGTAGTAGCACCAACACCAGCACCGCGCAATAGCAGTAGCATCAGCACCAGTGCAACGCACTTGCACCAACCCCAGCATGAAAATCATATGATGAAGAACAAATGAATTAAAAATCAAATTATGTTATAATTAATTATAATTCCATTAAATCAATTTAACAACATTACTTTCTTATTTCTAGCCGATGTGAGATAAGAATATTTAACACTTATCTTAAAAAACTTATCTTGAAGAAATAAGTGTGGGATGAGGTGGTAGTGACATGACTACTAGTCTTATATAAATTTCCTCGTACGTAATAAAATAATATGAAATACAATGGTAATGAAGCTAAAATGCTATACATAATTATGTTAGTTGTTAAATTTTTAGCCATAAATCCTGTAATACATGCAAGAATAAAGTACGTTGAAATCAACTTTGTCATCTGGTTGTTAAGCACAAGCTAGATATGAGATATTCACCATCTGATAAGCAGGTAGTTGATGTCTTTACCAAACCTCTGGGAGAGACATATTTTAATTCTTATATGACCAAACTAATGGTACTTCCAACCAACCATATTTCTGAGGTGGATATTAAGCAAATGTATAATAAAAGCATGTGCTATGTAGTAGTAGATTATAATAATAATTAATTAGATGGTTAGTCAGGTAGATTGTTGTAACAAAATATACACACTATACATTGCAGTAATTACATATATCATCTATCATTCAATGAGAAAAATTTACAAAGTGATTCAATTTTAGTTTTCTGTATCTGTTATCAGAACCGAAAGTCATTTATTTAAAACCCAATAACTCAAATTATTTATTACAAATATTTTACCTCTATAATATATAATGTCAAAATTTAGAGAAAGTAATAAATATATAAAAATATAATCGATCATTCTATCAACAATTTTAACTTTTAGAAAACTTATTTTCTCGACAACTTCTAATACTTGATTGTATGCTAATATCTTTAAAATTCTTAGGGGAAGTCATATCAACTTTACTTATGGCCACGGTTATAAGAACCGAGTTCTAAGTGAGAGAGACCATAGGGTGTATCTATGGCCTCAGTTTTCTAATAACTGAGGCCATAAGGTATACATAAATTTAAAAAAATACAATTAGTAATTACAATATCACAAATCAATATAAATTACAATAAATTTATTAATTACAATATTAAAAATCATATTATATTAAAATTAAAAGTATAATTACATTTTAGAGTTTATTATACACTAAAACATAATAAAAACTTAGTATTACAAATTGACTTTTTACTATTAATTACAACCATTTATAAGTGTTCTTCAAATCAACCTGTAGCAATAGCAGCGACATAGTGCAACAACACCAGCAGCGCCAGTGTACCAGCACTAGCACCAGCGCACAACACCAATAGTAGCGTAACACCAGCATCACAACAACAACAACACCAATAACACCAGCACCAGTACTAGTGTACCAGCACGCTCACCAACCTAGCATGAAAATCATATGATGAAGAACAAATGAATTAAAAATCAAATTATGTTATAATTAATTAAACCCCATTAAATCAATTTAACAACAATTAAAATTAAACTAAATTTGTCAAATAAAGAAATATTAAAGGCTAATTGTGTGAATTAAAAAATAAATATAATAAATAAAAAAAATGCAGATTTATAAGGAGAAGATCATAAAATATAGTCTACTTACCCTTTCCTCACTCATCTTTCCGAAACCTAATTTATTTATCCATATTGATTCAGCATCCTCAACATTAGGGAGCACTAGATTTTCCACATTCAGAGAGCAGAATAGCCTCATTATACATGAAAACAATATTTGGAAATAACCCTACAAATAGAATAACAATATTTAGTCTTAAAACCTAATAAAAAATTACTGTGAGACTATATCCCAACATTCCAGTTATAGAAATAGGATTTCTGAATATTAATATCGATACAAAAAAAGCTACAACTCCTTTTGCATTTCCTAATACCTAAAAATATTGTCAAATCTCTTCTATAAACCTTTGATAAAGATCTAAAAAAAATTTGAATTCAGGATTATTTGATGTAGTGAGTTAAAAATAAATATGAGGCTTGAACAATACATATTCATTAAAAGTTATTCGAGCACAACTTTTTATATTGCTCTATTATAAAGTATCCCATAGTGAAATAGGTTGAAAAGAGTGAGTGATTAACACTCTGGTTAAGAACGCCAAATACCAAGTATATAGAGAGGAACAACACAACTACTACAACGTCCTAATAGTTAGACGATCTAAAAACTTTTGAAAATTACTATGCTCTAAAATTAAATATCTTTTATCTCAAGCGAAAGAGTAAAGTGAACAAGTTGATATAACGATCATCTCTTACAAGAGCTAATGTTATACACACTACATTTTCTTCCATGGTAAGTGTAGTAGGAAGTAGAAAGACGAAAACTATAAGAGCCATATATAGAAGTATGTTCATGAAATTCAGCTTCTCCTTTGAAAAAAATAAAATTATTTCAACATACACACACAATTTCAAAACATTGTGATTAGACAAAATAACAGAAACAACTTAAGTATACAACGGATTTGTCAGTTGATATAATTCCTTACCCTTCCGACGAAAGCAATATACCCTACAACATTGATTTTAGTGCCC
The DNA here is from genome assembly GCA_037013495.1 of Hippophae tibetana. Taxonomy (NCBI): domain Eukaryota; kingdom Viridiplantae; phylum Streptophyta; class Magnoliopsida; order Rosales; family Elaeagnaceae; genus Hippophae; species Hippophae tibetana. The sequence continues at coordinate 106,524,167 of CM072810.1, forward strand.
TTACAACCGTAGATGCAATACAAACTATAAAACCGAATAGATGGAAACTTGGTTCACCCTATGGCAACAGAAAAACAACATATTATGACATTATTCATAGTGTAAACTAATATAGTAAGTTTTTAACACGTCTTGAAAAGAACACTAGCTTCTGCATTAAAGGAGATGAAAAACAAGGACACTGATATTTTGATTAACATTGTTTCAATAACAAGTCAAGCTTGCCAGAAAAGAGAGACAGATGCATAAATACATATGTAAATAGAGACAAAGAAGAATACCCATATGATACAGATAAAAAATTCTCCATCAGTTAATACCTTTATCAATATCAACATTAGACAGTAGGCATTATGGACCAGCACACTAGCACCAACATCAACACAGAGCACCAGCACCAACACCAACACCAATGTAGTGCACCAACACTAGCACACCTCACCAGCACCAGAAACTAGCGTCTAGCGTCCAGCAACCAACATCCAACGACCAGCGTTCAGCGACTAGCGCACCAACACCAGCAACCAGCGTCCAAGGACCAGCACACCAACACTAACAACCAGTGTCTAGCGACCAGCGCATCAGCACCAGCAACCAACATCTAGCATCCAGCAACCAACAACCAGTGTTCAGCGTCTAACGACCAATAACCCAACGAATAATGACCCAGTGACCAACGAACTAGCGAACAATGACCCATCGAACAACAACCACCGAACCAGTGAGTTAGGAAGAGGAAGAATCACGAGAGGGGAAGAGAAATTTCATATTTGGAAAAATGAAAGCAACTATTGGGAGAAAAAGGAAGAAAGAAAAAAAGGCGTGAGAGAAGGAAAAAAAGAAAAAAATAAAGAGAGAGAAAAGAAAAAAAAACAAAAGAGGAAACATGAAAAAATTGATATAACTTATGGTCACGGTTATTGATAAAAATCGAGGCCATAAACATATCCTATAACCTTGGTTTTTATTAAATCGTGACCAAAACCAAGGCCATAGGTCTGAGACTATATGTATGTTTTTTAATAGTGTATAAATGATAATCACCTATATAATATATTCATAGCTAAAAACTTATGATGTAGTTTGAATTATATAAATATTTTAATTTAGTAACTAAAAATTTGTTAACACTTTGTAAATTTCTTCTCGGGATTAAATTTTGGTTTGAAATAAAAAATAATTTAAAAAAATTCTTATGAAGGAAATTTTCAAAGATCCTTCTTAATGCGATGTTGTGGTTTGGGAGTTGAGAACACATTATACCACATGTACGAACAATGTTTTTTGAATTTAGGCTACTCAATAATATCGAGACATATCTAAATCGATTGAGGTGAGTAAATCGATCGAGAATTGATACACTTAAATTAAAAGATCCCATAATTAATTTTTCATATGAGTAGATCAATCGAGTTATTAATGGTCAATCGATCAAGCATTAGATCAATCGAAAAATGACTCGATCGATCTACCTATTTCAGAATTAATTATTTATTACATTTGATCAATCAAGAATTAAGTAAATTGATCAAGAATTAACTAGATCGATCATGTTTTGTTCGTTGTATTGGATAGATCAAAAAGGGTTTTGATCAATCAATTTCCATGTTCGATCCATCGAGCACAACTTAGACCGATCAAGTGACCAGGGTTTCGATCAATCAACTTCCGTGTTTGATCCATCGAGCACAACTTAGATTGATCAAGTGGCCAAGGTTTCAAATTTGTGCCTATTTCTTATCCCTATTCTTTAAAACTCTTTTATCTAATTTTATGGAAGAATAATAATATTACTTTGATTTAATGCTTCAAAATATTCTATTTAAGCAAACCTAAGCATACAAATTTCTTAACCACACAAGAGGATTATTCTCTTCATCTTAACTTTCTCTCTTTCTCAAATTGTTTAGCAAAATCAATATTATATTTCTTTAAGTTTCTTTATTTAATTATTATCAAATATTCATAATTGTGTTTAATTGTTTAATAAGTCTAATTAGTTTATCATATTTTGATAAAACGTTTATATAATTTTTTCTTTGTTATGTCCTTAAATGCTTGGATTAAATAAATAGTGTATGTGATCAAAGAGAATGCTAAATGATAATGTAACTCAAGATGATGCGAAATCACTCCTTCTAAGTAATGAATGTAGACTAACTAGAAGAAAAGCAATCTAAATTCTCCACTACCAATAGTCAATGTAATCAGGAGTAAGAATACAGTCAATACTGGTATAGTAAATGCTGAATCAAAAAATGCAAAGCGCTGGTTATAACGTACTGATACTACAGATCAGTTTCAATGAATGAACTTGGGAATTCAAGGTAGCTATGCTAACGACACACAATCTAGCAACAGACAGAATATGTTTGACACAAGCAATCAAGGCTAGTTTAGATTTGACAAGAATTTTCAACACCACCACAAAATATATATGACTCCTTTTTTTCCTTAAATCGTTATGTATCTCTAGAATTTGAATATTTTTGACAATTGTCCTGTGTCTTAATGAAATATACTGTTAGCGGCTTCCAAATTTGTGTGAGTAAGATGTTAAAGGTTTCAAAGGGGAAAAAATGGTTAAAGAAGAAAAGAAAAGAAAAACAAAATATGCAATATTTGAAGCCACTTATATACATAATTACTGGGTTTGAGGATCCTGAGTTGGAGCTTAGATATACAATTTAAGTTTTTATTGATATAAATGTTATATTATTTTTAAACAAAAAAAAATCTCAAAAAATTGCATAAATCAAAACACTATTAAAACTTAAAATAATAAAAGCTATACTCCAATAACATTGGATATGTTTGATGTAATTGGAGTTCAACGTGAAATGAATTTAATTTAGTAAGAACTCAATTTAAATAATATCGATTTGGATGATATTTTATGTGAAATTTATGAATTAAAGATTTTTTTATATTAAAAATATATGAATTGAACAAATATGTTGTTTTAATGATAAATTTTTTTAAAAGATATTATAAATGTTGTTTTCACGTATTCTTTTAGATGGAAGATTGATGTGATTATTACATATAGATAAAGTGATTTATTGTCTATTTATTACTTGTATTTTTTTTATTTCAATTCATTATTTTTATCTTTATAATTTTAGTTTAATATTTTTAATTATAATTTGATAATAATTTATTATTTGTTTATTTTTCTTGTTAATATAATACTTTATATCTTTAACTCCTTTTATTATTAGAGTTTACTTATTCTATAGAAATTATTACTTTATATCTTTAATTTAGTTCATTGAAAAATAAAAAAAGTATAAATTAGTAAATTAAAAGAGAGAAAAAATTAAATAATTTATAAACATTAAAATAATTAAAAGTTTTATAAATAATACATACACTTAAAATAAAATTATGTATGTCACATAATGGATCATAGACTTAGCACCCTTATTTTAATTGTCTACTTACTATTAAATAATAAATTATGGATTAAATTAATCCGTCTTACTAAACACTGATCTATCTATTGAGTAAAATTTAGAATATATACTAATATTAGATCCAAACAAGTAAACAAATTATTTGTATTATACCCATTATAACACCTTTCAAAAGCAACTTACAAATTGAAGAGAAATACAAACACTCAAAGAGAAAACTCTCAACTTACACTCAAACTAAAAATACAAAGACTTATTTGTTTTTGATGGAATGATTAAACCAAATGCAAGGTAGGTTATTTATAATCCTCACCATGCAATCTACACCACACAAATATAAAACTAAGAAATAATTCTAGCCACACAAATATTATCTATACACTTATCTTTTCTACAACCTTCAACCACCTTATTTATTTATCCCTCAACCACTCTATTTATTTCTCTACATCCTTCAATCACTCCATTTATTTCTCTACATTTTTCAACCATTTCATTTATTGGGTTAATGTTGATTTTCAACACCATTCATCTCAATCCATATAAATTTTATTATTATTAATGTTTGTTGATGTGGTTATCATTGTTAATGCTGATGCTGATGTTGTTATTATTATTATTATTGTTGTTGTTGTTGTTATTTATAATTTTAATTGTGTTTTTCTTACAAATCATGTTACGTGTTAATTTATGATTAGTGCATAAAGAATTATGAAGACAAAATAATTAATTGATGCATAATTTATTATATAAAAAAATAAAATATGTCAATTATCCTTTGACTTAATAATGAGTCGTGAAATTCTACACCAAAGATGTCAAGAAAATAAAAGAAAAAATGTATATAAAAAAGAAAAACAAAAAAGGTAAAAACCAAAAAATAAAAATAAAAAAATGCCATAATAGATTTTACCTTGGGTTATTGCCACATTTTCTTTCTTTCTTTCTTTCTTTCTTTCTTTCTTTCTTTTTACTTCCACAGCATATTGAATGTTAATTTTTTAAATTAACAAAAAACAACATTTTCCTCTATAATACAGTTATTCTATGTCAATTAAATACTTTTAAAGATATTATAGTTAAATAATTCAAAAATATTTTTTATCACCTATATATCATTACATGTTATAATTTAATTAATCTCTTTATTAATAATTGATTATATAATTAATTTATCATTATAAATCATTAAATTTTAATATAATTAATAACTAATATATCAATTAATGTATATAATTTAATACATATTGCAGTATTCTAAATAAATAAGTGATAAAAAACAATTACAATACATTAGTACTATATATAAGGTAATATGCTGACGTGCACTACTTCAATTGCGATTATGCACTTTGCCACCATTTCCTTTATGGCCACTAATTCCTTCTTTGCCACCATTTCCTCTAGAAGGTGTAGGAGGATTATTACTTCTAAGCAGCTTCCTCACACCACCAACTACAAAAATAATTTTCAAGAAGTACTATTATTATTAACACTTATTAATGAATAGTTTAGCTGCATTATTTTTAGGCAAGTCTTGGTAACAAATTTTTTTAAAATAAATCTAAATTATAATTTGTTGTTAAATTAGATCAAAGAAGAGACACGTGAGCAACATGTAATCTTCTTCTTCTCAAATATTGGATGAATTTTACCTTTAAAATGCTAAAAAAAAGCTCTAAATATGTATTATTCTTATATCTAGTCATTTTTAGCGGTTTTTAATATATTCATGCCAAAAGATTTTGGTCACATGCGAATTTTTTCTTTCAATTTTTTTTTTAACTCATGACTCTTATTTAATTAAGTTGGTGATTAACAAATAATTTTTTCTTTAAATATATATGTAGTTATGTGTGTATAATATTGATAATGTTATATTAATTAGACAAATTTTGATAATTTTATTAAATTATGAACTAAACAATAAGATTAAAGTATTTATTTTGTATTAGTTACGTGATTAATACATTCTCTTTTTAACGTTTAGTTAACTTTAATCATGATGATCAACCCAAAAACAAAAAGAAACTCTTGATGAGTGTTGGTAACATTTTTCATATATGGAATTCTTTTCAATAATGACTGTTCTTTAATATATAATATTTTAAATCATATGATTTAATTTTAATATTTTAAAATTTTATATATTAATATTTAAACTTTTAAATAGTATAATTTAGGTTTTTATCTTTTAAAGTTTTGTGTACCAGTACTAATTTGACAAATAAAATGTGAATTTTAGATTTCAAAGTTTAGGATCATTTATAAGTTTTGAAAGTTTAAGCTAGGTTTAATCAAATGGTTTAAAAATTTAAAAATTTATTAATAAAATTTTAAAAAATTATAATGATTAAATAATATGATTTAAAATGTTTATTAAGAAAATTACTTTTAGATGAAAGGTTTGGGAACAACATAATTAAAAAGTCGTTTTTTTAAAGGTTAGCAATGTTATTTACAATCCTTAACAGGTAACATTAATGTTAAAAATTAATATGGATTCGGATCAAAATAAGACTTAAATATTACAGAAATGAAAACAAAAACTTGTACTATTTTAAAATTCTTGTTTTTATTTTTGAATGAGAGACATAATCCAAACAAATAACGAGTTCTAAATAGTACAAGAATTTTAAGCAGGATAGAATTACCAACCTGCATTAACATTGCCCATCGACGAGGCACAAAAAATGAATACTAAGATAAAAAAAACTGAAGCATGGTTAAAATGAAAAGCCATAATTTGTTTCAAGCATCTAGAGCCCAATCTCATTTATATAGAGTAAGTAAGTTTGGAAAAATTGTTAAAATAAACAAGAAAATAAGGAAGCTTTTAAATTGAAGACAAAATTAAGATGCTCCACTGCAATCAAAATACTATTAAAAGTTGTATAAGTGAATATCATAATTAAGAACAGTATTTTAAGTGTGAACAAATCTGACGAGATTTTTTATCTTAAAAATAAGTGTAACCGATAAGACGTGATAGAGATGATTATTATAATATTAAAATTGTGGTTAATTAAAACTAAATATATATTAATATTAATATTTTATATCCATATAATCATATAGAAAAATATAATTTTAATAATAAAACATACAATACTTTGTATAATTAGATTAAATTATATTTATTCTTACTTTATATTTTTTTTATTTTATTTAAAAACATGTGTTAAATAGTTAAAAAATAAATATTAATATTAATATTTTAAATAATATAGTAAAATAAGAATTCAATTAATATTTAATTTTTTTAAGTTAAATATACTTTTGAGTAAATATTTATAAAAAAAGAAACATGTTTAAACCGTGTAAAAACTAATATCAGTTCATAAGCGATGATTATTGATCAAATATATCCAAAATTGATACATGGTTATTATAGTTATTAGCATAACCATTCCCGTCCGTACTCGTGTACATTTATAATAATATCTTTCATATATAGAATTTTATGTTTTACCCATATCTAAACATTATAAATTTACCCATATCCAAACATTATAAATATTTAAAGATGTTTAATGCATCTTTATAAATACATCAAACATATGTTTATGTAACATTTTAAACATATTTTTTTCTTTTCTTTTTCAATATATAATTCTCAATTTTATTTTATAATTTGAATATTTTTTAATCTTTATTTTTATGAAAAAAACATTATATATTCAAAATGGATGAGAATAATAAATATATGTTGTTTTTTTATATATAGAGATTAAAAAATTAGACTAGTTAGCCAAAGAACTCGTGGCTTTACATTATGTAGCACACTTGGATAGATATAAGATCTGGATTTCAAGTCTGGATTATGGATAATTGAGTAGTATAATTATTTGAAAAAAATGAAATTATTTAAATAAATGGGTCATAGAGCCTTTTATAAGTGAGGATTCTAATCTTGGTATTTTTCTAAAATATAACAATGTATTAGGTATACTAATATTATTTTGGAAAAACAATTTTATAACAAATCTTAAAATTTTATCATAAAAATAACATTATTTATAAAAATAATTATCAATAATGTAAAAATTTCTTTAAATATAGTTACATAAATTTAAATATATTTATCAATAATATTATATCATGTAATTTATCATAGATTTGTTATAAATATAGTTTTAAAAGATAGAAATTATCCCATCTTGGATAAAAAAATGTTATCCGTTGGAAAAAACCAAAACAAAGAATGGACGAAAATAAAGTGTTATGGACACAAATGTCCAACTTTTAACTAAAATTATACATTTTAAATGCCCCATATTTTTGGTTTAGGGGAATTAATATAAGAATTCTGTAAATGGTGGTATGGATAAAAAATATAAAAAAAAAGCTTGAACATGAGAGCATTTTGAGTAATAATAAAAAAAAAAAAGGCAAAGAAACTAATTGATGTGACCTATAAGAGATTGTAGTGTTATTTTCTTAAACACGTTAACAGTAATATCCCCATCAACACGCCTATGTATTTTATAAATTTTAATTTCCATGGAGACTAGAATCGGATGATTGTCAACAAAATAAAATTACTTTATTGACTATGAAAGAATAATAGGTTTATTTAGGAAGTTTCTTTTTGTACTAATCTTCCACGGTAATAAACTAATAATAATGATTGTTAATTTAATGTTATGGTATTGGTTATTTTTATAGATAAAATATTTATTTTTAAATTTATTTATAGATTTGTTATCAAATTAATTAAATAAAATTAAAAAAATGTTTGAATTTTAAATAGTTATATTTTAAATATATTTGTTATAATTATCACATTACTATACATATATATTCACTAGCATATATTCACAACATTTAAAATCATTTTTTATGCTAAAGTTTACAATAGTTAATTGATTGACTAAGAGTATCAATCAATTGAGAGATTAGATCGATCAAGTTTTACTCAACTTCAATTGAATCTCCTCGAGTAAAAGTTGAGTCGATAAGCTATCAGTGATCGATTGATTGAATCCCAAGTTGATGGATCAAAATCGAGATTCTTTCTTTTAAAATATTTATTAAACTCGAGTCAATTTATAAAATTATTATTTATCTTTTTCTTTAGTGCTTAATGTTTTTAAGAACAGTTACAGAAATAACTAATTATTTTATAAAGTCTTTTAATGAACTTTGGATAATTGTGTCTAAAAAACATTAGCCCTAATGTTACAACGTTATCATTATTACCTATTATTTGAGCTTAAAGTTCAATCTAAAGCCTGACCCTTGAAGTGCTTGATTGCCTGAGACTTAAAGCTTTGTTCGTGCCTAGAGTGTTAATCTTACAAGCATCCTCACTATTCCAAAATAGTCCAAGTCATTGAAGGATCGACCATTTTCTCGATCTCATAATATGGTCAAGCTTAAGTCAAATTATGTGTTTACTATTGTACCCTTAACACTTTGTAAACGTGTATCTCTTATGTAATTAACATGTGTACATGTAATATCTTATATATATGAACCTAATAACAATTCACCACATGTACATCATTCACATTTCTCTGACTTCTCTCTAGTTTTTCTCTTTAAAATTGGATTATTTATCGAAACACGAATTTTCTTCATTAAAAACGCAAATATACGTATCACAACTAGTAATACAATAATAAAAAAATATCGTTTTTACAAAAATTATGATATCATAAAATCAATTTTAAAACAAAATAAAATGAATTTTTTTTCTGTTTTTATATTTCAAGAAAACAAAACTAAAATAACTAAAAGTAAATAACAATAATTAATTAAATTAGATTTTTTAACTAAGAATATATATAAGAAAATATCTAGGAATACTTAATCCTCCAATTTTCTAAACATGTGAATAACTAAAATTCTCATAATTTAATTATCAATTAATTACATAATCAATTTAATCAAACCTAGCATGTAATCCTCTCTCAAGTAAACTACACATCATATAGTAATTAACTTAATCACACTCTCATGTCAATTAAATTTCATACTATTCATTAAGTTCATCAATTATGGATCACATACATAAGAATCATACATCTATGCCTAGAAACTATACATGTTATTTAATCAAGAGAAACGATTAAATAATTCTCTCAAATCTATTTAATTGACTCTATAGATAAATTGTTGGCTAAAAAATTAATAGCATAAAAATTAAATTAAATAATATAATTAAATTGAATTCATAATTGGGATAAGATATTAGATTATCACATGGTAAAAATTGGGTTCATAAGACCTATATATTAATAAATTAACTAGATATAATTTTGTTTATAAAACTCATATTTTTCATAAAAAAAAGACATAAAAATTGATAACGAAAGAGTAGACCAAGAAATATTGTCAATCTCTTGCATTGTAATATCAATCTCCTATTCAATCTCCACCAAAATTGTATCTCATTTTGAATTTTTCTATATTTTTCTTTATACTTAGCTCCAAAACATATCAAAATTATGCTAATGATGGTTCCTTAGAGTTTATAGGGTGATTAGGTGAATATATATAGCCTAGGTGGAATATGGACCGTCAGATCAGCCTTAGATCAAGGGGTGAGAAAAATATAAGAAAAATTAAACAAAGTTAAAAAATAGACACTCGACACGTGGCACACGAAATTTATATGGAAAATAAGTGCTCGATGCGTGGCACTTCAAAACCTGTTTAGGTCAATGGTGATGAATGATGAATGCTCAAAAAACACTAAAATTACAATGATTTTATGCACATTAATTGATTAAAAATATATATATTTATATTTTTTTATCATATATTTATATAAATTTATCTTTTTCGGAATCACGGGTATTTTTATTGTTTTTCAGGTATTGTGGCTTAAAAACGTAACTTAAAGACTCAAAGAGTAATACTTGAATCAATACATCACAAATATATTAATAAATAAATGGGGAAAGTTCAACAAATACCGAAAAATTGAACAAAAAGGGTCAAAAATGTCAAAAATGTCAAAAAAGAGAAAATCGCGTCGCCGCGCACGCAGCAGCCCCAGTCCCGCGCCAAACTGCACGCGCCTTGCGCGTGATCCGCGTGTGACATTATTGTTCACACGTGTGCCCCTGCGCGCATCGCCTTCCCTTCCGCGCACGCCGACACTCATTTCGCCCCATTTTTGCGCTCAGCCGCCCCTATGATGTCATGCTGACGTCATCAATGACCTCAGCAATTGTACTCCGCGTTTTTGCAATTTTTTAACATTTTTTCACTCACTTTTTCTCTCCATCCTCACCTATAAATACCCCCTTCTCTTCACTTCTAAACACACCTCAAAACCATTCTTCTCTTCTCTTTCTTCCTCTCATTTCTTAGTTTTTAAGTTTTTCTTAGTTTCTTTCTTAGTTTTTAGTTAAATTCTCTTAGTTTTAGAGTTCTTCTCTTTTTTGAGAAGACCTAGTAATGTTTTTGTAATTTATTAGCTTTTTGATTCAATAAATGGGAGTGTAAATTCCGCTTGGAGGTTTTCTAGCAACGGGAATAGCATCGAAGTTCTGTAAGGATTTTATTTTCTTTACAGTTATTTTTTATGCTTTATTCTTAAATGTTATATTTAATTTGTCTGTGATTAAATTAAACTCTGATGGCTATTTGTAAACATGATATAATAATAACGTTGTTATGCTTGCGAAATATTAAATAGGTAAAAATTTCTAAAATGAATTGATTTTATTTTTATGTAAGATTTTATATTAAGAATGTTAGAGAGAAATATATTATTTTTCATTACAAACTTAAATCTGAAAATTAGATTTTAAGGTTTAGTTATCCGATCTAATTTAGAGTAGTGCTCTTTTATTTGTTGGTACAATCGCTCGGTAGTTAGAATGAAACTCTATTTCAAAAGTTTTTATAAGAATTATTATGTGAAAATGTATTGACAACATGTTTTCAATAGTGGTTTTAAAACTTGAAAGTTAGTACTCGGATAATTAAATTCTTATGTTTAATTTGAAAACATTGAATAAAGTTTAAACTGTCTAACCCCACCAAAGGTGGCATTTAAATGGTTCATTTTCAATCTCTTAGAAAAAGGAATTAATTTAATTAACCAAATTAGTTATCAAACCCACCCATAGGTGTTAATTGATTTGTTTAGTTAACATCATTTAAAAAAGAGAGAATCAATAAAATATCAATTTATATCTTTAATAACCTAGATAATATGAGCAAGCATAATTAATTTAGTTATTAGAACCATAAATACTCTACTATTATAAATGATAAAATTTGCATAAATATTTATTTAATCTGTATCTATGTTTATTTTTATGTTATTAGATTAGAAACACAAAAACCAAACTATCGTGACAGGATGTTTAGGATTTGATTAAGTTTTTAAAATTTTGAATAATAAATTAAAAACCACATACATTTCTTCCTTCGATCGACCTTGGGAGTATACTTATCATTTTCTTCGAAATGATTCATGCACTTGCGAGAGTTTTATAAATATTAAAACCAAAGTATTGGCAAGAATCGACGATGTCGTTTTTCGCTCATCAAGTTTTCGGCGCCGTTGCCGGGGAAGGAATAACATTTTGAAATTATTTATCAAAATTTTAAAAACATTTTTGTGCTGTAAATAATTGTGATTTTTTTGTTTTAATAAAAAAAATTATAATCAAATTTAAAATTTCATAAGAAATAATAAAAATAAAATATAAAATAAAAATAAATAATTTTTTTTTGAATAGTAAAATAATTTAGAAATTTGAAATTTGAAGTAAAAAAAAATTTACCGTTCATGAATAGTAAAAAAACTTAATTAACTTAGATTTTGATTAACTTATATTACATACATAAATATATATTTTGTTAACTTAATTAAATTTATACCTAACTTAACTTAATTAACTTAGTAGCATAAAAAGTAAAAATCTAAGGGAGTTCTGTCTAAGAGACTAGTTCTTGGAAGCCTTTGTGCCACTAGTCTTTCCTGAGAACGTTGTTCTGGCTAGGAGAATGGTTTTTAAGGAGCCGTTGCACCACCATTCTTTCTTGGGAGCACTCTTGGTTAATACTGATTATGATATTTTATCTTAAAAAAAATAACAACAAAAACATAAAAAAACATGAAATAAAAATTTAAACTTTGTTTTATTTAAATAAATAAATAAAATAATAAACATTTAAAAAAAATTAGGGTTTAACTAGTTTTGTTTAGTGTTTTGTATTAAATACCATATAAATTTTCTCTAAATTTTTTATTTTGTTGATAGGAGTTTTAAATTTACGTTTACAATAGTCTATGCGTGGTAGGAGATCCTTAGGAAACCCCCTTACACCATATGTAAATAATATTCATAAATTTAAACAAGTGTCAACAAAACTGGATTCCACCCATTAACCTGTTTTTGAGCCAAACATAGAACTAAGTCTTAATCCTTTACTAGAACCGAAAGAAATGGAAGAAAACCAACATGTTAGGGAAACCACTATGAAGGAGTTTGCAAGACCGGTGATTGGCACGGCAACTGCCGCTATCCAGTTGGGTGAGGCTGCTCAGAATTATGACCTAAAAAATATTCATTTTTCTATGCTTCCTTCCTTTTATGGGCTGCCTAATGAAGATTATCTTTCCTTCATGAGAGATTTCTATGCTACGGTCCAAACATTCCCCCTCGGTATTCTAAACGAGGATCAACTTAAAATGAGATGTTTTCCCTACACCTTAAAGGATAAGGCCAAAGCTTGGTTAATGTCACTTCCCCCAGGTTCTCTGATGACATGGGAGAACATTTACAATAAATTTATGGGAAAATTCTATTCCCACCAAAAAACATCAGAGTTGAGAGGAAAGATTGCTACTTTCTCTCAGATGGAAGGAGAACCATTCCATGAAGCTTGGGATAGGTTCAAAATGTTTCTCACTCAATGTCCCCATCATAGCTTTCCCCTGTAGTTGCAGAACCAATTCTTTTACGATGGACTTACACAACAATGTCAGTTCATTGTCGACAACGCTGCAGGAGGAGCAATGGGAGAAAAGACTACCTCAGAGACGTACAACCTCTTTGAGATGTTGGGTGCTAATTCCCAACAAAAAATCTCATGAGTGAGAAAAGCAGGAGTTCATGAAATCGATTCCAGTAATGAAGTTCAACAATAACTTGTTCAACTGACCAAGCAAGTTGCCCTTCTCACTACACAAACCAACACCAATAATGAACAATATGGTTTGTATAGCAACATGGGACATGGTACTGAAGCCTGTCCATATCAAGGAGAAACAACAACTGGACCTGAACAGGTTAATGTGTTGGGAGCATATCAACAGAGACCAAGGTTTGACCCCAATTCAAATACCTATAATCCTGGATGGAGAAATCATCCAAATTTCTCCTGGAGGCAAAACAACCCTCCTTTCGCTCAAAGCTCAAACCAGCCAGGCCAGCAATTCCACCCACCTATTCCAAGAAGCATTCCCAATAAATCAACCCTAGAGGACAACTTGAATTCTTTTATTCAAGTTTGTAGGGATAACTAATCTAAAACCAATCAACGGTTGGACTCTGTGGAAGCTTCTGTCAAAAAGGTGGAAGTTCAAGTAGAACAGTTAGTTTAACATTTGCAAAAACAAAGCAAAGACTAATTTGATAGTCAAATGGGGTAAAATAAATTCAATGAAGAGGAGACATTGAGTTTGTCATTCTGCAATCTCCAAGCAACGTCTTACTAGAAGACGATAAATTTTAGTCCTACATGGGAGGTCACCCATTATTGTATTTTCCTTTGTTTTAGTTTTATTCTGTGTGTAATAAAATTCAAATGAAATAAATTCGTTTGTTTCAAAAATTGTATCCATTCTTTTAAATTTAGCGTAAAAATAATAATAAAATAAAATAAAAATAAAAAAATTTAGGTTTCTTGCAGCTTTTTGCTTTAAGCCTATACATTTTATCAAGTTATAAATATTTCTTAGAGATATCTACTATTGTTTTTTTAAAGCAAAATGTTGATACACAATAGGAGGAGGATCATTTTCAACTACAAACAACCATGGGAGATACTGAAGATAGGCAGAAAAAGATGAAAGACTATACAATGCCAATCATTGGCAATGTAACTTCCGGCATCCAATTACAAGAGGATGCAAGGAATTATGAATTGAAAAAGATTCATTATTCTTTGTTGCCTTCCTTTTACGGTATCCCTAATGAAGACCCTTTGCATTTCATTCAAGAATTCTATGCTATTGTCCAAATCTTTCCACTACATGCAATTAATGAAGATCAACTTAGGATGAGGTGTTTTCCTTACACCCTCAAGGATAAAGCTTGGTCATGGTTCATTACTCTACAGTCAGGTTCCCTTAAAACTTGGGAGGCAGTATATGAAATTTTTATGGGTAGGTTCTATTCCCATCAAAAGACTGTTGATCTAAGGACGAAGATAGCAACATTTTCTCAAATGTATGAAGAGCCCTTTCATGAAGCTTGGGAACGATTCAAACTCCTTTTCATTCAATGTCAAAATCATAGCTTTCCATTACAGCTACAAAACCAATTCTTTTATGACGGATTGACACTACAGAGTCAATACATGGTTGACAATGCTGTTGGAGGTGCTGTAGGAGAAAAAACCGCAGAGGAAACCTATAATCTTTATGAGCTATTGGGTTCTAATTCCCAAAAAAGAGGTGGTAGAAGGAAAGCAAGGGTCAATGAAGTTGGCTCTGATAATGAGATAACCTTGCAACTTGCTAAATTGACTAAACAAGTGCAACTTCTCACTACCCACCAAATTTCAAATCAAGAGGTGTGTGAAGTGTGTTGTTCAATTGGGCATGGTACTCATAATTGTTCAAATACTTGTGATTCTAGTGTCGATGCCATAGAGGAAGTCCAATCTTTTCAAAGGTATCATCCAAACACCTATAATCACCCAGCCTACACCCAATATCCAACACTAAGGTCGGATAACAACCACCCTTACCCACCAAGCCAATATTTTAAGCCAACCTTAGAAGATAGCTTGAATGCTTTTATTCAAGTTAGTCGTGACAACCAATTGATGACTAATCAAAGTTTGAACACCATGGAGGCTTCGGTTAAAAGGATTGAATCTAAAGTTGGGCAATTGGCTGAACAAATGCAAAAGAAAGAACCAGGAAAGTTGCCCAGTCAACCAGAACAAGCAAAGGATGTAAAAAGTCGTTTTTTTAAAGGTTAGCAATGTTATTTACAATCCTTAACAGGTAACATTAATGTTAAAAATTAATATGGATTCGGATCAAAATAAGACTTAAATTTTACCGAAATGAAAACAAAAACTTGTACTATTTTAAAATTCTTGTTTTTATTTTTGAATGAGACACATAATCCAAACAAATAACGAGTTCTAAATAGTACAAGAATTTCAAGCAGGATAGAATTACCAACCTGCATTAACATTACCCATCGACGAGGCACAAAAAATGAATACTAAGATAAAAAAAACTGAAGCATGGTTAAAATGAAAAGCCATAATTTGTTTCAAGCATCTAGAGCCCAATCTCATTTATATAGAGTAAGTAAGTTTGGAAAAATTGTTAAAATAAACAAGAAAATAAGGAAGCTTTTAAATTGAAGACAAAATTAAGATGCTCCACTGCAATCAAAATACTATTAAAAGTTGTATAAGTGAATATCATAATTAAGAACAGTATTTTAAGTGTCAACAAATCTGACGAGATTTTTTATCTTAAAAATAACGGTAACCGATAAGACGTGATAGAGATGATTATTATAATATTAAAATTATGGTTAATTAAAACTAAATATATATTAATATTAATATTTTATATCTATATAATTACATAAAAAAATATAATTTTAATAATAAAACATACAATACTTTATATAATTAGATTAAATTATATTTATTCTTACTTTATATTTTTTTATTTTATTTAAAAACATGTGTTAAATAGTTAAAAAATAAATATTAATATTAATATTTTAAATAATATAGTAAAATAAGAATTCAATTAATATTTAATTTTTTTAAG
Organism: Hippophae tibetana; assembly: GCA_037013495.1. Taxonomy (NCBI): domain Eukaryota; kingdom Viridiplantae; phylum Streptophyta; class Magnoliopsida; order Rosales; family Elaeagnaceae; genus Hippophae; species Hippophae tibetana. Next base: position 106,540,583 of record CM072810.1, read on the forward strand.
CTAAATATACTTTTGAGTAAATATTTATAAAAAAAGAAACATGTTTAAACCGTGTAAAAACTGATACGAGTTCATAACCGATGATTCTTGATCAAATATATCCAAAATTGATACATGGTTATTATAGTTATTAGCATAACCATTCTCGTCCGTACTCGTGTACATTTATAATAATATCTTTAATATATAGAATTTTATGTTTTACCCATATCTAAACATTATAAATTTACCCATATCCAAACATTATAAATATTTAAAGATGTTTAATGCATCTTTATAAATACATCAAACATATGTTTATGTAACATTTTAAACATATTTTTTTCTTTTCTTTTTCAATATATAATTCTCAATTTTATTTTATAATTTGAATATTTTTTAATCTTTATTTTTATGAAAAAAACATTATATATTCAAAATGGATGAGAATAATAAATATATGTTGTTTTTTTATATATAGAGATTAAAAAATTAGACTAGTTAGCCAAAGAACTCGTGGCTTTACATTATGTAGCACACTTGGATAGATATAAGATCTGGATTTCAAGTCTGGATTATGGATAATTGAGTAGTATAATTATTTGAAAAAAATGAAATTATTTAAATAAATGGGTCATAGAGCCTTTTATAAGTGAGGATTCTAATCTTGGTATTTTTCTAAAATATAACAATGTATTAGGTATACTAATATTATTTTGGAAAAACAATTTTATAACAAATCTTAAAATTTTATCATAAAAATAACATTATTTATAAAAACAATTATCAATAATGTAAAAATTTCTTTAAATATAGTTACATAAATTTAAATATATTTATCAATAATATTATATCATGTAATTTATCATAGATTTGTTATAAATATAGTTTTAAAAGATAGAAATTATCCCATCTTGGATAAAAAAATGTTATCCGTTGGAAAAAACCAAAACAAAGAATGGACGAAAATAAAGTGTTATGGACACAAATGTCCAACTTTTAACTAAAATTATACATTTTAAATGCCCCATATTTTTGGTTTAGGGGAATTAATATAAGAATTCTGTAAATGGTGGTATGAATAAAAAATATATAAAAAAAGCTTGAACATGAGAGCATTTTGAGTAATAATAAAAAAAGAGGCAAAGAAACTAATTGATGTGACCTATAAGAGATTGTAGTGTTATTTTCTTAAACACGTTAACAGTAATATCCCCATCAACACGCCTATGTATTTTATAAATTTTAATTTCCATGGAGACTAGAATCGGATGATTGTCAACAAAATAAAATTACTTTATTGACTATGAAAGAATAATAGGTTTATTTAGGAAGTTTCTTTTTGTACTAATCTTCCACGGTAATAAACTAATAATAATGATGGTTAATTTAATCTCATGGTATTGATTATTTTTATTGATAAAATATTTATTTTTAAATTTATTTATAGATTTGTTATCAAATTAATTAAATAAAATTAAAAAAATATTTGAATTTTAAATAGTTATATTTTAAATATATTTGTTATAATTATCACATTACTATACATATATATTCACTAGCATATATTCACAACATTTAAAATCATTTTTTATGCTAAAGTTTACAATAGTTAATTGATTGACTAAGAGTATCAATCAATTGAGAGATTAGATCGATCAAGTTTTACTCAACTTCAATTGAATCTCCTCGAGTAAAAGTTGAGTCGATAAGCTATCAGTGATCGATTGATTGAATCCCAAGTTGATCGATTAAAATCGAGATTCTTTCTTTTAAAATATTTATTAAACTCGAGTCAATTTATAAAATTATTATTTATCTTTTTCTTTAGTGCTTAATGTTTTTAAGAACGGTTACAGAAATAACTAATTATTTTATAAAGTCTTTTAATGAACTTTGGATAATTGTGTCTAAAAAACATTAGCCCTAATGTTACAACGTTATCATTATTACCTATTAATTGTGTCTAAAAAACATTTATCAAAACCATTCAACTCTTCTCTTTCTTTCTCTCATTTCTTAGTTTTTAAGCTTTTCTTAGTTTCTTTCTTAGTTTTTAGTTAAATTCTCTTAGTTTTAGAGTTATTCTCTTTTTTGAGAAGAACTAGTAATGTTTTTGTAATTTATTAGCTTTTTGATTCAATAAATGGGAGTGCAAATTCCGCTTGGAGGTTTTCCAGCAACGGGAATAGCATCGAAGTTCTGTAAGGATTTTATTTTCTTTACAGTTATTTTTAATACTTTATTCTTAAATGTTATATTTAATTTGTCTGTGATTAAATTAAACTCTGATGGTTGTTTGTAAACATGATATAATAATAACGTTGTTATACTTGCGAAATATTAAATAGGTAAAAATTTCTAAAATGAATTGATTTTATTTTTATTTAAGATTTTATATTAAGAATGTTAGAGAGAAATATATTATTTTTCATTACAAACTTAAATCTGAAAATTAGATTTTAAGGTTTAGTTATCCGATCTGATTTAGAGTAGTGCTCTTTTATTTGATAGTACAATCGCCCGGTAGTTAGAGTGAAACTCTATTTCAAAAGTTTTTATAAGAATTACTATGTGAAAATGTATTGACAACATGTTTTCAGTAGTGGTTTTAAAACTTGAAAGTTAGTACTCGGATAACTAAATTCCTAGGTTTAATTTGGACACCTTTAATAAAGTTTAAACTGTCTAACCCCACCAAAGGTGGCATTTAAATGGTTCATTTTCAATCTCTTAGAAAAAGGAATTAATTTAATTAACCAAATTAGTTATCAACCCCACCCATAAGTGTTAATTGATTTGTTTAGTTAACAAAGAATATCTAACCTCACCAAAGGTGGTATTCATACAAAAAAGGGAGAATCAATAAATATCAATTCATATCTTTAATAACCTAAATAATATGAGCAAGCATAATTAACTTAGTTATTATATCCATAAATACTTCGACATTATAAATGATAAAATTTGCATGAATGTTTATTGAATCTATGTTTAATTTTATGTGAGTAGATTAAAAACACAAAACCCCAAAATATCGTGAGAGGATGTTTAGGATTTAATTTTGTTTTTAAAAGTTTGAATAATAAATTAAAAACCACACACATTCCTTCCTTAGATCGACCTTGGGAGTATACTTATCATTTTCTTCGAAATGATTCGTGCACTTGCGAGGGTTTTATAAATATTAAAACCAAAGTATTGGCAAGAATCGGCGATGCCGGTTTTCCCTTATCAAGTTTTTGGCGCCGTTGTCGGGGAAGGAATAGCGGTTTTTAAATTATTTATCAAAATTTTAAAAACATTTTTTGTGCTGTAAATAATTGTGATTTTTTTGTTTTAATAAAAAAATAATAATCAAATTTCAAATTTCATAAGAAATAAAAAAAATAAAAAAATAAAAAATTAATTTTTTTGAATAGTAAAATAAATTTGAAATTTGAAATTTAAAGTAAAAAAAAATTACCGTTCATGAATAGTAAATAAAAATAATAAATAAAATAACGTTAATAGTAAAATAAAATTACGATTCATGAATAGTAAAAATAATAATAAAAAAATATTAAAAAATTTAAGATAAAAAATGAATAAATAATATAGTGTTGATAATAAAATAAAATTACCGTTCATGAATAGTAAAAAATAAAAAAATTAAAAAAAAATTAAAAAATTAAAAAATTAAAAAAAAATAAAACTTACTTTTTAATTTTCATTTAATTTTAATTTTTTTTATTTAAAATCTTAATTTTATTAAATAAAAATGAAAAAAATGAAAAAAAAAATTATTTTATTTGCTTTTAACTTTCTCTATTTTAATTTATTTTATTTTACCTTTTTCAATTTTAATTTATTTTATTTTTATTTTTATTAATTTATATTTCTTCTTTATTTTCTTTAACTTTTTTTTCTCTCTCTTAATTTTTATTTAACTTAATTAACTTAGATTTTTACTAACTTAATTAACTTAGCTTTTTAATTAACTTAAATTTTTTTTATTAACTTAATTAACTTAGATTTTTAATTAACTTAACTTAATTATCTTAGATTTTTTTAACTTAACTAATTTAGCTTTTTAATTAACTTAACTTAATTAACTTGGATTTTTTTTTTACTTAATTAACTTAAATTTTTACTTAACTTAAGACGTTAAACTAAGCACTGGATGGGAGGCAACCCATCATTTTAGGTAATTTTCTGTTTTTTATTTTATTTACTTAATTTTATTGTTTATTTTAGTTTAATAATTTTTAAATTGTTAAAACTAAAAAATATTTGTTGAGATGTTAGAAGTTTACAGCGATTTGTCTGTATACACTTTAATGATGAATATGATGGATGCAATTGCATTTCTCCATTACTACTTACACATTCTCAGGAAATAGGTAATTTTTATTCTCTTTTCTCTTTATCTTTAATTTATAGTTGTTACATTGAGGACAATGTAAGTTCTAGGTTAGGGGTGGTGAAAAGTTACCATGCTTAATTAGAGATTTAACAATTTAAAAATTATTTAAAAAAAATTATATTTTCTCACAAAAATTTATCATTTCTTTAAATCAAATTTAAGTAAATAGTTAAATCTTTTGTACTGTTAGATTAATTTTTGAAAACATATCATGAAATATTTTGTAATTATTTTTGATAATTAGTTAGTTTTTGTCATAATTAGTATTTCTTGATAAAATGTGGAAATTATATTAAACCCAAAATCGGTATTTATGAATTTTTTTTAGTGGAGACTACCCTTGTGAGATATAATTTGAGCCTAATTTCTTTTATTTAGAGTGAAATATATATTTTTTATACTCCAAACACATTTCTTATTTATTCAAATTTTTAGATGATCTCTATAGGTATTAGCATTGAATGTATGAATTTTTTTTCTCATCTTAATAGAGTATCATATATTTTTTATTATTTTTGTTTAGATTAAATGATTTGAGTAGAAATTGATAGTATATGTTTATATCTCATTTATGCATGACTGCTACAAAAAAAAAAGACATATCTGGGGTTACCTAAACCAAGATCAAACAGAAAAGCCACAAAATTAACCACTCACCAAAATCCTAAAAAAATGTACAATCTGTACATGGGTTGACTCTCTAAAAAATACATATATTAAAAAATATCTACAAAAAAAAATATAGAGAGATAAAATATATATATATATATATATATATATATATATAGTATCATCTACATACTATGACCCGCATTGCCTACAAAGTTGTGAGTATAGGCTAATTACAAAAGAAAGATATAGGAAGTAATTTCCTAAAAAGTCATTGCAATTTCTTCATTTGTAAAAAGCATATATCTTGAAATTCTTTCTTAATGAGTTTGATTTATGCATGAATACCCCCTTCTCTTCACTTCTAAACACACCTTAAAACCATTCTTCTCTTCTTTTTCTTTCTCTCATTTCTTAGTTTTTAAGCTTTTCTTAGTTTCTTTCTTAGTTTTTAGTTAAATTCTCTTAGTTTTAGAGTTCTTCTCTTTTTTGAGAAGAACTAGTAATGTTTTTGTAATTTATTAGCTTTTTGATTCAATAAATGGTAGTGCAAATTCCGCTTGGAGGTTTTCCAGCAACGGGAATAGCATCGAAGTTTTGTAAGGATTTTATTTTCTCTACAGTTATTTTTTATGCTTTATTCTTAAATGTTATATTTAATTTGTCTGTGATTAAATTAAACTCTGCTGGCTCTTTGGAAACATGATATAATAATAACGTTGTTATGCTTGCGAAATATTAAATAGGTAAAAATTTCTAAAATGAATTGATTTTATTTTTATTTATGATTTTATATTAAGAATGTTAGAGAGAAATATATTATTTTTCATTACAAACTTAAATCTGAAAATTAGATTTTAAGGTTTAGTTATCCGATCTAATTTAGAGTAGTGCTCTTTTATTTGTTGGTACAATCGCCCGGTAGTTAGAGTGAAACTATATTTCAAAAGTTTTTATAAGAATTATTATGTGAAAATGTATTGACAACATGTTTTCAGTAGTGGTTTTAAAACTTGAAAGTTAGTACTCGGATAATTAAATTCTTATGTTTAATTTGGAGACCTTGAATAAAGTTTAAACTGTCTAACCCCACCAAAGGTGGCATTTAAATGGTTCATTTTCAATCTCTTAGAAAAAGGAATTAATTTAATTAACCAAATTAGTTATCAACCCCACCCATAAGTGTTAATTGATTTGTTTAGTTAACAAAGAATATCTAACCCCACCAAAGATGGTATTCATATAAAAAAGATAGAATCAATAAAATATCAATTTATATCTTTAATAATCTAGATAATATGAGCAAGCGTAATTAATTTAGTTATTATTACCATAAATACTCCACTATTATAAATGATAAAATTTGCATAAATATTTATTGAATCTGTATCTATGTTTATTTTTATGTTATTAGATTAGAAACACAAAAACCAAACTATCGTGACAGGATGTTTAGGATTTGATTTCGTTTTTAAAATTTTGAATAATAAATTAAAAACCACATACATTTCTTCCTTAGATCGACCTTGGGAGTATACTTATCATTTTCTTCGAAATGATTCGTGCACTTGCGAGAGTTTTATAAATATTAAAACCAAAGTATTGACAAGAATCGACGATGTCGGTTTTCGCTCATCAATGAATCTACAACAAGTGGCGAAATGTGATTTGTGGAAATAGATGGCATAGCGTGCTTCTAGATGGAGCAAATGAATAACGTGATGAAATGTGTCATAATCGTTTGACCGAGCTTAAACTCAAATTGAATGTCGTGTCAACATATGGGTTAACACTACATCATACTACACACACAACGATATTTGATTGGTTGTCTCTACTAGTGTGGCGTCTGTATGGCTTTCCGAGTCAGTTATTGTGTTTGCATGACGTACACTTGGTAGCTTTTGATTGGACCTACATTAAGAATTCATAAAAATTTCCTAAAAATTTCAAATTTTTTTTTTAAAAGATTCAAAAATTATATTTTTACCCCTTTTTACTATAAAGCTTATATTTTAAAAATTTTAACCCCAAAAATACCAATTATTGACTAAAACGAGCAAACATAAAGTAAAAAAGTGAATTAATGACTATACTTCATAGATTTATTAATCATCCCCAATATTTTGGCAGAGGATTAGGATTTAAAGGTCAATTTTTTTCTAACCTTGTATTTTCCAAAATTCACCCCAAGTGGATCTTTTTATTGGATAACCTCGTCCGCGAGAAGTTTTACAGAGAAGCCGAAGTAACTAAAAATCTCCCTATGCTCTAAACTACTACATCTACCATGGTTGGAACTCAAGCTGACAAAATGTTGAGACTAGCTAATGAAATTTTCCTACATAATAACCTCATACCAACACAAAAATAAGGACAAAAAAAATGTGAGAGAAGGAAAAAAAAAAGAAAAAGAGAGAAAAACAAAAAAACAAAAGAGGAAACATGAAAAAAACAATGTATACAAAATTGATACATGGTGATTATAGTTATTAGCATAACCATCCCCGTCCGTCCTCGTATACATTAATAATAATATCTTTCATATATAGAATTTTATTTTTTACCCACATCTAAACATTATAAATATTTAAAGATGTTTAATGCATCTTTATAAATACATCAAACATATGTTTATTTAACATTTTGAACATATTTTTTTCTTTTCTTTTTTCAATATATAATTCTCACTTTTATTTTATAATTTGAATATTTTTTAATCTTTATTTTTATGAAATTCAAAATGGATGAGAATAATAAATATATGTTTTTTTATATATATAGAGATTAAAAAATTAGACTAGTTAGCCAAAGAACTTGTGGCTTTACATTATGTAGCACACTTGGATATATATAAGTTCTGAGATTCAAGTATCGGTTATGGATAATTGAGTAGTATAATTATTTGAAAACAAATGAAATTATTTAAATAAATGGGTCATACATAAAATATAGCCTTTTATAAGTGAAATTATAAGTGAGGATTCTAATCTTGGTATTTTCCTAAAATATAACTACGTATTAGGTATACTAATATTATTTTGGAAAAACAATTTTATAACAAATTTAAAATTTTATCATAAAAATAATATTATTTATGTCTAGTTCATATATTTTTACTATAAAGAAAAATTCATCCCATAAATTTTAAGTTAAATTACGTCTATTTGGATGCGACTCATGTTAAACTCTGATTAATTAGAATTGTTTAATATTAAATTATAGTCAATTAAATTACATTTAATATTATTAGGAAATTAATTTCATTATAATAAATTTTAAATGTGTTATTTTATGTATTTTATTTTATTTTTAAGCTTTTAGTAGAGAATACTGATCATTTTTTCATGTTGGATGATCCCTAATAAATATGTGGCAAATTATATATTAGTTTATACATAAATATAATTAAATTATTCTTAAAATAATATTTAATTTGTGCATAGATTGTACATATTTATTTATGTAAACTCTGTAAATGATCATATATAGTGTACATGTATATATATATTATAAATACAACTTATGTATAATTAACTTATTATTTTAAGATTAATTATGTCATGTATATATTATAAATGTTATTTAAGGTTGAAAATTATGATATAATTACACTTTATAATATGTAATTTTGTGCAGACAGATGGGATCTTGTAGTATGACATGTAAATTGAAAGAGTATTTTTATATAGTTATATCACAATTATAATTAATGTAATTTTTTTAAATATAATTAGATAAATTTAAATATATTTATCAATAATATTATATCATGTAATTTATCATAGATTTGTTATAAATATACTTTTAAAAGATAGAAATTATCCCATCTTGGAATAAAAAATGTTCTCCGTTGGAAAAAAGCAAAACAAAGAATGGACGAAAAAAAAGTGTTATGGACACAAATGTCCAACTTTTAACTAAAATTATACATTTTAAATACCCCATATTTTTGGTTTAGGGGAATTAATATAAGAATTCTGTAAATGGTGGTATGAATAAAAAATATATAAAAAAAGCTTGAACATGAGAGCATTTTGAGTAATGAACATGAGAGCATTTTGAGTAATAATAAAAAAAAAAAGAGGCAAAGAAACTAATTGATGTGACCTATAAGAGATTGTAGTGTTGTTTTCTTAAACACGTTAACAACAATATCCCCATCAACACGCCTATGTATTTTATAAATTTTAATTTCCATGGAGACTAGAATTGGATGATTGTCAACAAAGTAAAATTACTTTATTGACTATGAAAGAATAATAGGTTTATTTAGGAAGTTTCTTTTTGTACTAATCTTCCACTGTAATGAATTAATAATAATGATTGTTTTAGGGATTTTGTCCGGTGAAATTAAGTAGTTTAAAAAATGGATAATTCTTAATTTAATTTTAAAATAATCAAATTACAACTTTTAACCGGTAATTCATCACAAATTTTCTTTTTCTGCTTTCTTTTTCTAATTCTTCGGTCCACTTTTTTCTTATTCGTCTTCTTTTAAAAATTGTTAGAAATACTTTATTTAATAATTGTATTTTATTTTGTGTTTCAAATGAATATACATGTTTCCTTTATACAAGAATTACAAGTAAACTAGATATGTCTAAAGTAATTAAATATAGATATCTCTAAAGTAAGTAGATATACATTAGCAGATATATATATACATAATATGTTACTAGATATACATTAACAGTCCCCTCAATGTCAAGGTGGATGTGAGACCAACTTGAGGTTGTCAACCAAATTACGAGTACATCCTTTGAGAAGTGCCTTAGTGAAGATATCTGTAAGTTGATCATTGGAGGAAATGGAGAAAAACTTAAGAGCACCATGGACAAGATGAGAGCGAATAAAGTGACAATCAATCTCGATGTGTTTAGTCCGTTCATGGAAGACATCGTTGTGAGCAATATGAATGGCACTCTGATTATCACAATAAAGAGGAGTAGCAGAGGATGTGGACACACCCAAATCCTTAAGAAGCCATTGTAGCCAAAAAAGCTCAGATGTGGTATTAACAAGATGCCTCACGATAGGTGTGAGGCTCATTGAGTGTAGCAAGGGTAGTGTAACAATGATAGTTAAGTAAATGTGTAGGAATGGATCTTACTCGGGTTGAGTGGCGAGGTGGAATGTCTTGTGGAGGATCTTCAGGCGGAGCAAGAGTAGAAGACCTATGTTCAAGGTGGGGTAGCTCGTTATCAACATGTTCTTCTATAACCTGTCTAGGATAATCATAAAAAACATCTGAAGATTGAATAGTGAAGTCCATAGGTGGATTAGGAGTATCTTTAGAAGGAACAGAAGACTCATTTGGAAAAATTTCAAAAACATTTGAATTAGTTAGGGAAGAACGAAAGTGAGAAAGTTCAACAAATAAACAGTGTTCCCAAAAAGACAACATTTCGGGAAACACGAAGACGATGTGAGACAGAATCATAGCATCGATACCCTTTGTGAGTTTCACTGTAACCAAGAAAACAACAAAGTCTAGATCGAGGCTCAAGTTTGTTGTGTTCATGAGGCTGAAGAAGAACGAAACAAGCATATTCGAATGAACGAAGGTAATGATAGTCCAGAGATGACCCAAAATGGCGCTCATACGGAGTCTGATTATGAATGACAATGCTTGGAATGCGATTAATAGTATGAACATCATGAAGAGTAGCTTCACTCCAAAATGGGGCAGGAACTTTGGCAGAAAGAAGAAGAGAACGAATAGTGTCAAGAATATGACGAAGTTTTCTTTCGGCTCGACCATTTTGTTGAGAGGTTCTTGGACAGATGAGATGATGTACAGTGCCATAGGAGTGTAACAGAGCTTGAAAAGCATTTTGAGTATATTCAAGAGCATTATCAGATCAAAAAGTTTTGATATGTTTGGAGAATTATGTTTCAACCATTTTTGCAAAGTTACTATATATTGGTAAGATTTCAGAACGAGATTTCATTGGAAAGATCCAACTATAACGAGAATAATCATCAATAAAAACAACAAAATATCGAGATCCACCAATACTAGTAATAGGAGAAGGTCCCCAAATATCGGAATGAATTAACTCAAAAATACTATTATAGATAGATTTACTATTATTGAAAGGTAAAGCTGGCTGTTTTCCTAACTGACATGAAGTACAATCAAAATTGTCTTTGGACACAGAACCCAATAGACCTTTAGAAGCTAACTGTTGTACCCGAGTGGATTAGGCATGACCAAGACGAGAATGCCAAAGTGCAAGAGAAGGTAAGGAAGAAACTACAACAGTTGCAGCAACAATAGAGGCAAAAGCAACAGGTGGAAGATGAAGATTGTTTACGGGAAACATACGCTCGACCCTAGGACCGGTCCTAAGCTCTTTCCCCTTCCTTGGATCCTGCACAATACACCCAGAATAGTCAAAAATAAGGCGATATCCTAGTTCAGCTAATTGTCCAACCGAGCATAAATTATAGGATATGTCATGTACATGGAAAACCCCAGGAACAGAGAGGGTAGAGGTCGAAACAAAACCTAGACTATTCCCATAAATGGTGGAACCATTAGCTATATGAATATTAATAGGATGTGGTGCAGGGTCAAGTTTGGAGAATAAAGATGAGTGAGGTGTCATGTGATTACAACATGTAGAGTCAAAAAGCCAAGTTTGATACTTACCGTGCAAAACTGAGAGAGTATTGGAAAGAGATGCATTACCAGCCATTTGAACAACCTGAGTTATGATCTTATGTAGTTCAATGGAGGAGAGGTTGATAGTGGATCCAGAAGACTGGGACTCTATTGAACTAGAAGGCATCAGCGAAGTAGGCTCAGTATTAGCAACAACAGTAGTAGATTTGTTGCGACGGTAACAAGTCTCAATAGTGTGGCCATGACGCTTGCAATAATTGCATAACCTTTTATTGCTCTACCTGCGACGATTGTAAAAGCCAGAGGAATCACCTGATTGCTGAGGTTGCTCAATGGTAGGAGCAGGAGGAGTAATAGCAAAAACATTGAACTTATTATGGGCTTGAAGGGTTGCAAGTCGATCTTCTTCTCTAACCAACTCATTTACAGTAGTATCAAGAGAGGGATAAGGACTACGATTAAGAAGCTGACCTCGGATGGGCTCAAAGTCCTTCTGGAGTGACATCAAGAACTCATAGAGACGAAATTCATCCCTAACTATAGCATATTACTGAGCATTTGTTGAGCATGCCCAAACTGGATCACAAAGGTCAATTTGGTCCCAAACTAAGTCACTCATATTGGGATCGTTATTTTTTTTACCGTTCCATTCCATTATTATGACCGTTATTTTTTTTATCATTCCATTCCATTTCTATCCACCCAGATTGAGTCTTACGGAACACTATTATTGTGTGAACATTTTTTTCGTGAACGTTACACACATGTTAATTTTTTTTGCTATAAAAAAGGGTCATAACTCTTAGTTTTACACAACTTAGAAATTTCTCTTCGTAGCAAACCCAAGAAAAAAATATACAAAATTGTTTTTCATTTTTTCGAGCTACATAAATATTTTAGAGGTGTAGCATCCGGACTCCATCAGTGCAATGAAATACCGAGATAGAAAAAAGATTCTGGGTTGTTTTATCCTAGAGACGACAAGACAATGTTTGTTTGCATAACTTTTAGGCAAAGCTGTGAAACGTCTTAAAAAGAGCGACCTAGTCTGGGACTCAATCCAAACAGTATTTTTCAATATTTCGATAATATTATTTGTTGAAAATCATCACCAACATAATAATTAAAGATGTAGAGAAATAAATGAAGTAGTTGAAGAAGTAGAGAAATAAATGAATTGGTTGAAGGATGTAGAGAAATAAATGAAGTGGTTGAAGGATGTAGAAAAAAGAAGTGTGTAGATAATATTTGTGTGGCTAGGATTATTTTTTAGTTTTATATTTGTATGGTGTAGATTGCATGGTGAGAACTATAAATAGCCTACCTTGCATTTGGTTTAATCATTCAATCAAAAACAAATAAGTCTTTGTATTATTAGTTTGAGTGTGAGTTGAGAGCTTTCTCTTTGAGTGTTTATATTTCTCTTCGATTTGTGAGTTGCCTTTAAAAGGTGTTATAGTGTATATAATACAAGTAGTTTGTTTACTTGTTTAAATCTAATATTAATAAATTTAGAGTTATTTATTATAAATTTTACTCAACATTATTCATATCTTGTTTTTACATACACAACAAACAATGAAATCATAGAAACAAATCCTCATATGCAAACTCATAATTCTGTAACTTCTGTACAACTTGTGTAAAAAAATACTATGATTTCTGTTTTAATGTGTTTGATTCATCTTGACTTCTCTCGTTTAAAAAAAATCATAATATTTTGTCAACATAATTTAGCTTCCAATTCAATATTTACACAAAAACTTAGCTAAGGTGACTATTCTTGCCGGTTCTAAAGCAACGAAGAAAAATACCAAAGCAACGTTGAAAGCTTGTTCTCACCAAAGATGGAGATTTGTGATATTTGGTTTCAACAGCTTATCATATAGACGCATGTACTGGATTAAAGCTCAATCACAAGAGACAAGAACAAGAGTAAGTAGGAAATTCAGTTCACATTATCACGAAATTGTAGTAGCCCTCTAGAATGATATATATACATCGAGATTGACATCTCATTATTTAATGTGCCTCCAATGAGTTACTATGTTCAGGATGTACATCGTAAAATAAAATAATATTATTTAGTTTTTATAATTTTAACTTAATTATTATAACAATAATAGTTATTAATAAAAGTTAAGTATATTTTTTATTTTTTATTTTGCAGTGAATTATTGGGTAAAAAATACCTAAACATTAAAATTTAATGGGATATAATGATACAAAGTGAACTATTGTGTTAAAAATAATATTAAAAAATTGACAGAAAATGAAATAAATTAGTTTACTTTGAGTATTTTTAATATAAATTTATGTAATTTCATTTATTTAAAAAAATGAAATGAATTGAGGTAAGGTACTAAAAAATTAAAACTATTCATTTGAAAGGAAAAAAGAAAAGAAGAAGAAGAAAAAATGAAGTATAATACACTTCATCCAATAAAAGTGTACAGAAACGTTTCATTTGTTTGAATGCAAAGAAAGGAACGATGAAATTAACTTAGATAAAAAAAGTAAGTAGCAGTTTGCATGATTGAAGCGAGGAGGCTAACAAGGGAGCAAATATCCAACAAAGATAAGACGCTCGTTTTTAAGTTATGTCACATAAAAATTATTACAGGTAACAATTCATGTGATTCTTATTTATATTTTTAAAAATGGTTATGATATTTTTAATTTATTTATTTACATGTGAATTTATCATTTTTCTTATGATAATAATTAGAATAATAATAAATTATATTTATATAAGATGATATCATAAAAACTAAAAAATTAATCATTTAATATATATTACAAAGTCCGAGACAAAAAAAATAACTAACACAATATTAACCCAAAACCACATAGGTAAAATAATAATTGTATTAAATAAAAATTCTAATGAACTCATTTATTTAACACAAAATATTTTTTTATATAAATAAAACTAATCATATTTAGTAACCTAAATTTACGTGATCATTTTATTATTGTTGTTGTTGTTGTTATTTATGAATGTATTGATTGAAAGAATTAATATAATTTTTGGAAAAATTTAATACATTTAGTATTATAATGATACTTTAAAAAATAAAAATACATAAAAAAATTATATTAATATAAAAAAATATCCATACGTTCAAACAAAGCAAATAATAATTACATTATTTATTATTATTATTATTATTATTATTATTATTAATCTTAGTTTTCTTGTTTTTTCTCTTTTATATCTTCTTTCACCTAAATCTCCAATTTCTAAATCATATCCCTTATTTCCTCTTTTATACTCTTCATCAATATTCTTTCTTTACAGATCAATAATTATAATTCAAAATAAATATTTGGATTTAAATAAATTGCTTTTTTTAAAAAAAAAAAAAAGAAGACGTAAAATACGTGAATTTGTAATATCTATGATACAATGGACAACTATACCCCTAATCTATATTACTCTTGTTTTATTCTTTTACCTAACTATCACAAATTTATTAAAGTCAAATGAAGTAATAGTATTATCAAGCGCATGATACATACGCATCCCAAACTAGTTTTGGTAAACGTCTTCGTAAATTGGAGTACAATTTCTCTATTTGACAGTTGTCAATATATACAACAAACATGTGGTTTTTTTAGAATATAATTTTGAAAATATCTATATGTATATATCACAAGATGTTGATTTTTATGTATATATTTTTAATTTTGTATATAACTTATTATTTATAGTATGAATTATAGTCAACATTTATATAAAATAACCAACTTTAATTATTCATAAATTTTTTACATTTAGTAATTTATATTATATAGATATCTCAAAATTAAAAATAATTATTTTTTTCTTAATGCAAAAATAATATCAATCATAATATTCCCAGCATTTTAAGGGACGACCTCTTGGAAACTGCGTCAATACAATATTTGGATCCATGTTGATTTTTGCGTCCATGCTTAGAAATAGTGTATAAAAACGTCTTGAATATTTTATTTGTCTCATACAAGAAAATTAATTAACTTTCCTTTCAGTTTTATGAGATCATCACAATATTCAATAATTCTCTTTATAAGTCTTCAAAAATATATTTTTAAATGCCTTTTTTCCTTGTTGCTAAGAGATATACTCCTTTTAATTAGTTTAAATGTTGCAAATTATAACAATTAGATAATAAACATGTCTAAATTTTTAAAATTAAAAAAATTAGTGTCCTATATAAACTCACTGATCTCCCCACCAGCCACTCAACTCATATATAGAAGTATGCTATGAAAAAAAAATTATAAGTGAAACCTAGTTATAATATCAGCTTGATTTTTGTGAGAAGAATTATTGAACAATAAAATCGCTACAATAAATCAAATAATCATTAATTTTTTATTATACATATTATGGTATACCAAAAATGACAAGAGAACTAATAGACTCACAAATTTTTATGTCACAATTTAGATCACCAAAGTTTCACGATGAAGGCTAAATGTAAAGGATTTCAAATATGATAAAAGTTTCGAACATACCAATACCAAATATTGGAGGCCCTCTATATCTTATATATAAAAAATGGATTGTTATGTATTTTTAGGTGTCAAATATCATCTTACATAGAACAATTATCTTTTATAATAAAGTATCAACGTGCAACACTCATAATACTATCTAAGAGAAGAATCTAAACTACTAATTAAATCTAAAATTGATTCAAAACAATAAATAATGATTAAGTAAATAATGTTTGAGATTTGGAACCTATGAATCCTAACCACTCTACATGTAAAATCAAATATCATTGAACATTTTTTTCTATTGAATTGATTGGCTACATATTCTTAAATACCTACGAATATTTGTCGGGCGTTATTTTAATAATGTCCAAATAATCATATTGTCATACTATTTCATTCATACATAAAATATGATTACAGATCACGTATCACATGTTATGCATTCATCAGACAACTGTAGTATTTCAATTAATGTAATAATAACTTCATGATTAATTCAAAAACTTGTTTTTTAAATAGAGTATAAATCTCAAATCATATAATTATTGGCTAAACAATCAAAACATTAAGATGAAATTATTATATCAACAAATATATAAAAATGATCATTAAAATATATAAGCACATAAAAGTTATAAAAATGATGAAAAAAAGAATTAGATCAAACTTTGATAAAGAATCCAACTGCTTTTTTCCCTTACTAGCTATTTAATTGCCACCTTAGCTTTGTTCTACTTGCTCTTCTATGCTTCTTTAATTATCTATGTTATTTCTTAATTGTTAGTTCTTATTTATGGCCTCTTAATGATATTTAAATAAGTTAAAATATGTCCTAATCCGTTTAGGATTCGTATTAACTGTAATCCAATAGTTGAGATTAAAAGTTAAGACTTCAAATTTGAGCTAATGTGTCAAAATCTTCTCCGTTCAATCAATCAAGACTTTGTTCGATCGATCTAAGTATGTCATTGTTCAACTCGAGGGCCCTTGATTGATCTACTTATGCTTAATCGATCAATACCATTCTCGATTGATCTAACTCTCTTTTGCTATTCCTAGGCATAATGTGATGTTTTCTCAAACAATCTATCGATAGGTGGCTCGATTTATCGAGCCTTGTTGATCGTAAATTTTTTCAATTTTCTCTCTTTTGTTTCATTTATATCTTTTCACCTAGATTACTATAGTTAAACATAAAATAGATATTTTTAATAATATTTATCTCAAAATAAGACAAATAGTTAGTTTGAAGTGGTCAAGTAAATCTACTTTTGTAGGGTTATCATGATCTACGTACTTAATTCTTTTATTGTTCTTAATACAAAGCTAAACTCTAATAAACTAGATATTAAATACTACCACGATATGAACAACATATTCATAAACATGTTTTCTCAATGATTGTATATTTTTATGATTAAAAAATATATATAGCTATCAATCAACATACCATTAACGAAAGGGTATGTAAGGTTTTTAACAAAATAATGCATATATGTAAGACTTGTAAATGATGTCATTCAATGTACTATAAAACCTGAAAACAAGTAAAGCTATTCTACCATCTCAAGTCAATGACTACAACTTTGATAGGTTTCTTTGGACTTTCACTCGTTCGAGTTCTTAACGGTTTATTTCATCTCTTATCTCATAGATCAACATCAAGGTATGTAAAAAAAAAATGTCATTATTAGAATTGGATCTAATTGGAGGAGTACATGTTATAATTATAAAGTAAAAATATATTTGAAATTAAGTGAATAACTTTTCCATCATAATTAAAAGGATAAATAAATAAGTAAATAAATAAATAGAAATATAAAAATGGCTAATATAGTCGACGGCCGGTCGTATCGACAAGAATATCCGGGCAATTAAAACATTAATTCATATATTGCTTGCGCTACTACTTTCTAAGACAGCTTCATTTATAACCATTAAAAAACATGTATATATATAGTCTATATATAAGACGCAAAAGTAAAGACAAATTTTGGAAGTTGCTTGGTAGTTATTAGCCATATTATGAATCCAAGAAAGCTCCATCTTAGTTTTTTATTCATTTTTAACACTGACTTGCATCCAAAGTGATTGAATAAGAAGGATGGTGACAATCGGTCCAGGTGTATTTGGATTTTATTTATTTTTAATAGAAAACGAAACCAAAACCTCTTTTTACGATAACTTATTTTTAATGACACAATTAATATTGTAGTTATCTATTGATTTAAAGAATCAGATTCAATTCTCTCAATTAGGGGTGTTTATGATCCAATTTGATTCGATTTTAGGTCAAAAAAATTTAATCAGATTATTTGATTATTAAAAATATTAAATCAAATAGTTTGATACTATTAATAATATATAAATATAATAAACTTAATAATATATTTTTGATTAAAATATGATAAATTTAATTAATAATTTATGAGAAATAATATGAAAATTTTAATATATTATTAAATAGGTTTGATCGGCTTAAAAATTAATATAATTGAACCGTATCATTTGAAAAGCGATTTTAATAGATAACTATAACATCAATTATAACATTACAATAAATTATTATAAATAAAAATGTTATATATTTAGCTATATGATTCATACATGTATCATAATAAAGATGAAGTGTAATCAAATCATTAAAAATATCTTTTAAAAGAATTATTTCAAGTTGTTATTCCAATTTTTTTTAGATTGAAATTCATTCCCAACTCCAATCCTGTTATTGATTTTTTTTATATATTACATTACTTACATATATATATTGTTTAATTATTTTCTATTTTTTTTACTTATCCATTAGATATCATTACTTATATTTTATAAAAAATCAAAATTTTAAAATAGGAAGTTATATTATTTTTTATAAAAAAAATTTCTTATTTTATTTATGTAAATATAATATTCTTATTTTTATAATATATGAAAAAGGAAAATATAATTAATATTATAATGATATTTTGATAAAGTTATTATTTTCAATCTCTTGTATTCCAATTTAATATTTTCTTACTTATTTTGATTCAAAAAAAAAATCGTAACTAATTAACAACAAATGTGTCATTTACATATATATTTTGATTCCTTTTTATCCTGATAAATCTACACCAATTTCATTTGATTTCCATTCCAGATTGCCCTAAGTAAATCTTCCAATGTTCACCCAGGAAATATAATCTTCACTATATATATATTCTAAAAAAAAAAACTTCACGATATTGTAATTTTACAATAATTACTCAATATAACAAAGAATTATTCATTTATACCAAAATAACAAAATGGTGTAATGAAAATTTTCCTTAAAACGACACAAATTAATATACGAAGATTAGCCAAATTCTAAAGAATATTCTCTTCATCAATGTTAATCCGCTATTGATTTTGAATGATAACGAGGGAACCATCGACCAAATGACATTGACCCACGATGAAGAAGTAAATATTTGGATGAACACGTGATTAGGACGGAATCAGGAATTAAATAAAAAATTATGGTTGAATTATTTTAATCACTTGCAATGTTTTCAAAAATAAAAGTTTAATGCTCTAAACTTTAATCTAGAAATTGAATTATAATTTTGTGTGAAAATCATGGCAGTCAATTATTTAACAAAAATACCTTTTTTTTAATACATATTTTCACACTTGTGAAGACCATTTTTTAATTTACATTTTTTTTTCTTTTTTTACTTCCGAATTCAAATTAGTTATTAATTTATTTATTAGATTCATGAGCTAATAATTAAAAATTAAATTAAAAAATAAATTTTAATATGTGCAGTTATAATTTATATCATCTCTAAAGTAAAACAAATTACATTTAAAATTTTTGGGGTGACCATGTCCCAACAAATTGTGTTACTCTGCATGTTATCTAAGAGAGAAAAATTGGTACATCACAATATAATGAATATGGAAGTGTGCTCCAGTATTTCAAGTATTCAACCTCAGTGGCTAAAACAATAAATTAAAGACAATGAAGAGAATACATCATGTAAAAGATGTAACAAAGAGAAGACCCTCTTTTCGATACGGTTGGGTGCCAGTGGCTCTCCAACAAATATTACCCCCAGCAACACAGCTCAAAATCTAATTTGAAACTCACTTTGCTTCCCCCTTTCAACTCTTGTTCCTATCATACACACCCGCGCGCAGATATGTAGTCCCAGGAACTCGAAAAATTAGCTTGTAGTGACCAAAAAATGTATTACAAATTCGTGGTAGTCGGTCATCGAGAGGGTTTGTAATAGACTCTTCAAGCTTCTTTGCTTGGGGTCTAGGATTTATGATATTGACATCACCCCGCCGAGAGCAAGGATCTGTCCACCAACTTTTCCGGCCAGATCACCATGCACCAAGGAATGGTTGCACATGCCCTTTTTTCAGTATCTTTTTTCATCAACCATGTCCAGCACCGGATCATTTCCTTCAAATTGTCTTGCGAAAGCACCTGATCTACTTTGAACCATTTCACCGTAGTCTGAAATATTAAGGGAGTGTGGCTCCATTTTGGGGGGACTATCCCAGATCACATATATCAGATCATTGTTAACAGTTGTACTCTTAAATTCCAGAGAATTACATACGACAGAAATGGAAGTACCCTTTTTGGGACAATATTACATTTGTAAAATACATAAGAATGGTCCGGGGAAGATTATCCCAACCATGAATGCAAACTCTAGGAATGACCGACTCAGGGTCACCCATTGTGAACCTTGTATGTTAGAGACAGTCACTTAGTATAGAATTCGCTACAACGGTAAGAATTTAGATTCAGTCACCGAAACAAATGAATCCAGCTTATATAGACTTTGCCTGTGAATATTTTAAATATATCAGGTGTTTTCCACTTTTCTGTAGAATGTATAGGCTTCATGCAATAAATGAAGAGCATTTCATAAATGAGAAAAAGACAGCTAAACAGGATTGATACAGAAAGAGCTATCTTCACATAGAAAGTTAATACGAATGGCACTCATCAAAGCCAACAGGCACAAATCAACTCGTGCCACAAGAACATCAGGCAAACATTGGTTAGGAAAAGCGGACAATACAAAAGAAACAGAAGTTACAAGAATTGAGACAAGTTCATCATCTCTTGTGAAGCAGTTAAATTTATTCTCATCCGAATCAATCACCAGAAGAAAGTGGCTTCTATATAACCTCCACACCCTGAGATACGCAGGTGCAAAATCTTTGACATGCGCGGAACTTAAGTGTGTGAGTTGGTAACTAGTATTCATGTTAAAATCATTCAAAATGAGTACTACATATGGGACATGGCAAAAGGGAGTATCAGGTATTCCTATCATAAAGTATCGGAGAATCATTTAAAATTACATTTTTTCCCCAAGTTTACATTCTGCATAAGTACTTTTTTCTCTCTTCTGTGTTTTTCACAATTTTACATTTTGCATAATTACTTTGCTCTTTCTTCTGTTATGCACATCCTCTACTTTCCAATCATAAATTTTCTGAATAAAATGCCTTTTCATTCATTTTTTTTGCAATTTTTGATATCCAGGAGCAATATTATTAGAATTTAGAAGCAGCAATAATACACTACCAGGCTGGTAGTACCAGCCACTAAATGCAAACACATGAGCTTGATTACCACCATGTTTCTGATATTTAGCACTTCCTAATTGATATGAATAGGAGTAACTGGATGGTGGCACCAAGTCAAGAATTCAAAACTGTAAAGACCATCCAACTCACACTTGCAATGTATGCACATTAAAACTTCGTTCATCTCTCAGTCTTAAAATAACTTGAATATTTTGTTATTGACGCTCAAGATCTAGATGAAAATATCAATAAGCCTTGAGTGGACAGGCCCCTATATTAAGAACAAGACAAACAACCAGTGTAGATCTTTATGCTTAAGATTGCACTATGGACAGCATTTACCAAAGGCAAAGTAGTACTCCATTTCAATAAAAAAGAGTGCAGTAAACTCTACGGGGGAAAAATATATAAATATACGCACAATTATAAATCTACAAATTTAAATATTCACTTCTTGAGCACCAAATACACTGAAAATTTTGAAAATACAACAGATTCCTCCTTTGTAACATACAATAAGACCCGATTAATCCCTTTTGACACATAATTCGAGAACAATACATACGCTTCAGTGCATAACATTACCTAACAAAACTAGCCATGCTAGTTTTCCAATTTTTCCAATTGAGATATAATTTCATTGAACTTCACACATATCTTCTAAGCCTTTACCTAATCAAGCATAAATAGAGGTGTAAAATGAGCTAAACTAGCCTATGCTTTGGAAGCTCATTTATATTTTTTTATTGAATTCATTTAAATTATTTAAACATTTAGGTTATATTTGATAATCATTTAAATTTTTAATTTATAATTCTTGAATTTTATAATAAAATTTTTAATTTTAAAATATTTTGAAAAAAAATTATCTGATAACCAATTTCTAGTTTCAATTTTAAAAAACAAAAAGTGAAAATTGGATATTGTTTGTTTGATAACTAATTCTTAATTTTCATTTTTTAACCTTTTAAGCGAAACTGTATTAGGTTGGGCATAACTTTATATTAAAAGCTCGAAATCGTAAATTCATTTAGAAGTTAAACTTCTGTAATTTTTTAATGGTATATGAAATGATTTATAATATTTTGTGAAGTAATATTGTTTATATTTCAAAAATGTTCTACCAAATCTAAACAATCATTAATAAAATAGGCATAATTTTTTATAGAACATTCGAAATCACAAACCGTAAATTTTATCAAAAACTAGATTTCTAAAGTTTTCTGATAGTATGTCAAATGATTTATAATTATTTGTGAAATAATACAGATTATGTTTTAAAAATGAGTAAACAAAATTCTATTGAATCTAACAAAATATACATAACTTTCTATAAAAAAAAAACTTCAAATCACAAGCAATAAAATTTATTAGAAACTAGACTTAACTTTTTAATGGTATATAAAATAATTTATAAAATTTTATGAATTAGTATAGTTTATATTTTAAAAATGAGTAAAAAAATTTCTTTTAAATTTGAATAATAGTTAGCAAAATGTGCATAATTTTCTATAAAAATTAAAAATTAAAAATTGTGATATATGAAATGAATCATGATATTTTGTGAATTAATACAATTTATATTTCAAAAATATTTAATATAATATGAACAATATTTAATAAAATTAGCATAATTTTTCTAAAAAACTCAAAATTTCAAAATTTAATATTTTTTATAAAATAAACTATTTGTTTTTTCAATGAAAAATGGATTTAATTATAAATTATTGTAACTTAATACAATTTAAATTTCAAATATGACTCAATTGTCATCTTTTTAACCTCAATTATATTATGTATGTTTTTTAAGTTACTATTTGTCTTGTAATTCTATATTTATTAGAAAATTCTAATATAACTTTAATTTAATTTTACCTTTTATTTTATATTCAAAAAATCAGTTGTTATATTTTTATATTTATTAATTTAACTAATATTAGTATTTTTGTCAACTTTGTAGTAATAATTAACAATTATATTTTGATAACTACTTCATTTTCTATCTTATTTATTAGCCTTTTAATTTAACATGTTTTTGTTAATTGAGCTAGTGAGCTGCTCATGAACTCAAGTAAATTATTCATTTAAGTTCATGAGCTAAGTAAAGTGAACTTTTTTAACTTATGAGTTCAATGAGTCAACTTTAAATAAACTGGACTTGGTTGAGTTAAGTTGGACAACTTGTTTGACATCTCTAAGCATAACCATAAAAATCATCTTACAACAAAGGATAAAAGGAATCGACAATCAGACTATATATTTTGTCAAAACCCTAAGTGAAAAGAAATAACAATGAATCTCCATATAGTAGTCTTACAAATGGAATGTCTAGTTACATATTTGGAAAAAATATTGATCAGAATCTATGGAAACTAGCTAGACTCGGTTTTACTTCACTACACTCACATATTGGTTTATAATAGCATACTATTAGTCTTTTAGAATGTAGAATTTGTAGCCAAAATCAAGTCTACTAAGCTAATGGTGATAAATACTACATGCCATAAAGTTACAAGTAACTAGAAGCATAAAACAATTCAACCATTGCAACACTTACAATAATTCACATCCACACTATGATCTATGAACCATGTACGATACAAGAGATAAGAATACAAGAGATAAGAATAAACGTACTGTAGATATTCAGGATCTAAGAGTAATATTTTATATTCATCGTTATTGTTAATGTATATCTAGTAAACATATTAATATATATATCTATTAATGTATATCTATTTACTTTAAACATATCTATATCTAGTTACTTTAGGCATATCTAGTTTACTTGTTATTCCTATATAAAGGCACCATGTATATTTTTCTTTAAATACAGAATAGAATACAATCAATAAGTATTTCTAACATTGTATCAAAGTCACTGCTCTTATCTTTCTAGCAGTCTTGTCTTTTCTGGTGTTACTCTACCCTTATAACTTCCGTTGTCACAATAGCTGCTGTAACCACTCACTATTGAACCTTCGACGTATTTTAGCCATTGTTCTTAGGTTTTGGGCTTACAGTCGCCATTGTTAAGGAGTCCTGCACCACACAGACCATTGCAAACACCGTCGTCGTCGTGCATCTTGCTCCGATAACCTTTCTACAGATACCACTATGATCAGCTCGACCAAATTTACACAACTATGGAAGTCTCGCAACTATCGGAGTATGTACGCTCAATCACGCGCCTCTCAAAGGAACTGCATGTCTTTTCATACGCTTCCACTGAAACCAAATGCCACCGTGCATCTTGCTTCGACAACCTTTCTACAGATACCACTGTGATTGGCTCGACCATAACTAGAGGATGAAGAAGATTTTACACTCAGATTAGCACTAGATAAGACTGAAGAACCAGATATTGCCTTTCTTCGTTCAAGCCTACTTTCATGATTGAGAAGTAGTGCCTTTTCATCATCAACAATGACATGTTCACTTAATATTTTCACTATAATTTTGGAGAAGACATTATCAAACTTTTCATCGACTCTACTCAAGGCTGACATTAGTTTCTCTTCTTCACTCATAGAACAACCAGTTGCAAATAACTCATCACCTAGCACTTTGATCTTCAATACGTATTCAGAGATGATCATGTCACTTTTATTCATATTTTTCATTTCTTCTTTTATTCGTATTGCTCTTATTCTTGATCTAGATGCAAAACATTTCTCTAAAATTAGCCACATATCTCTTGCATTGTTAAAACTTGATACTTGTTTCAAGAACTTATCTATCATACACGACATGAGCCAATGAATAAGCATACCATCATGTTTTCTCTAACTTTTGAACATCAAATTAGTGTTTCTATTAAAAAGAGTTGTAAGGGTAGGATCTTTCAACACATAATCCTCAAGATTAAGACTCCTAAGAATTTTGAAAACTTGATGTTTCCAGATAGTGAAATTATGATTATCAAGCTTTATTGTAGCAATGATTTTGTGAAAAGAAAATACCTTTTTACTTGCTTTGAATGTGACATGAGTTGTTGTAGAACCAGTAGCATCATGTGAAGTTTCTTTTTGGATCTCCATGAAAGCATGATTTATGAAGCTCACTGAGCTTAAAATATCTAATCTCATGAGAACAAACAAGATAAATGATGAGAAGAAACAATGAGAATGAAAGAAGAAGGAATAAAGAAATAATATTCCATATAATATATATTTTGATGATTACAAGAGTATTTTGTATGTTGCATAAGTATAGAAATAAAAAACTCAAAAACTTACAAAATATCTTAATAACCTATAACAAACTATAAACTGTCAATGATTCATGATGATTACAAAATGAGTTGTACTATTTTATAATGCTAACTAATTTTTTCTACATCAGTTCTTCAACCGATTTTGTTATTCTCAATATATGCTTAAACACCAAACACATTTGGGCTATTTCAATCTAGTTTATACCTCTTAGTCCATACCCCTGATTCTGTTATAGATTGTATCCTTATAATAGTTGTTAATTGAACCTTTGAATATGATAGAGCTCATTGTTTAGACATATTGTAAAATTCTTGATTTTCAAAAATATTTTGATTGTATTGAGATGAGTACGTTCAATTCAAGCACTTTAAGTTGACAACCTGGGGAACCTTTAGGAAAATCTCAAGAATAATCCATACATCTTGATTGA
Organism: Hippophae tibetana; assembly: GCA_037013495.1. NCBI lineage: Eukaryota > Viridiplantae > Streptophyta > Magnoliopsida > Rosales > Elaeagnaceae > Hippophae > Hippophae tibetana. Next base: position 106,566,919 of record CM072810.1, read on the forward strand.
GATTGTAGTCTGTTATGAGAATGAACTTACAAGATATTGCAACTATTGAATCAATCCCAAGCACAATAGAAATATCCAACCAAAACACCATTGAAAGCCAGTTTCAACCAAAAAACATCCAAGTAGTAAATGAATATCAAAATCTATGGAAATAAATTTAATAATAAAAGAAAGAACACTCTAAGATTACAATAATTCAACCTTACCAATATGGTAAGTCTACTTTACTTCTTTACCCCTCTAAGGAGATGAGTTCTATTAGGTGCAAATGTTGAGAATATAAATACAATATAGGAAAAAAAAACATGAAAAGAAACACATACACTTGAGGATAGTACTCAAAGAGAATTCACAATCTCTCATACTCAACAACAGTATAAAATTCTCTTCTCTCTCCTTTTTAGCCTCTATTCACAAATGCCAAATTCTTTATTAATTATCTAGGCTTTTTTATTTTTAAATGACTCAGTTATTCAACTGCATTCAAAAATAACCCCTTCTACCCCTACCCACACGTAGATACTATAAAAAGAAAAGGATATACAATAGAATCTTAAACCAACTTTTAAATTTACTTTTAAATGCTCGGAGGTTATTTGTGAAACCCAATTGGTGAAAGGAGATTGGCATATGCATTAGGTCTTATCTAGGGCACAAAATGATGCTTATATACACCTTTAGAGACATTTATAATAATACTCACATAAAACCTAGCTTTAGAAAGTAAACCATGACCATCTTTGTCATTTTTTACAATGCTTTTAGTCTACCATGTTTGATTACCCAAATGATTCTCAAGCATCCCATTTATTTGAATCACAACACTATACAATAAAACACATTCTTCACAAACTCCTTATTTATTTATAGAGCTAATTAACTAGGAGGTGATTGTTTGATCTTGACTTACGAGTATCGATATTCAAAATGCACAATATTCCATCTATATTGGTTCTAGTAGGCCACAATAAAATCCACAAACAAACCCTTCTACTTCATATCTTTGAAAGATTCTAATTATTTTATTTTTCTAAAAAAAATTCAAATCTAGAATTTTAGAGTTATAGAATAAAGTTGATTATGGAATGTTTTGCTTCATACTGTTGTTCAATTGTTTTTTGGGTCCATGGTAACAGGGGTGGAGATTATCACTTAAACCACAAGTCAATCCTAATAAAAAAACTTACTTGATCAGTAAATTGATAACATCACACTATTATTAAAGATTATTCTCATCATTTTATACATGAGTTTTCCTAAGATTGAATGAACATCTACTAAACAAATTGCACACGTACAAACTAACAACAATAGCTACAGATAGATAAAAAAATTCACTAGTAATTATTATTATATTTATTAACTTACTTCCACTTCAGTTAAGCTTTCAACTCAACCTAATATAGTACCTAGAGAAAATAACACATATAACATTATTACCCAACAAAGTGTGATGAACAAAGTGGTGTTAGTTCGGTAAATGTTCTTATTTTAGATAACTCACTAGATCCTTAATGGTTATCTTTCCTAAAGGGTTATATAGGTAACTTGAAGTAATAGTTTCTAGATCATGCGCAACACAACACATAGTGGGTCGTTTATATGGTGAATCTTGTGAGCATGCCAATGCTATGGTCACCACATATATTATTGCATTTTCCAATTCACTTGTGGGAGGTTGTAGTCGTTGGTCTAACACATCCTTTAAATACAATTCATCATTGTTTAACATTTTTCTTGATGATGATTTATGTACAAATTCAATCAATTCCTTTGGATGTTTTCGCATCATAATCTCCAAAGCTACAATCCCAAAGCTATAGACATCACATTTTTCTGTGGAATACATCGATAGAGCAAGCTCTATGAACATATCAACATATAGATATTAGTAAATTTATGTATAAAATGTGCATGTTATATGACATCAGTTATTTTAAAGTTTTGAGCAAGAAAGCATTCATAGAACAAGTAATATATCATGATGTTGTTTTGATTATAAAATAAAAATATTAAAACAATTGTCTTATCTAGGGGTGTGTTGGTCATCTCTTTTAAGTTCACCTCAATTTATATTAGTTACAACCAAGGCTTAAAATCTCGATGTCCAATCCTTGGTTGTTACTCGGTACAACTTTGTGAGCTGAGTTAGATCATATTACTTTTAAAAATGTTAGGTTAAATAGTTCATAAATTAACTTATTCATACTTTTGAAAATAAAAAAAACATTATAATTTTTATTAAAAATAAAAATGTTAGTATAAATATTATATTTTGATTCTATTTTTATAAAATAAGAAAAAATAAAAATATTACCTTTTAAATGTTGTTTTACATAGTAGCATTAAAATAATTATTTTTTGCTAAAAATAATTTGTTAAATAAGTTTGCAAATTTTTATGAGATAGAAGAGCTAATTTATTTGACCCCATGAGCTACGTGAGTTGTATTTTTTTCAACTCTTAACTCATTGGGTTCATGTTCCTCCCGTATGGTTACGTGGGGCGTAAAAAAAGGGATCCTAAATCCTTGGGTTAAGCTTTATTTGACAAACATTTTATATTTTGTGTGTGTTTGCATGTACCTGGGGACATATAGCCACATGAGCCGACAACTGAGGTCCAAATGGATGAATCTGAGGGCAACAATCTTGCCGTACCGAAGTCCGAAAGACGTGCCACATGGTCCAACCCAAGCAATATGTTGTTTAAGAAAAAAAGGACTAAATATACATTTTAAAATAAGCAAGCGACTAGAGGGGGTGTCAAACACCTTTTAAAATGACATTTAAAAATGCATTTTTAACATTTGTATATATACTACAAAACAAGAAGTGTAATTCTAGCTCACTCTTTTATGATGCATTTACAATTCCTTCGTATTAAAGGGAAGCTCATCTATTATTGTAAAAGATTATTTTGAGGCTCACCTTCCATTAAAAAAAAGTTTCATGCTATAAACTCATGTGTTAAATTAAGACTTACATTTTTTTAATTTAAAATTTATGCTTTAAGGTTTTTATACTTGATGTGATTGAAACTATAACCCCAATTAAAAGATTTTTTATGTTGGTTTCATCGGTTACTTAGAAAATCTCTACCTGATTTCATTAGGAATTAAAAAAAGATAAAAAGTTATAGATAAAAAAAAAGATGGAGAATATCAATACTATGAACAAAATTTATTAGGGTTGTTATATGTATATTCTTCATTCTTTCTTTACTAATTTTCTTCATTTTTTTGTCTTTGAAAATTATAAATTATAACAATCACTAAGTTACAACATTGTAAATTAAGTTTTCACTTCTATTGGATTATTTGACTATTTTTTTTATATTTATTTTTCTTTTCAATTAAAGTTTACAACTATATCTTTTTACACATTACTTAAGAATAGTTGTTCTTTTGTTGTTTTCGGCTCTTCCTCTACCATTGTTAATTCCTTGTACAACTATAAATTGACCATGGACAATAAAGTTGCAAATCATATTATTAACTTTACATGTTTTATTATTATATATTTCCAAGCTTAATTACTTATTCGATTGATAATGAAAAAAATAATATTTTATTAGATTGATAACGAAGAAATTAATATTTTAAAGATATTTAAAGTTAAACCTTGAGTCAATTTGTGTGATATATTGTTAGTTCCATGCTTAATATATTATTGTATTAATAAGTATTTTTATTAATATTTTTAAGGTTTTTTAAAGTTAAAGTTTAAAGCTTACATCTTGGATCACCTTGAGGCTTAAACCTCGTCTTATTTAAGAAAAAAAAACGACTCGATGCTTAATATATCCTTTTACAACATTGAGTCATATCACTTAGCTAGCAACTTCAATAATATATTGAACTATTTGATATATTATGAATCATAGAACCACTAGATATGGTAGAATTGAGAAGCTTGAGATCAAATTCATATAAGCCACTATTAGCAATGCCCTTGAGTAGAGTTTCCCTAATGAATTAGTTCTTAAAAGTAGATTGAAATTTAAAATAAAGAATATTATTTTGTGCAAATTTAGAGACACTAAGCAAATTTGTTGTTATAAGAGGAACATGAAGAATATTAGAAAGAGAAAGAGATTTATTAGGAGTTAAAGAAGAGAACTAGTTAGAACCAATATGAGCTATATCTATTCTTTTACCATTTCTGACAAGAAGTTGCTTAATACCTCTAAATTCATGAGAAATAGTACGATTACTGGGGTCTTAAGTGCATAAAGTGTGGCTCCTAAGTTAGGATGCTCTACATGATTTGGAGCGACTGCTTGTTGAGAAAACTGAGGTGTGTAAGTATGGAGTGATTAATGGTGTAAGAAGAAGACTAGGGATATTTGATGGTGGTAAGTATGGAACTGAAGAAAAATAAAGTGAAAGGTTTTGTAGTGGTTGTATAATATGTTTGCATGTTGCTTGATTGCACATTTACATAAGTTCTTAGTGTAAAGGTAGGTGTAGATGAAGATTGTTGTGACATATGAAAGTTTTGTTGTTGAAAGTTAGGTTTAAAAGGAACAAATTATTGTTGTGATGGCTGACTCAGAAGGGGAACAAATCTTTTATCAAATTGATACTAGCAAGTAGAGATAATGTATCCTAATTTTCTAGATAAATGGCTCTAGGGAAAATTATTATAAAGAGCAAACAATGAATTTTGGGTTTGAAGAAAATAAGCAGGATTATGACTAGGTTGTATGGAGGGATAAGATTGATTTATGTCAATTAAAATTTGTTGTATATGAAGAGCCAAATTTCTTAGGTTTTTTTCATACATATTTTGTTCATTACTAGAACTAGAGAATGAAGAAAATTTTACACTCTGACATTAGTTTCTCTTCTTCACTCATAGGACAACCAGTTGCAAATAATTCATCACTTAACACTTTGATCTTCAATACATATTCAGAGATGATCATGGTACTTTTCTTCATATTTTGCATTTATTCTTTTATTCGTATTGCTCTTACTCTTGATCTAGATGCAAAGTTTTTCTCTAAATTAGCCACATATCTCTTGCATTGTTAAAACTTGATACTTGTTTCAAGATCTTATCTATCATACACGACATAAGCCAACAACTAAGCATACTGTCATGTTTTCTCTAACTTTTGAACATCAAATTAGTGTTTCTATTAGAAAGAGTTGTAGGGGTAGGATCTTTCAACACATAATCCTCAAGATTAAGACTCCTAAGAATTTTGAAAACTTGATGTTTCTAGATAGTGAAATTATGATTATCAAGCTTTATTGTAGCAATGATGTTGTGAAAATAAAATACTTCTTTACTTGCTTTGAATGTGACATGAGTTGTTGTAGAACCAATAGCATCATGTGAAATTGTTTTTTGGATCTCCATGAAAGCATGATTTATGAAGCTCATTGAGCTTCAAAGGTCTAATCCCATGTTAACAAACAAGATATATGCAAAGAAGAAACAATGAGAATGAAAGAAGAAGGAATAGAGAAATATCCAACCAAAACACCATTGAAAACCCGTTTCAACAATAAAACATCCAATTAGCAAATGGATATAAAAATCTATGGAAATAAATTTAATAATAAAAGAAAGAACACTCTAAGATTACAATAATTCAACCTTACTAATATAGTAAGTCTACTTTACTTCTTTACCCCTCCAAGGAGATGAGTTCCACTAGGTGCAAATGTTGAGAATATAAATACAATATAGGAAAAAAAAATATGAAAAGAAACACATACACTTGAGGATAGTACTCAAAGAGAATTCACAATCTCTCATACTCAACAACGGTGTGTAAAATCCTCTTTTCTCTCTTTTTTAGCTTCTATTCACATATGTTAAATTCTCTATTAATTATCTAGGCTTTTTTATTTTTAAATTACTCAGTTATTCAACTGCATTCAAAAATAACCCCTTCTACCCCTACACACACGTAGATACTATAAAAAGAAAAGGATATACAATAAAATCTTAACAACCAACTTTTTAATTTACTTTTAAATGCTCGGAGGTTATTTGCGAAACCCAATTGGTGAAATGAGGTTAGCATATGCATTAGGTCTTATCTAGGGCACAAAATGATGCTTACATACACCTTTAGAGACATTTACAATAATACTCACATAAAACCTAGCTTTAGAAAGTAAACCATGACCATCTTTATCATTTTTTTGCAATGCTTTTAGTCTACCATGTTTTTAATTACCTAAATGATTCTCAAGCATCCCATTTATTTGAATCACAACATTGCACAGTAAAACACATTCTTCACAAACTCCTTATTTATTTATAGAGCTAATTAACTAGGAGGTGATTGTTTGATCTTGACTTGCGAGTATTTATATAAAAAATGTACAATATTCCATCTATATTGGTTCTAATAGGCCACAATAAAATCCGCAAACAAACCTTTCTATTTCATATCTTTGCAAGATTCTAATTATTTTATTTTTCCAAAAAAAATTCCAAATCTAGAATTTTAGAGATATAGAATAAAGTTGATTATGAAATGTTTCGTTTCATACTGTTGTTCAATTTGTTTTTGGTCTATAGTAGTAGTGGAAGGGATTATCACTTAAACCACAAGCCAATCTTTTAAAAAAAAACTTGCTTGATCAGTAAATTGATAACATCACACTATTATTAAAGATTATTCTCTTCACTTTATACATGAGCTTTCCTAAGATTGAATGAACATCTACTAAACAGATTGCACACATACAAACTAACAGCAATAACTAATGGATAGATAAAAAAATTCACTACTAATTATTCTTAAGCTTTCAACTCAACCTAATATAGTACCTAGAGAAAATAACACATATAACATTATTACTCAACAAAGTGTGATGAACAAAGTGGTGCTAGTTCAGTAAATGTTCTTGTTTTAGATAACCCACTAGATCCTTAATGCTTATCTTTCCTAAAGGGTTATATAGGTACCCGAAGCAATAGTTGCTAGATCATGGACAACACAACGCATAGTGGGTCGTTTATATGGTGAATCTTGTGCACATGCCAATGCTATGGTCACCACATATATTACTGCATTTTCCAATTCACTTGTTGGAGGTTGTAGCCGTTGGTCTAAAACATCCTTTAAATACAATTCATCATTGTTTAACATTTTTCTTGATGATGATTCATGTACAAATTCTATCAATTCTTTTGGATGTTTTCCCATCATAATCTCCAAAGCTACAATCCCAAAGCTATAGACATCACATTTTTCTGTGGAACGCATTGATAGAGCAAGCTCTATGACGATATCAACATATAGATATTAGTAAATTTACGTATAAAATATGAATGTTATATGACATCAGTTATTTTAAAGTATTGAAAAAGAAAGCATTCGTAGAACAAGCAATATATCATGCTATTGTTTTCATTATAAAATAAGAAGACCAAAGCATTTTTCTTATCTAGTGGTATGGTGATCCATCTCTTTTAGGTTCAACTCAATTTATATGAGTTATAACCAAGGTTTAAAATGTCGATATTCATCCAAATGTTGAGAATTAAATTTTATGTCGATAATATTATTGATTTTTCAATCTTTGGTTGTAACTCAATATAACTTTTTAAATTTTATTTTGACAATATTGTCGATTTTTCAATCATTGGTTGTAACTCAATATAATTTTTTTTAATTTTATGTGAGTCGAGTTAGATCATATTAGTTTTAAAAAAATTAGGTTAAATAGTTCATAAATTGATTTATTTATATTTTTGAAAATAAAAAAATATTATAATTTTTATTAAGTAGTATAAATATTATCTTTTGATTATATTTTTGTAAAATAAGAAAATATAAAAATATTACCTTTAAATGTAGCATTAAAATAATTATTTTTTGTTAAAAATATTTTGTTAAATAAGTTTGGAAACTTTTAATGAGTTAAAAGCGGTAATTTATTTGAACTTATTGACTATCTGAGTTGTGTTTTTTTCAACTCCTAACTCATTGGGTTCATGTCCCTCCCGTGTGGTGACGTGGGGCGTAAAAAAGGGATCCCGAATCATTGGGTTAAAAAAAGAGACGAAGACTAAATTAACTCCTGACAAACATTTTATATTTTGTGTGTGTTTGCTTGTACCTGGGGCCATATAGCCACGTGACCCGACAACTGTGGTCCAAATGGATGAATCTGAGGGCAACAATCTTGCCGTACCGAAGTCCGAAAGACGTGCCACATGGTCCAACCCAAGCAATATGTTGTTTAAGGTAATGTCCCTGTGCACTAGTGGTGGAGTACAATCGTTGTGCAAATAAGAAATTGCATCAGCTATTCCTCGAACAATTTCAATCCTTTTGTTCCATCCAAGCTCTCTTTCACCTTGTACTCCATATAATGCATTTTTTAGACTCCCTCTCTCTGCATATGCATAAACCAGGTACATACAACCCCTAAAAGAACATGACCCGTGAAACTTTACAATATTCCTGTGTCTAATATTTGTCAAAGCTTCAATCTCATTTTTGAAACTCATATGATTTATTGTTCGAGTTTCAGTAGAATCTGAATCATTGATGCACTTGATTGCAACAATCAGACCCTCACCTAAATCAGCCTTGTAGACAGTACCAAATCCCCCTTTTCCAATACAATAAATCTCATTGAAGTCCTCAGTGGCCTCCACAATGTCTCTGAAAGTTATTCGTTTCTCAGCTACTGAAATTAGCATATTGCTCTCATCTAATCCAAATTTTCCACTTTTTTCATCTTTGTGTTTGTGTCTTTTATGCAGTATAATTAAAACAATTACATAAAGACTCACTACCAAGCCTAAAGTAGGAACAAGGACCTTGACAAGAGTCTGTCTTTTGTTCTTGTTAGGCATTTTGTATATGGAAATTGGACATGGATGAAGCCCTGCAACATCTCCACATAAACCCGAGTTTCCAACATAAGAATTTCTTGATGAGTTAGCTCGGAAAATGCTCCCAATCGGGACTGGACCCGTCAAGTTGTTGTAAGAGAAATCAATAGATTGTAGACTAATCATGTCTGAAAATGATGATGGGATGTTACCTGTAAGATGGTTATATGACAAGTTCAATTGCTCCAATGATTTAAGCTTGTAAAGGCTTGAGGGGATTTTATTTGACAACATGTTGCTGCTGAGATCCAACACATATTTCAAAGAAAATAAGCTTCCAAGATCGGCCGGAATTGAACCTGAAAGCTTGTTATGGCTAAGGTTCAAACCGAACAAATTTCTGCAATTAGAAAGCTCTCCAACTATGTTACCAGACAAATTGTTTGTTGATAGATCAAGAATGGCTAGATTAGCAAGATTGCCCAGACTTTTAGGAATTGCTCCTATCAAATGATTGTTGCTCAGATTGAGTGTACCCAGCAGGCTTAGATTTCCAAGCTGTGTTGGAATTTCGCCAATCAAGTTGTTAGAATGAAGGCTCAAAATTTGCAATTGACTCAATTTTCCAAGCTCTATTGGGATTTTACTAGAAATTTTGTTTCCACTAATCTGTAAATTAGTGAGATTTTTACATTCTCCCCATTGCGGTGAGACTTGGCCGACAAAATGGTTATCATTGAGTTCCATGAAATCAAGACTTGGATGAACACCAAATGCATGGGTTATGTTCCCAGTGAATTGGTTTCCATGGAGTCGTACTCTCCTTAGTGCCGAACAGTTTTTAAGGCATTCAGGCAATGACCCTGTGAAGTTGTTATCATTTGCAGTGAAATTTACAAGAGCAAACCCACTACACAGATGTGGTGGTAATTCCCCAAAGAAGCTGTTGTTTGAAAAGCTGATGAAGGTCAGATTAGGACTATACTTACCAAAATCCCTTGGAATTTTTCCACAGAATTTATTGCTGAACACAGAGAATATCTCTAAATGCCTTAAGCTAGAAATTGTATCTGGTAACTCTCCAGAAAAATGGTTGGTATTGACATCAAAATAAAGAAGGGAAGTAAAATTTCCTACTTGAGGAGGGATTGTTCCAGTAAGATCATTGTAGAAAAGATTAAACAATTTAAGGTTTGTAAGATTCCATAGTGTTGGAGGAATTGGACCAAAAAAATGGTTGACAGAGAGGTCTAATTCTATAAGGTTCTTCAAGTTGCCTATTTCAGTTGGAACAGGACCAGAAATGTTGTTGATGTAGAGAAAGAGGGAATTAAGCTTAGTCAACAATCCAATTTCAATTGGAAGTATCCCATTGAAATTATTAGAATGAAGATGCAATGAAGTCAATTCAGTCCAATTGGAGATAAGCATAGGAGAAATAGAACCTGAAAATAAATTATCAGACAAATGCAAGGTGCTAATTTTATTCAACTTGGACAGAGACATGGGTAGTTTCCCACTGAATTGATTCACAGACAAAGCCAAAGTGGTAAGATTAGCACAAAGTCCAATTTCAAATGGAATTGTGGAGTTAAATAAATTGTTTTGAAGATCAAGAATTGAGAGCTTCTTGAGCATTCCAATTGAAGAAGGAATTACCCCTTTGATGGAATTATTACTCAATTCAAGAATTTCAAGTTCAGGTAATGATATAACCACTTCAGGAAAGAAACCACCAATGAAGTTAAACCCAAGATGAAGTGCTTTGAGCTTTGAAAGCTTTGAAATTGCAGGTGACAGTGGCCCTTTAAATTGGTTGTTTGTGAGATTAAGGTATTCAAGTTTGTTGAGATTTTCAAATAATGATTCTGGTATTTTACCTTTCAACTGATTGTAGGACAAATCAATAAATCTCAAGTTGAGACAACTGGGTATAAAATTTGGGAATTCTGAATTGAGATTATTGAGATAAAAGTTAAGGTATGTTAATAAAGGCATACTAGAAAACCTGGACCAATCAGGAGCTACTAGGTAGTTTCCTCCAAAGCTTAAGTAAATTACCTTTTGTAGATTGCTGAGTTGATCAGGAATAGTACCATTGAGATTGTTGTTGTAAAGAGTAAGATACTGAAGCTGTGTCAATTGGGTGATCTCCACAGGTATTTCACCTTCTAAAAAATTATTAGACAAATCCAACAAACTGAGCTTTGAGAGGTTTCCAATGGTCGATGGTATTAGACCGACGAGATGATTGCTGCTAAGGTTGAAGACAGAGAGGTTTTGGAATGAAGTAAAATTGAAATCAGACAGTGTGCCAGTGAGGTCCAAATTGGTGAGTGTTATCTCTGTGACTGTGTTTGTGATGTTGTCACAAACAAGACCAAACCAGTTGCAAAGATTGTTAAGGTTGGTTTGCGACCATGAGTTTAGTGTAAATGGAGCAGAGGATAAGCTGTTTTTCCAATTGATCAAAGCTTCTGCTTGTTGATGTTTTGGAGAAAATATAGCAGTACTCAGTGGAAGGAAGGAAACAAAATGAATGTGAAAGAGTAGAAAAAGAAAACCATAAACAAGAATTGGTTTCTGAAAGGTTTTCATGGTGAGATTTGTGCGAGTAAGAGTGGCTTATTTAATGTTTTAGTAGAATTTCACGGATCCCTTATTTATAACTTGGAATATATGATGATAGACTGCATCATGTTCATAGTCTTGGAAAAGTATGATAACTGTTCATAGTCCTGAGCAGGAAATAGTTTTCAAAAGCTAAGTTGAAAATTAAGCATTAAGGATCCTTATTTTCTTTGATATTTAATATATTGATACTTTTTTTTTTTCAGAAACAATAACATATTGATTGCTTTGAAAGTCTTTATAAAAATTGAGGTTATAGTGTTTTGGTTACGGTTTAATAAAAATTGAGGTTATAGTGTATACATATAGCTTCAATTTTTATCAATAATTGTGATCATAAGTTATATCAAGTTTTTCATTTTTTCTCTTTTTTTTTCTTTTTTTCTCATTCTTTTTTTTCTTCTTTTCTTTTTCTTTTTCTCTTTCCTTTTCCCTTCCTTTCTTTTCCTTTTTCTCAACTTACATGAGTTGGTTAGTTTTCATTTCATCTAATTCTTCCTTTTCCTAGCCCCTAGGGTTCATTAGACCAATGATCCTAATGAGGTATTTAAGCACAATGCGATCAATAAGCTTATGAAGTTGGTTCATATTGATATGGTTGTGATGAGGAAGGCTGAAGAGAGTGAGATGAATAAGGTTTTTAATGTTCAATCGATTTTGAGACAAAGAGAATGAAGGGTTGGAACAAGTTGATGTCTATTTTACTTTTGTAAGAATTTTTTTCTCACATAGAAAAATACATTCCTGATTTGAAAAATCTCATAGGTTGGTACCCTGTCAACATTCTTCTTGTCATTCAAAACTCAAAAATCATGATTTTCATACTATGTGATTGTCATGATTTTTCATAGTATTTTTGTTTCTCTTCAATTTAAATTAATATATTGTCATATTCATACTAGCAGTTTTATAGATCTGGGAATTCTCATTTTCTTCTGAGACAGTGCTAATTTCATCATAATGAAAATATTTTTGCTCTAAGATGTTTTTGTTCATAATTTTTTTGGCAGTTATGTGAATAATATATCTTATTCCTTGGATCATATTATTGGTTATGATATCATCTTTGTATAAGCTATAACCTCCACCAGATAACATATCCTCTCTTTTATGAGACTATAATGCAAATTTCCAATCTCTTTTTCTCTTTTACCCTAGTGTTTAAAGTTTTAAAGGGAAATATTTGGATTTCCTTGTTTTAGTCAGTTGGAGAATGGATGTTCAGGAGTTTTTGTAATGGTTGTCTCTTCAAGCTCACCTAAGGCACGCGATAAAACGAAATTCTTATCTTTACACATAGTGAATCAATTTGTTTTAAATGGATAGTTGTATTGTTCCTTTAGATGTTCTGGAAAGTTGTTGGCTTAAAGGGAAAAGTTAAAATTGGGCACAAACATCACCACCAATACTAGCACAAGCACTAGTACCAGTACTAGTACACCAATACCATTACAGTAGCATACCAACACTAGCACCAACACCATCATCAATACACCAGTACCAGCTCTAGTACACCAATATCAGTACAGTAGCATACCAACACTAGCACTAACACCATCATCAATACACCAGCACCAGGCACCAATACTAGCACCATCACACACATCATCATGCTAACACCAGACACTATCATACTAGCACCAGGTACCAATACCAACACCAACACCAACTCCTACACCTGCACCCACACCACAACACTAATACCAACACCAAGTTTTTAGTGGCACTTCTAGTGGCCCTATTAGCAATAACTCAGGAAATTGTGAATAATTTGATTAGTATTAATATTAGTAAAAAAAATTCATGTATTCTATATTTTAGAACATTTTAATTAGCTATCTATAGTAAGGTTTTATTATGTTTTAATGCATATAAAAAAATTTAAATTTAATTTCACTCTTAATTTTAATATAATAATTTTTTTTAATTTTTTAATTTATTTTAATTTATATTAAAAAATGAGGTTAAATGGTATGTCTATAGCCTCATTTATTTAAAGACCGAGACCACATGATATGTCTATGACATCGATTTTTATAAGACCGAGGTCATAGAGTATGCCTATGGTCTTGATTATTTAAAAACTGAGGTCATAAGTAACAATCTATAATTTCTCTCACTTAGGTTTCAGTTATTATAATTGTGACCATAGATCTACGATCACAGTTAAAAATCGAGATCATATATCAATATTGTAGTAGTAATGGTACAAATATTTTATTCTATATTGAGTTTTATCGATACATTTAAGTAACGATGATTGGTGGTGGATAAACCTAAAGACGATCAAGATAAAGAAGCTTACTATGTTTCAGTGGTACTCTTGGTCATCTTTTTCATGTGTTGTAATATTACTTATTTAATTTTTGAATATGTATTAATAAATTTGATATGGACAAATATGATTAGGAATGAAGTGTTTAATAGTCAAAATGTTAAGATTATATCAATTGTAAAAGAAGTAACAACCAAAAATAAAAAATGCATTGCTTTGGCAGATACTTTAGCACTTTGTGTTGTTTTAGTTGGTTGAATATAAATATTAAAATAAATATTTTAGTAAAAAATTAATGTTATTTGTTACTTATATTTTTTTAATCTTTTAATCATACAATAGAAAAAAATAATAAAATAGTTTATAATGCGCTTAAGCTATTTTTTTATTTTCAAATAAATGATAATTTTCAATTTAAGTGATAAATAATACTAATGGCATAATACACCCACGGTAGCTTACTCCACATAATTATATTATGGCGACCCCTTTTTTTCAATAATCTAGTGACAACTGTACAAATTAAATCTAAAAGGTTAAAAACCAATTCGATAATTAAATAATCAACTAACTTGGAGTGTTATGTGGTCCAAAAGCAAAATCTATTAAATACCAATTCCTAAAGATAATTAAATAATCAACTAACTTGTAGTGTTATTTGGTCCAAAAGCAAAATCTATTAACTAATCAAATAACTTGGAGTGTTATTTGGTCCAAAAGCAAAATCTATTGCTATATATATATGAGTAAAGTGGGGTACTAGGAAAAATATTTCTTCAGCTAGATCTTTTTTGCCAACAATGGCGAACCGAGCTAGGGGTTGGAATTTTTAAAAATATATGCTTTCATTTTATTAACCTTAGAATTTATGGATTAAAAAACTGTAAAAAAATCTCAAAGATTTTTAAACAAGGATTAATTATATTTGCTTTTATCTTGCACTAAATAAACAAAAATATATATATAACCCAAACTGCTGTCCAACCAATTTGCCACCACATATTCCTCCATCATCTCTTAACTTTCCATATCTCATTATATTTTTACTATATATTATGAATTTTTTATATTTAGTTTTCTATCATAGAATTTTAATAATACCCTAAGATTTGTTTTTTAATAAAAATGTGTTTATAACTTTATTGTTATGATTTATAATTTTTATTTATTTTAAATGATGCATGCGATGTAAATAGTTCTATAAGATGTTAAAGGTATGTAACACTTGTTATTTGAGCTTTAATGATATTAAGAATTTTTATTTTATTTTTAAAAAATATATTAATTCAAATTATGCTATTAACAATTCGAATTTTTTCTTTCGATTAATCTGTTAATGTTTAATTTTTATTTGAGTTCATTTTTATTAGTTTAAATTTAATTTATTTCGAGAGATTATTAAATCAAATCAAATTAGATTAATTTAAGTTAAACTTATTTTTCTCCTTTCTTAACCCTCTTTCAAGATCTAAGAAATATGGGTGCAATTTATTGTATAATAAAGTGAATATGACATGAAGTTTTTTCAAAAAATAAGAACTAATCAATAAGAAACAAAAATTACACTAATCTGACATGATTTTCACTCTATAAGATGTATAGAATTGTCATCTCTTACTTAGGTGAGCGTTTCATGGCACCAAAACATTTTATTGGGAATTTATTGAAGAAATCAATGTTTGAAGAAATAATCAGAAGAAGAAATAAACGTTTTCCTTCGTATATTTTCTTAATTTGTATCGGATATGTATATTGTTTATATAGACAAATATCAATTACTATTTCGCCAACCACCATGATTGAATTACATGGTTTACAGCTGCCTGGTAGGCACAATGTATATTGGTAAGCGTTTGGCGTCGGTGCAGTCTTTGTTGAATGAATGCAATCTTTGTTGAATTCAACACTCCTTCTCAAGTTGGTGCATAAATGTCTTTCATGCCCAACTTGACTGAAACTTCTGTGAATACTCGATATGAGACTACTTTAATGACGATGTTAGCCAATTGATCTTCTAACTTAATTTTTGGCAATTCTAATGAATTTTCTTCTAACTTTTCCTTAATAAAGAATCTGTCAACTTCAACATGTTTTGTACGATTGTGTTGAACTGGATTATGAGCAATATCACATGCTGCTTTATTGTCACAAAATAACTTAATTGATTCTTTAGCAGGATATGCCAAATCTTTTAAGAGAGATTGTAACCACAAGGCCTCACAAAGCCCAAGTGTCATTCCTCTGTATTCATCCTCTGCGCTTGAACGAGCAACAACATATTGTTTCTTACTTCTCCATGTTACAAAGTTTCCCCCTATAAAAGTGAAGTAGCCTGATATAGATCGTCTATCATTTATTGATTCAGCCCAATCAACATCAGTATATACTTCAATTCTAGAAAACTCTGAGTTCTTAGTGAACAATACTCTTTTTCCAGGAGCAGACTTTAAATATCTCAAAATACAAATAACTGCATTCATATGTTGTTCTCCAGGATTATGCATAAATTGGCTGACAATACTTAAAGCATAGGCAAGGTCTGGTCTTGTGTGTGCCAAATACATCAACCTTCCAACAAGCCTTTGGTATCTTTCTTTATTTGTTGGAACTTGATCAACCTTGATACATAACTTTAATCCTTTTTCTACTGGTGTATTAGCTGGTTGACATGCCGACATACCGGTTTCTTTTAATAAATCTAAGGCATACTTTCTTCGAGATAAGAAGATTTTTTCTGTTGATCGAGAAACCTCAATCCCAAGAAAATATTTTAAGGAACCAAGGTCTTTCATTTCAAATTCTTTGGACAAATAAGTTTGTAGCACTTTCCTTTCTTCAAGATCATTTCATGTTACTATCATATCATCAATATATACAATAAGTGCAGTGATCTTACCATACCCTTTTTTTAGAAATAAAGTATGGTCTGAATTGCTTTGCTTGTAGCCAAATGCCTTCATTGACCTTGTGAACCTGCCAAACCATGCTCTTGGGGATTGTTTCAATCCATAAAATGATTTTTTTAATTTGCACACCTTTTCATCATGGATTGTGGATTTCTTGATTCCTGGTGGTAAATCCATGTAGACTTCTACAATTAAATCTCCATGTAGAAAGGCATTTTTTACATCAAACTGATATAATGGCCAATCTAAATTTGCAACTAGAGATACCAAGACCCGAACAGTGTTAATTTTGGCTACAGGTGCAAATGTTTCTGTATAGTCGATCTCATATGTTTGAGTGTATCCTTTTGCCACCAATCTTGCTTTCTAGCGTTCAATCATACCATCTGCTTGATGCTTTACTGAAAAAATCCATCGACATCCAACAATTTTCTTTGTTGGTGGACGATCGACAAGCTCCCAAGTTCTATTTATTTCTAAGGATCTTAGTTCTTCATTTATAGCATCTTTCCATTTTTGGTAAGCTAAAGCTTCCTACACACTGTTAGGAATAGATACAACAGATAATTGATTCACAAATGATACGTTTGATTTTGACAAACGATGTTTAGACATATAGTTACTCATGGGATATTTGACTTTACTAGAAATCTCATGTTCATACATGGCTTTATGAATACCTCTGCTAGGACTTGATGGAAGTGTTTTTCTAACTAGTTCAATAGTTGGAACATCCTCTCCAAACGATTGGTTAGGTATATTAGCAGCTTATGGAAAAGGAAACTCATACTCACTTAGTGGTAGTAAGGAACTTGCTTGATGATCTTGAAGTTGATGAGGACTTGATTCCATTTCCCTTGAGTCTTTTCTATATTGAGAGTTATTACCATCTGAATTCAAGTTATTTGTATTTTTCTCACATATAATTTGTCTTTCTTCATAAGGAAACAATTTATATGTAAGGGTCTGAATTTCAGCATGGTTGTACTCCCCCTGAAATTCAGGTATAGAGGAGAAATACATTGTATCTTCATGAAAAAGAACATCCATAGTAGTAATCATTTGTTTTGTAGGAGGATGATAACAACAATACCCTTTTTGTTGTATGACATATCCCATAAAAAACAATGTATTACTCGTGGATCCAACTTGCTACGTTGTTGTTTATTTAGGTGTACAAATGCGACACAACCAAAGACATGAGGAGGTAAATTGGGAACATTTGGTGCAACAATTGCTTCAGTGATGGCTTGTAGTGGTGTTTGGAAGTTAATGGGATTGGAAGGTACCCGATTGATCAAATATGTAGTAGAAGTAATTGCTTCTCCCCAATAAGATAATGACATATTAGCTTCGATCAATGAGGCACGGACAACTTCCAACAAGTGTCGAATTTTTCTTTCTACAACTCCATTTTGTTGAGGTGTATCAACACAAGTAGTTTGATGAATAATGACTTCTGATTGAAGATATTCTTGAAGCTCAGAACTTTTATATTCTCCTCCATTGTCACTTCTTAGAACTTGAATCTGTGTTTTATATTGAGTACGATTTTATGAAATTTTCTAAATAAGACGTTTACCTCACTTTTAGATTTCATTAAACAGACCCAAGTCATTCTACTAAAATCATCAATAAATGTAACAAACCAACGTGATCCTCCCAACGTAGAGACTTTGTAAGGACCCCATACATCAGAATGTATAACCATAAACGGAAATGGACTTTTATTTAAGGTTATAGGAAATGAGGAACAATGACTTTTTGCTAGTTCACAGACATCACACTTTAAAGTAGAAAGATCTAAGCTAAAAAATAAACTTGGAAATAATTTCTTTAAATATCAAAAGAAGCATGACCTAATCTTCTATGCCATAGCCATATATTTGATTCATCCTTGTTAGATCCAGTTTCTACCAATGCATTATTTATTGAATCCAAGTCCAAATAATACAGCTTTCCTTGCCTAACACCACGACCAATCGTTTGCTTTGTTTGAATGTCCTTGAACACACAAAAGTCAGGCCAAAAAATAACAAAACAAGATAAAGCAGTGGTTATTTGAGAAATAGATATAAGGTTATACTCTAAAGAGGGAACAACTAGTATTGAGTCTAAATTCAAAGTACTAGTGAGAGATAAAGATCTTTCCCCAATGACTGGGGTTGTGTTACCATTGGTAGTGCAAACAGTTTTGTGTGAGGATGGTTTTGAGATTTGTCTAGAATTGAATGTCATATGATCAGTTGCACTTGAATCAATTATCCATGTATTATTAAAAACAGGAGAAAAAACTTTAAGCATCTTACCAACATGTGCTGAGGAGGTTGCAACATGATCCTTTGTTGTTTCAGCAATGGTGGCAGTAGACATTTGTCGTGGATTTTTCTTCTGAGAGTCACGGTTGTGATCCCACCAGTCAGGATATCACACCAGTTCAAAACATCGTTCTTTTGTATGACCCTTTTGATGAAAATGGGTACATTTAAATGATGATTTATCAGTCACCTTTCGTTCTTGCTGATTGGAAAAAGAACGATTTTTAGATATCATGGCGGAAGCGTCAACATCTCTAGATTTTTCCTTCAATGAGATTCGACGTACGACCTCCCGTCGAATCAAGGAATAACAACCTTCTAAATCTGGGATAGTTTCTTTTTGCAAAATTTCTCCACGAACCTGCTCAAACTCATCATATAATCCAACAAGGAAAATATGTATCCTTAGTCTTTCAACAGACTCTTGATATGATATTAGATCATGAGGTTCTTTCATGACCACCTTATCACGATGGTCTAGCTCTTGGAAAATTTCAATCAACTCTCCATAATACTCTGAAAGTGATTTTCCATTTTGTCTGGAAGTAAAAGCTTTTTGGTTTAAGACAAATACCTGCAATTCGTCACTTCTATCATAGAATGCTTTTTCCAAAGCACCCCAAATTTCAAGAGCAGTAGGTAAGCGTAAATATCGCTTCATGATTTCTGGACTCATTGACATAAGTATCCATCTCTTCACTTTTTGATTTTCTACATACCACTTGTTATAATTGTTTGATGTTTTTTCTGGTTACAAATTTTTATCATGAATATAAGAGATTTTTTCTCTCTCTGCAATATGCATTTCTATTATTTGAGACCAAACATCATAATTAGTCTTAGTAAGAACAATTCTAGCATTAAAAACATCTTCAGACTGAACAGATTGTACAACAATTGGATTTGATTGCTCCATAGGTAATGAAATTATACCCTCTGTCATGATATTATGGTAACCAAACTAGAAAATGGTGTAATAATTTTAGGACTAATTTTTTTTTTCTGTTTTATATATATATATATATTTATACTAAACCGGATAAAAAACCACAAAACTGGTTCAAAATTGGTTTAAAAACTTGAAAAACTGAACCAACCCAGTTTTAGAAATCCAGAACCGAAAAAAAATCGGGTTCAGACCTTTAAAATGGACTGGATCGGTCAAAAATAGAAAAACTGTGAAAAACCGAGAAAGAAATATTTTCAGAGAAAGAAATCTCTGTTTTAGAGAACAAGAGTTTCAAATTTGTATAAAGCAAAGACTTGACTTTGATACCATGAAGGAATCAATGTTTGAAGAAATAATTAAAAGAAGAAATAAACGTTTTCCTTTGTATATTTTCTTAATTTGTATCGAATATGTACATTGTTTATATAGACAAATATCAATTACTATTTCACCAACAACCATGATTGAATTACATGGTTTACAACTGCTTGGTAGGCACCGTGTATATTGGTAGACGTTTGTCGTCGGTGCAGTATTTGTTGAATACAGTCTTTGTTGAATTCAACATTTATTATTATTATTATTATTATTATTATTATTATTATTATTTTATTACGTATATATATACAACTTTGTTGGTATTCCTTACTATTACTAATGCAAAAAAATAGGAAGAAAAAAAATTACAATTTTTTTTTGTGTCAAGATACAAAATGTGACATGATAATAAGAGAAAATTGCAACTCCTAATCAGAAGAAACGTAGAAAATATGAAGAGTGTGAAGATCGAAAAATTCATAATGGAATATTTTGCCTATCAATAAAACAATGATCCCTTTACCAATATATATATATATAATGGTTTCAATACTATTCCTTGTTCAAAGTTGTTCACGAACTTCCAGATTTGCATCTTGTATTTTAAAAATCCTATTTTAAATACATATTTATACGCTACTAATTGTAAACACATGTTTAAATTTAATCTCGAGCACCTTGGTTTGGAGCACCCAATTAGAACAACTTTTTTACATGCCCAAATGAGTTTCATGTAATTTAGTCACAGCTCTTTTGCAATTTACTCATCATTTTTGAATACCTTATTTAGTACACATTCGTGCATTCCTAGTTTTAAATAAAATATTTTTTAACAATTTATTTAGAATATATATATTGATGAGCTGCTTAATTTTTTTCACTGCCTGTTTTGAACGAGTATTCGTTCATTTTATTATTGTTAGAAATTCAAGTCTAATTTAACTAAATAAAATCTTATTAAGTTAAGGGTTGTCCAGATTTATAAGCAACATTGCTGCCTTGTTTCTAGCCAATATAGGACAAAGATATTTAACAACTCCCCTCCACACGATAGACAAATGTGTACATTAGAGCAACAGTGAGACTGTTGTAGGGCCTAGGGTCTAAGTACATAAACACTAGGAACATAGCTCTGATACTATGTTAAAAACTCAGGCCTAACTTAACACAACACTACTAAAAAACATACATATGACCTCAATTTTTAACTGTTACCGTAGCCCTATGGCCATGGTTATAAGAGAGCATAATAGTCTCATTATACATGAAAGCAATGTTTGAAAATAACCCTACAAATAGAATAACAATATTTAGTCTTAAAACCTAATAAAAAAAATAGAAAAGACAATATTTACAACCATCTAAATATAAATAAAACTTTGGCATCATCCCTCTCTGTATGCAAAAGTACATAGAGCATCAATTGACAAAACAACATATCAAAGCTTTGAAAGGGAAATAGCATTTGAGAATCTGATTATTCACTGAATGAAAGGTATATGAACACTAGTTTGAGAAGCTCTTATACTGCCATAAATGCCAAATATGCAAACATCAAACAACAGAACTCCAACAGAGCCACATATTACTCTTTTCCAATAGTGTGAGATTTAGTTCATAAATACTACAAATTTTAGGGTGCATACTGTGCAAAGTACTCTGAGCTTAGAAAAGAGAGACAAATGCATAAATACACATGTAAATAGAGACAAATAAGAGTACCCGTGTGATGCAGATAAAAAATTATCCACTAGTTAATACTTGTATCAGCATCAACACCAGGCACCAGCACTAGCACAATGCACCAACACCAGTGCAGCACACCAGCATCAACATAGTGCACCAACACCAGTGCAGCACACCAGCATCAGTATAGTGCACCAGCATCAGCGCAGCGCACCAGCAACCAGCGACTAGCAACTAGTGTCCAACGTCTAGCGACCAACGACCAGCATCCAGTGTCCAGCGTCTAGTGACTAGCAACCAGCGTCCAACCACCAGTGACCAGTGAACAACGACCACCGAACCAGTGAGCTAGGAATAGGAAGAATCACGAGAGGTGAAGAGAAATTTCAGATCTAGAAAAATGAAAGCAGTTGCTGGTAGAAAAAAGGAAGAAAGAAAAAAAAAGGGCATGAAAGAAGGAAAAAAAAAGAAAAAAAGAGAGGAAACATGAAAAAAATTGATATAATTTATGGCCACAGTTATTGATAAAAAATGAGACCATAAATATATTCTATAGCCTCGGTTTTTATTAGACCGTGACCAGAACTTTATGACCTCGATTTTTATAAAAATCGAGGCCATACGTGTGAGACTATATGTATGTTTTTTAATAGTAGTGTAATAAGATCTCATTAAAGTAAGGGTTGTCCAAGTTTATAAGTATCATTGATTCTTTGTTTCTAGTCGATGTGAGACAAAAATACTTAACACCTATCTTAAAGAACTTATCTTGAAGAAATAGGTATGGGATGAGGTGGTAGTTGCATGAATACTAGTCTTATATAAATTTGCCCCGTACGTAATAAAAGAATATGAAATACAATGGTTATTAAGCTAAAATGCTATACATAATTATGTTACGTGTTAAATTTTTAGCCGTAAATCTTGTAATACATGCAAGAATAAAGTACGTTGAAATCAACTTTGTGATATGGTTGATAAGCACAAGTTGGATATGAGATATTCACCATCTGATAAGCAGGTAGTTTATGTCTTCAGCAAACCTCTAGGAGAGACATTTTAATTCTCATATGACCAAACTAATGGTACTTCCAACCTCCCATATTTCTGAGATGGATATTAAGCTAATGTATAGTAATGTATAGTAAAAGCATGTGCTATGTAGTAGTAGATAATAATAATAATAATTAATTAGCTGGTTAGTTAGTTAGATTGTTGTAACAAAATATACACACTATGCATTGCAGTAATTACATATATAATTTATTATTCAATGAGAAAAATCTACAAATTGATTCAGTTTTTTTTTCTGTATCTGTTATCAGAACCGAAAGTAATATATTTAAAACCCAATAACTCAAATTATTTATTACAAATATTTGATCGGGATAATATATAATTTCAAAATTTACAAAAAATAATAAATGTATAAAAATATAATTGATAATTCTATCAACAATTTTAACTTTTAGAAAACTTATTTTCACGACTTCTAATGCTTGATTGTATGTTAATATCTTTAAAATGATTAGGGGAGCCATATCAACTTTACCTATCTCATACCACTACTAAAAAAAGTGCATATGATCTCAATTTTTAATCAGTTTTTAACCGTGGTCGTAGGTCTATGGCCACAGTTATAAGAACTGATGCCTAAATGAGAGAGACCATAGGTAACGACCTATGACCTCGGTTTTCTAATAACCGAGATCATATGGTATACATAAATTTTAAAAAAATAAAATTAGTAATTAGAATATTAAAAATTAATATAAATTACAATATTAAAAATCATATTATATTAAAATTAAAAGTATAATTATATTTGAGAGTTTATTATACACTAAAACATAAAAAAAACTTAGTATTACAAACTAACTTTTTACTATTAATTACAAGCATTTATAAGTGTACTTTAAATCAACCAATAGCATCAGCAGCAACACAGCGCAGCAACACCAACAACACTAGCAGCGATGCAGTAGCACCAAGAGAACATCACACAACACCAGGAGAACAACGTAGCACCAGCAGCAGCACAACACCAACAATAGCACAACACCAACACTAGCAGCGCCAATAGTGCAACACCAGTGCCAACGTCGCGCAACAGTACCAGTAACAACAGCAGCAACAACAACAGTACCAGAACCAATACACCAACCTCAGCATGAAAATCATATGATGAAGAACAAATAAATTAAAAATCAAATTATGTTATAATTAATTATAACCCTATTAAATCAATTTAACAACAATTAAAATTAAACTTTGTCAAATTAAGAATTATTAAAGGCTAATTTTCTAAATTAAAAAATAAATATAATAAAAAAAGAAAATGGAGATTTATAAGGAGGAGATCAAAAAAATGTAATCTACTTACCTTTTCCTCATTCATCTTTCTAAAGCCTAATTTATTTATCCATATTGATTCAGCATCCTCAGTAGTAATGAGCACCAGATTTTCCACATTCAGAGAACATAGTAGCCTCATTATACATGAAAACAATGTTTGGAAATAACCCTACAAATAGAAGAACAATATTTAGTTTTAAAACCTAACAAAAAATTACTGTGAGACTATATCCCAACATTCCAGTTACATAAACAGGATTTCTAAATATTAATATAGATACAATAACAACTACACTTTCTTTTGCATTTCCTAGTACCTGAAAACATCATCAAATCTCTTCTATAAACCTTTGATAAAGATTTAAACCAAATTTTGAATTCAAGATGATTTGATGTAGTGACTTAAAAATAAAAATGAGGCTTGAACAATACAGATTCATTAAAAGTTATTTGAGAACAACTTTTATATTGCTATGTTATAAAGTATCCTATAGCGAAATAGGTTGAAATTTTTTTACAATTGAAATTTTTTTAGGTCATCAATTATTATTTTATTTGACTCTTTAAATGGTATAATTGTTTTTTAGACAATTAGTTTTTAACATTATATAATTTTTTTATTTGTATATTTAAATTTATATACGTACGTACAATATATCTTTATTTAATTTTGTGTATTTGTTTTAAATATTATTGTAAAATTATTATTTTTTCTTTTTCTATAATACGTATGCATAGTTTAAATAAAATGATAATTGAAAAAAAAATTTAATTGCGTGGGTTACGTCGGTTTGTCACGTCAATCGACGCTTCCCAAGTGGCTAGCATCAATTTACCGTGTCAACCGACGCTATCCATGTGGAAGTAGCATCGGTGGACGGGGTAAACCGACACTAACCACGTAATATTACCATTTGGCTCATTTCTTCTCTACAGAAACCCAAAAATATTTATTTCTCTTCTCTATTTCTCCCAAAACCGAGCTCACACCCACTCTCTTTCTCAATTTCCAGCCACCTCCGACCACCATTTGCAACGCCATTTTGTGGGTTATATTGTTCTTCTTATTATCTTTCAGATCTACTATTTTTTTTGAGCAAAATACTCAAATTTTTATACCCATTTTTTCACTTATCTTCACTTACAAAACACCATTTTCTTTTTCATTTCCTTCATATAGTCAATTCATAACATTCTTGTAAGTATTTCTATTAATTTTTCAACTTATTATTCAGTTTGTTTTATTTTTTGTATAAATTTTTTATTTATGTATGTTTTTTTTATTTTGCTTGTTATTATATGTTTGGTTTATTTTTTGTGGAAATAATTAATATCTGAAATGATGTGGGTTTGAGGGATTATATATATTTACCGTACGTGGATAAATTTATTTATATATAAATAATTATATTTTATTAAGTAAAAGTAATACATTTGCAAAATGATAACTATTTTGTATTATGTATGTTTTGATATATATTCTAATAATTAGGAAATTTATATATAATAATACTTGAAATATATTCATTGAATACATAATTAATTAATATGTTTAATTAATGTCATTAATAGAAAATGGACAAATCTTGGATGTCAAAGTGTAGAATTGAGCAAGACTATATTTCTGGAGTTGAAAGTTTCATGGAATTTGCTTGTAGAACTAGTAATACTGGAAGTAGTATGATTCGATGCCCATGCGTTAAATGTAAAAATGAGCGATTTCATGAATTTGATGAGGTTAATTATCACCTTATCCGTTGGCCAGTAATTATGGTAACATACAACCTTCCTCCCTCGTTGTGTATGAAAATAAAATTCATGATGTTAACATTATTGATCTCAGGACCGAAATAACCCGGTGTTGATATTGATGTATATTTGTAGTCTCTGATAGATGATTTAAAGACGTTGTGAAATGATGGTGTAAATGTTTACGATGCACATAAAGAAGAACACTTTAACTTGAAGGGGGTTCTTTTATGGACAATTAATGATTTTCCTGCCTATGAAAACTTATCAGGACATGCAACAAAAAGTTACAAGGGATGCCCTATATGTAGTGATAAAACTTCTGCAACTTATCTTGTTCACGGACGAAAGATGTTTTATAAAAGACATAGAAGATTTTTTCCATCTAGACACAAGTTTCCAAAAGAAATCGTTCGTACAACTCAACCAAGCTTGCTCGCACAATCCAATTACACTTTGACGACATTATTTTATTTGTAATTTAAGTTAACTATATGTATTGTATATACATTATTTATTTTTGTAATAAATTTAATTATCAAGTAATTAATTATATTTAAATTTTTAATTATTTGTATTATTATTTATATTTTAGTTTTTTTATGCTATATATATTGAATATTGAATACGAAAAATAAAAATAAAAATAAAAAAAATCATAAAATGTACGTGTAAAGTCGGTTCACGCAGTGAATCGACTCTACCTGTAATTAGAGTCGATTCACGCTATGGACCGACTTTACTTTTTAAGTCACTTAATTTAAAGTCGGTTTAATGAATCGACTTTAATGCCCATTTTTATAATAGTGATTATTAATGTATGTTGCTATGGTTGTGGTTGTTGATGCTATTATTATTATTATTTACAATTTTAATAGTGTTTTCCTTCCAAATCATGTCACGTGTTAATTTATGATTAGTGCAGGAAGAATTATGCAAGATAAAATAATTAATTAAAGCATAAGTTATTATAACAAAAAAAATAAAATATGTCAATTATCGATTTAATAATGAGTCCTGAAATTCTACACCAAAGATGTCAAGAAAATAAAAGAAAAATAAAAGAAAAAAAGGTATATAAAAAAGAAAAAGAAAAAAGGTAAAAACCAAAAACTAAAAATAAAAAAAATGCCATAATAGATATTGCCTTGGGTTATTGCCACATTTTCTTTCTTTCTTTCTTTTTTTACTTCCACAGCATATTGAATGTTAATTTTTTAAATTAACAAAAACAACATTTTCTCTTTAATACAGTTATTCTATGTCAATTAAATACTTTTAAAGATATTATAGTTAAATAATTCAAAAATATTTTTTATCACCTATATATCATTACATGTTATAATTTAATTAATCTCTTTATTAATAATTGATTATATAATTAATTTATCATTATAAATCATTAAATTTTAATATAATTAATAACTAATATATCAATTAATGTATATAATTTAATACATATTGCAGTATTCTAAATAAATAAGTGATAGAAAACAATTAAAATACATTTGTACTATATAAGGTAATATGCTGACATGTCCTACTTCAATTGCGATTATGCACTTTGTCTCTAACATTTTCTAAGCGGCTTGCCACCTGTCCAACCTTTGGGAGCACTATGATGACAATAGCCACCATTTCCTCTAGAAGGTGTAGGAGGATTATTACTTCTAAGCAGCTTCCTCACACCACCAACTACAAAAATAATTTTCAAGAAGTACTATTATTATTAACACTTATTAATGAATAGTTTAGCTGCATTATTTTTAGGCAAGTCTTGGTAACAATTTTTTTTTAAATATATCTAAATTATAATATGTTGTTAAATTAGATCAAAGAAGAGACACGTGAGCAACATGTAATCTTCTTCTTCTCAAATATTGGATGAATTTTACCTTTAAAATGCTAAAAAAAAAGCTATAAATATGTATTTATGCCAAAAGATTTTGGTCACATGCCAATTTTTTCTTTCAATTTTTTTTAACTCATGACTTATTTAATTAAGTTGGTGATTAACAAATAAATTTTTCGTTAAATATGTATTTATGTGTGTATAATATTGATAATGTTATATTAATTGGACAAGATAATTTTATTAAATTATGAACTAAACAATAAGATTAAAATATTTATTTTGTATTAGTTACGTGATTAATACATTCTCTTTTTAACGTTTAGTTAACTTTGATCATGATGAACAACCCAAAAACAAAAAGAAACTCTTGACTTGGTAACATTTTTCATATATGAAATTATTTTCAATAAAGAGTGTTCTTTGTTACATAATATTTTAAATTATATGATTTAGTTTTAAAATTTTAAAATTTTATATACTAATATTTAAACTTTTAAATGGTATAATTTAATTCTTTATCTTTTAAAATTTTGTGTACTAGTACCAATTTGACAAATAAAATGTGAATTTTAGATTTCAAACTTTAGGATCATTTATAAGTTTTGAAAGTTTAAGCTAGGTTTAATCAAATGGTTTAAAATTTTAAAAATTTATTAATAAAATTTTAAAAAATTATAATGATTAAATAATATGATTTAAAATGTTTATTAAGAAAAGTACTTTTAAATGAAAGGTTTGGGAACAACATAATTAAAAAGTCGTTTTTTTAAAGGTTAGCAATGTTATTTACAATCCTTAACAGGTAACATTAATATTAAAAATTAATATGGATTCGGATTAAAATAAGACTTAATTTTACCGAAATGAAAACAAAAACTTGTATTATTTTAAAATTCTTGTTTTTGTTTTTGTTTTTGTTCTTGTTTTGGAATGAGAGACATAATCCAAATAAATAACGAGTTACAAATAGTACAAGAATTTCAAGCAGGATAGAATTACCAACCTGCATTAACATTACCCATCGACGACGCACAAAAAATGAATACTAAGATAAAAAAAACTGAAGCATGGTTAAAATGAAAAGCCATAATTTGTTTCAAGCATCTAGAGCCCAATCTCATTTATATAGAGTAAGTTTGGAAAAATTGTTAAAATAAACAAGAAAATAAGGAAGCTTTTAAATTGAAGTCAAAATTAAGATGCTCCACTGCAATTAAAATACTATTAAAAGTTGTATAAATAAATATCATAATTAAAAATGAGTATTTTAATAGTAAAAAATTGAAATTGTGTTTGTTAGTAAAAACATTAAGTGATTTTTTTTTCTAAAAAATATCAGTAACCGATAATGCGTGTGTAGAGATGATTATTATAATACTAAAAATGTGGTTAATTAAAACCAAATATATATTAATATTATTATTTTGTATTGATATAATTACATAGAAAAATATAATTTTAATAATAAAATATATAATATTTTTTATAATTAGATTAAATTATATTTATTCTTATTTTATTTAAAAATATGTGTTAAATAGTTAAAAAATGAATACTAATGTTAATACTTTAAATAATATAATAAATTAAGAAATATGTTTATACCTTAAAATATGTTAATATTTTAAATAATATAGTAAAGTAAGAATTAAGTTAACATTTAATTTTTTTAAACTAAATATATTTTTGAGTAAATATTTAAAAAATAAGAAACATGTTTAAACCGTATGAAAACTGATATCAGTTCATAATCAATGATTATTAACCAAATGTATCCAAAATTGGTACATAGTGATTATAGTTATTAGCATAACCATCCCTGTCCATCCCCGTACCCATTTATAATAATATCTTTCATATATAGAATTTTATATTTTACCCATATCTAAACATTATAAATTTACCCATATCCCAACATTATAAATATTTAAAGATGTTTAATGCATCTTTATAAATACATCAAACATATGTTTATGTAACATTTTAAACATATTTTTTTTCTTTTCTTTTTTCAATATATAATTCTCACTTTTATTTTATAATTTGAATATTTTTTAATCTTTATTTTTATGAAAAAAAATTATATATTCAAAATGGATGAGAATAATAAATATATGTTTTTTTTATATATAGAGATTAAAAAATTAGACTAGTTAGCCAAAGAACTTGTGGCTTTACATTATGTAGCACACTTGGATATATATAAGTTCTGAGATTCAAGTCTCGGTTATGGATAATCGAGTAGTATAATTATTTGGGAAAAAAAAATGAAATTATTTAAATAAATGGGTCATAGAGCCTTTTATAAGTGAAATTATAAGTGAGGATTCTAATCTTGGTATTTTTCTAAAATATAACAATGTATTAGGTATATTAATATTATTTTGGAAAAACAATTTTATAACAAATCTTAAAACTTTATCATAAAAATAACATTATTTATAAAAAAATTATCAATAATGTAAAAATTTCTTTAAATATAGTTACATAAATTTAAATATATTTATGGATAATATTATATCATGTAATTTATCATAAATTTGTTATAAATATACTTTTAAAAGATAGAAATTATCCCATCTTGGAATAAAAAAATGTTCTCCGTTGGAAAAAACCAAACAAAGAATGGACGAAAATAAAGTGTTTTGGACACAAATGTCCAACTTTTAACTAAAATTATACATTTTAAATGCCCCATATTTTTGGTTTAGGGGAATTAATATCCCCATCAACACGCCTATGTATATATTTTATAAATTCTAATTTCCATGGAGACTAGAATAGTTTGTTCTTTGATAAGCTTACTAATTAATAGTGAAAAGCAAAAAGTATCGGGTGATTGTCAACAAAGGAAAATTACTTTATTGACCGTGAAAGAATAATAGGTTTATTTAGGAAGTTTCTTTTTGTACTAATCTTCCACGGTAATAAACTAATAATAATGATGGCTAATTTAATCTTACGAGTTATCAACTAAGAGTATCAATGATCAAGAGATTATATCGATAAATTTTACTCAACTTCAATCTAATCTACTAGAATAAAAATTGAGTTATAAATTATTATGGATCGATGAATCCTAAGTTGATCAATCAAATTTAAAAATTTTTCTTTCAAAATATTTATTAAACTCAAGTCAACTTATAAAATTATTATTTATCTTTTTCTTTAATTGCTTAATGTTTTTAAGATATGTTACAAAAATAACTATTTACTTTATCAAGTTTTAATAAACTTTGGATAATTACGTCCGAAAAACATTAACCCTAATGTTACAACGTTTCATTTTCTTTTTCTGCTTCCTTTTTCTAATTCTTCAGTCCACTTTTTTCTTCTCTTTCTTCTTTTCAAAACAAAAAAAAAATATCTTCAACTCGAACATGTCAAAAAAATTTAATAATTTATTTTTATTATAAATAAAAAAATTATAAAATATTTAATAAATAATAAATAAAAATAATTGAATTAATAAAAAATAATAAAATAATTTATATTTATATAATACAAAAATATATTTAATAATAAATATATAATTTTTTATAACAAATAACTTATCAAAATTTTATTATAAATTAACTTAAAATAATAATAATAAATTATAAACTAATTAAAAAAATTAAAATTATTAAAAACTTTACTAAATAATTACAATAAATTTTATGAAAAATTATTAACATTTTAATCAAACAATTTTATAATAATTTTTGAAGTTATAAAAAACTTAAAATTATAAAGTATTGTGATATTCAATTAATATCATAGGATATTTGTAAATATTTTTTTAATTATGAAAAATTATATTTTAGTGTTATTATTATTATATAAAATTAATAAATATTTAATATATGATATTGTAAAATAGATTTATGTATTTAAAATTAATTATAAATTTATAAGATATTAATAATTTTTTATGTTTATAATAAATATGTTTTGCAAAATACAGGTTACACTTTTTTTTATAATAAGGACTAAAAATTGAGTTTCAAGTTTAAAGATATAATTTGCATATTTTTAAATTAAATTACATTTCTGTTTTTTTTAAACTATTACACTATATGTGCCCATTATAGACAAAATCTCATTGTTTTATGAGTATTGGTTATTTTTATAGATAAAATATTTACCTTTAAATTTATTTATAGGTTTGTTATCAAATTAATCAAGTGAAGTTAAAGAGATGTTTGAATTTTGAATAGTCATATTTCAAATATATTTTTTATAATAATCACATTATTATACATATACATTCACCGGCATATATTCACTACACTTAAAAAATCATTTTTGGTGCTAAAGTTTACAATAGTTGATCGATCGACTAAGAGTATCAATCAATCAAGAATTAGATCAATCAAGTTTTACTTAACTTCAATCGAGTTTACTCGAGTAAAAATTGAGTCCATAAGTTATCAGTGATCGATCGATCGAATCCTAAGTTGATCGATCAAACTTGAGATTTTTTCTTTTAAAATATTTATTAAACTCGAGTCAACTTATAAAATTATTATTTATCCTTTTCTTTAATTGCTTAATGTTTTTAGGATGTGTTACAAAAATAACTATTTACTTTATTAAGTCTTTTAATGAACTTTGGATAATTACGTCTAAAAAACATTAACCCTAATGTTACAACGTTATCATTATTACCTATTGTTTGAGCTTAAAGTTCGATCTAAAGCTTGACCCTTGAAATTCCTGATTGCTCGAGACTTAAAGCTTTGTTTGTGCCTAGAGTGTTAATCTTACAAGCATCCTCATTATTCCAAAATAGTCTAAATCATTGAAGGAATAACTATTTTCTCGATCTCACAATATGGTCAAACTTAAGTCAAATTATATATTCATTGTTGTACCCTTAACACCTTGTAAACGTGTAACCCTATGTAATTGACATGCGTACATGTAATATCTTATATATATGAACCTAATAACAATTCACCACACATCATTCTCATTTCTCTAATTTCTTTCTAGTTTCTCTATTTAAAATTAGATTATTGATCGAAACACTAATTTTGTTCATTAAAAACGTAAGTATACGTATCATAACAAGTAATATAATAATAAGACAATATCGTTCCCATGTAAATTATGATATCATAAAATAATTTTTAAAACAAAAAAATAAAAATGAATATATTTTCTATTTTTATATTTCAAGAAAGCAAAACTAAAATAACAAAAAGTAAATAACAATAATTAATTAAATTAGATTTCTTAAATAAGAAAATATCTAGGAATACTTAATTCTTCAATTTTCAAAACATATGAATAACTAAAATTCTCTTAATTTAATTATCAATTAATTACATGATCAATTTAATCAAACCTAATATGTATTTCTCTCTTAAGTAAACTACACATCATATAGTAATTAACTTAATCATACTCTCATGTCAATTAAATTGCATACTACTCATTAAGTTCATCAATTATAAATCACATACATAAGAATCATATATCTCTACCTAAAAACTATACATGTTATCAAGAGAAACGATTAAATAATTCTCTCAAATCTATTTAATTGCCTCTATAGATAAATTGTTGGCTAAAAAATTAATAGCATAAAAAGTAGATAAAATAATATAATTAAATTGAATTCATAATTGGGATAATATATTAGATCATCACATGGTGAAAATTTGGTAAGACCCATAAATTAATAAATTAACTAGATATAATTTTGTTCATAAAGCTCATATTTTTTATAAAAAAAGACATAAAAATTAATAAAGAAAGAGTAGACCAAGAAATACAGTCAATCTCTTGAATTGTAATACCAATCTCCTATAGAATTTCCACCAAAATTGTATCTCATTTTAATTTTTCTCTATACTTAGCTCCAAAACTAATCAAAATTATGCTAATGATGGCTCCTTAAAGTTTATTGGGTGATTAAGGGGTTAAATATAGCCCAGGTGGAATATGGATCGTCAGATCAGCTTCGGATCAAGGGTTGAGACCAATACAAGAAAAATTAAACAAAGTTAACTAATAGACACTCAACACGTGGCACACGAAATTTATATGGAAAATAAGTGCTCGATGCGTGGCACTTCAAGACCTATCTAGGTCAATGGTGATGAATTTGCAACAAGTGGCAAAATGTGATTTGTGGAAATGGATGGCATAGCGTGCTTCTGGATGGAGTGAACGAATATCGTGATGACACGTGTCATAATTGTTTCACCGCGGTTAAACTCAAATTGAACGTCGTGTCAACATATGGCTGCATCATACTACATACACAATGATATTTGATTGGTTGTCTCTGCTAGTGTGGCATCCTTGTGGCTTACCGAGTCAGTTATTGTGCTTGCATGATGTACACTTGGCAACTTTTGATTGGTCCTAAATTAAAAATTCATAAAAATTTCAAAAATTATATTTTTACCCCTTTTTACTATAAAACTTATATTTTAATATTTTTAACCCCAAAAATACTAATTATCAAATAAAATGAACAAACATAAAGTAAAAAAGTGTATTGATGACTCTACTTCATAGATTCATTAATCATCCCCAATTTTTTGGGACCTATCATGGTAAGTCTGAAGAGGATCTCTGTGACTACTGGTGGATTTTATGTGGAGGAACAATCATGTTCCTTGCAAACTGTTGCATTCTTTATTAGTTAAGGTAGACATATTGGTTCTTCCCATCCCTTGGAAAGTATGAGGTTCTCCAACAGTGTGGAAGCTCAAGGTGAGTTTCTTGTAATCCATTTGAATAGGTCCTAGGGTTTCCAACCACTAAACTCCTAACACTAGTTGGCAAGCTGTTATCGGCAGCACATAGTAGTCAGTCATTACTGGGCAGCCTTGGATATTGAGAGTGAGATTGCAATATTGAACCACACATTCTAACTTTTCTCGGTTTGTTACCATTACTTCCAGTTTTTTACTTCTTTGCATAGGTAGATTGAAGTGAGTAACTATGTCCTGATCTATGAAGTTATGGGTACTACCTCCGTCTATTAATACTAATATACTTTTATTTTTCAGTTTTCCCATAATACGTATAGTTTGGGGGTGTTTAGTACATGATATTTCTGGTAACATTTCGTGGTAGTCTTTTCCTGATGTGAGCCTTTCACCCTCAACTACATCCTCAGGGTTCCAATCCTTCATCATAAATAGTTGTGGATGCGCACAACGATGTCTAGCCACAAATTTCTCTTCACAGTAGTAGCACAATCTCTTCTCTCATCTTTCACGTGCTTCTTGGCTAGTCAGCTTCCGAAAGGTTACTAGTTGAGTTGCATTCACACGCTGTGCAGGTGCTGGGCCTAGTAACCCAGCTGTCGTGTTGGATATTTGTTTAGGTTGAGCTACTTGAAATGGATAATGCGGGTTTGTTATAGATTTCTTTTGTAAGATGTTCCTCTTTTCAATTAATCTAGCTACTCCAATGACATCAACTAGTGTTTTTGGTTGTTTGATTTTTACATCAATCTGAATGTCATCCCTTAGCCCGGAAATGAAACATCCAATGAGAAAATCTTCTAATAATCCATCCATGCGATGAGATAGCTTTTCAAAGGATTCTTGGTAAGTGGCAACACTCACGGTGTGCTTAAGGCACGATAATGCTTCTGAAGGATCCTCATAGTCAGTGGGTCCAAATTTCAGTTGAACGACCTTAGTGAACTCCCCCCATGTGAGTGGTCCACAGAATTTTGTTAGCCATCGGTGCCATTGCAACGCAATGCCTTCCAAATGGAAGGAGGCTAGCTGCACTCGCTGGTCTTGAGCAATGTTTGTAAACTCAAAGTACTACTCAGCCTTATAAATTCACCCGGTAGGATCTTTTCCGACAAATCTTGGGAATCATAATTTCAGATTGGGTAGTGGGTTCTCGTTCGTAAACCAAGATGTGTTGGGGTGTGAAGGTATAGTTTCATCCTTGTAAAAAGGATTGTCCTCAGGTAGGTGTCGAGTAGTGTGTAGTGCTTGCACCTCAGTAAGCAGCGTCTGCATGGTGTTTCCGAATCAGTTGAATTCACTTTCATGGCATGCTAGAGTCTCCAAGACGTTACGAAACTCAACATTCGACTTACCTCGAGTATTTATACCAATAACCGGCTCTGATATCACTGTTACGGTTATATTGCAATGTTCCTACAATGAAGAACTTAGAGAGAAAAGAAACTTGGAAAAGAGGGAAAATTGGCTTAATTTCTTGTTTGCTTTTATTCCAATCTTTAGGGCTATATATAGCCTTACATATGCGTAATTAAAAGGATACAAAGACGCTAAGGAATTATCTCCAAAACGACTAACCAACTCTAACATCTAATTGTTTTCTCGTGGTCCCCCATGTGCCCGTTTTATGCCATCATGATCTCGAATGCGCCCATCACGTGCCACATGTGCGCCCATTGCTGCGCGCGAGGCTACCCGAGTAGAATCTTCACGTAACACTATCCATGTAATGAAATAACGCCAAAAAAAAGTAGCATCCTAATACTAACACACTCCTCTAAATTCAAATAGGAGTTTGTTGGGAAAATCGGGTATATTTTCCCTATTCTAAGTAGTAACTATTCACTTATGATTTAAAAGTATAGAACATAAACTAACCCGACAAAATAATGCTATTGGAAATATAATGCTAAAATAAACTAAAACGGATATTGAAACATAAATATTAAAGCAGAAAAATAATAACACCAGAAATTTAACGAGGTTCGGTATAAATGTTACCTAGGTCCTCGGGCGTCGTTGACCACTTCCACTATCTCTAATTGGATGAACTCAAAAATTACAACTAATTGGGCAAAATTGAGCTAATCAATTACCCTTACAAAAGAGAGGAAGATTTACAAATTTTGGGATGTTTACAAATGGTGAAGGAGGGATTTATTTATAGCCCCAAATCCAACACCCATCTTCATTCCTAACCAATGTGGGACTTTTCTAATTTGCTCACTAAGGAGCAATATATAACAAATCTCCACCTTAGCAACTTAGTGGTTTAAAATGATTTCTTCAATTACTAGATCAACGACGCCAATGCCAATTCAGATTTGTAGGATGTTAATCAAGTCCAGACAATGTTTGAACTTGATTGATGTTACCACCTTGGTCATCATATCTGTGGGATTCTCTGTCGTACTAATCTTCTGAACTAGTACTCCACCTTCTTCAATAATCTCTCGCACGAAATGATAACGAACGTCAATGTGCTTTGTACGTGCATGGTAGACTTGGTTCTTTGCTAAATGAATAGCACCCTGACTATCACAAAACACCTTAATATGTTTTTGACCAACTCCCAAGTCTTCAAGCAAACCTCGTAACCAAATAGCTTCCTTCACAGCTTCTGTAACTTCCATATACTCTGCCTCTGTAGTAGACAAAGCAACTGTGGACTGCAAGGTAGACTTCCAACTGACTGGTGCTCTAGCAAGAGTAAACATATAACCAGTAGTTGACCGACGCTTATCTAAATCTCCTGCATAGTCAGAATCACAATATCCGACTGCACATTGACCAATGGTATTATCCTGCCGAAATACTAAACCAACATCTACAATATTTATAATATACCGTAGAATCCATTTCACAGCCAACCAATGTCCTTTACCAGGATCATGCATATACCTGCTTACAGCACCAACCGCATGTGAAATGTCAGGTCTTGTACACACCATTGCATACATCAAGCTACCAACTGCATTTGCATATGGTACCTTTGCCATATATTCTCGTTCTGCATCATTCTTAGGAGATAATTGAGCACTAAGCTTGAATTGAGGAACTAGCGGAGTACTTACAAGTTTTGTCTGTTCATTCATACCAAAACGTTGTAGTATCCGCTTCAAATATTGACTCTGGGTCAAACTAAGCTTCCCCTTCTTCCTGTCTCTGCTTATCTCCATACCGAGAATCTTCTTGGCTTCTCCCAAATCTTTCATCTCGAACTCCTGACTTAGTTGAGCCTTCAACTTTTCAATTTCTACTTGGCTCTTCGATGCAATCAACATATCATCGACGTACAATAGGAGATAGACGAAAGACTCATTTTGCAGCTTGCGAAAATACACACAATGATCATGTGTGCTTCTGGTGTACTTTTACTGTAACATAAACTGATCAAATCGTTTGTACCACTGCCTTGGAGATTGCTTCAATCCATACAATGATTTGTTCAGCTTACAAACCCAATTCTCTTTACCAGCAACATTAAACCCTTCTGGCTGAGACATATAGATTTCCTCTTCTAAGTCACCGTGTAGAAACACGGTTTTCACATCAAGTTGAACTAGTTCCAAATCGAACTGTGCTACCAAGGCCAACAAAATTCTAATGGAGGAATGTTTTACAACTGGAGAAAATACCTCATTATAATTGATTCCCTCCTTCTGAGCGTAGCCCTTAGCCACCAACCTTACCTTGTAGCGAATACAATCTTTTTAGGAAATCCGTCTTTCTTTGCATACACCCATTTGCATCCAATTGCCTTCTTGCCCTTAGGTAGTTGTGTCAACTTCCATGTTTTATTCTTCTGAAGAGACATAAGTTCTTCATTCATGGCTTCCTTCCATCTTTCAACTTCAGGGTTTCTGATTGCTTCTTTATATATGGAAGGAACATCATCATGCATAACTGAAAGTACACAAGCCACCGTATTTTTAAACTGAGTAGGTAGGTCTTCAAAATCCTTGTATCGAGTAGGTACCTTGACATTTTGTCGTCGTGGCCTATCAACTGCAGTTTCTTCTTGTTGTTGTGGAGGTTCTTGGGTTAAAACCTCTTCATCTGATTC
This sequence comes from Hippophae tibetana, assembly GCA_037013495.1. Classification (NCBI taxonomy): domain Eukaryota; kingdom Viridiplantae; phylum Streptophyta; class Magnoliopsida; order Rosales; family Elaeagnaceae; genus Hippophae; species Hippophae tibetana. The sequence continues at coordinate 106,605,553 of CM072810.1, forward strand.
ATCATCTGTCAATGGAGGATCAGTTTCAGTCTTATCTTCACTAACTGGATTAACAATTTTGCTTTCAAACTCCACCTGTTTCGGAGTTTGCTGCACCTGCTCTAAAGTGCCATCAATCTTCTTAGTTACCTTTTGCAACAAGGCAAATTCATCAAAGGTAACATCTCTGCTAAAGATTATCTTTTTCGTTTCAAGGCACCATAGTCGATATCCCTAAGAACCAGAAGGGATCCCCAAAAAAATGGCTTTCTTGGCTCTTGGGTCCAACTTTGATTTTGTTACATGGTAGTATGCAATTGAACCAAACACATGTAAGAAATCGTAATCTCTAGTAGGTTTTCCAGACCATACCTCCATAGGTGTTTTGCCTTCAAGAGCAGATGATGGTAGACGGTTGACGAGATGACATGCATATGTCATAGCCTCAGCCCAATACTGCTTGCCTAAACCAGCATTTGACAACATACACCGAACCTTCTCCACCAAAGTCCGGTTCATACGTTCTGCAACTCCGTTTTGTTGTGGTGTTTTTCGAATAGTGAAGTGTCGCACTATCCCTTCTTCTTCACAAACTTTCATAAATGGATCGTTTGTGTACTCAGTGCCATTATCAGGCCTCAGACGCTTGATCTTTTTATCAGTCTGAGTCTCGATCATCTTCTTCCATTTGAGAAAAATTCCCAACACTTCATCCTTCTTCTTCATGAGATACACCCAAACTCTTCTGGAAAAATCATCACATAATAATGTTTGCCACTCATGGATGGAGTTCTTGTTGGCCCCCATACATCTGTATGGATGTAATCCAAAATGCCCTTTGTATTATGGAGAGCAGTGCCAAAGCTTACTCTTTTCTACTTCCCCAATACACAATGCTCACAAAATTCCATCTTGCCGGTTCTCGAACCTTTTAACAGGCCTTGCTTTACTAGAATTTGCAAAGCTTTTTCACCAACATGTCCCAAACGCATATGCCACAGCTTGGTAGTTTCTAAATCTCTTTCTTCCTCTGAAACTGCTGCTGATGCTGTCCCAATAACCGTACTACCAAGGTAGTAGTACAAGTTATTCTTTCGAACACCTTTCATCGCCACAAGTGCTCCAGAAGTAACATTCAATGCCCCATTTTGTATGGTTACAGTGAAGCCTTTTGATTCTAAGACTCCCACAGTAATGAGATTCTTCTTCATATCTGGAACATAATGAACATCTGTCAAGACCCTGGTTGAGCCATCTTGATTCTTCAAATGAATTGTACCGATTCCCAAAACTTTGCATGGATAATCATTACCCATGAAAACAACTCCACCGTCTAGTTCTTCAAAGTTAAAGAACCACTCCTTGTTAGGAGACATATGGAAAGTACATGCTGAATCAAAAATCCAATCACCAGGATGAGATGATGTTGACGAACCAACCAATGCAAAATCTGAATTTGAATTGCTTTCAGCTACACATGCATCAGATTGCACAACTTTTCCTTTCTTTTGTAGCTTTGGACAATTTTTCTTCCAATGGCCTTTCTCATGACAAAAGGCACATTCATCTTTACAAAGTCTTCCTTTTGATAGATATCTACCTCTCCTTCCTTTATGTTGTGTTTGCGGACGTCCTCTTACAGACAATGCCTCTACTGCTTCATTCCTGCTTTCTCTTTTATCTTTCTTTCTAATTTCATAACTATACAAAGCAGTACAAACTTCCTCAAAAGACACTTTATCCTTCCCAATGAGTAAGCTCGTAATAAGATGATCAAACTCATCAGGAAGGGAAGCTAACAACATCAAGGTTAAATCTTCATCTTTAAAAGTTTCATCCATATTTAACAAATCTGCTACTAATTGATTAAAAGTAGTAATGTGGTCGTTTATTGTAGTACTTGGAAAGTATTCAAACCGGAACAACTTCTTCTTCAAATAGAGCCGATTCTGTCCACTCTTCTTCATGAACTTGTTCTCCAACGCCTTCCACAACTTACTTGCGGATGTCTCCTTCATGAACGTGTACTCTTGTTCTCTTGAGAGACACGAATAGATTGTACCACATGCTAATCGGTTGATATTTTTCCACTCTACTTCATCTGCTCCATCTGGTTTCTCTTCTTCAATAGCGATGTCTAGACCTTGTTGAAACAGAGCATCTAGAACTTCGCCTTGCCAAATGCCGAAATGACCGGTTCCATCAAACTTCTCCACCTCGAACCTTGCATTCATCACCATAGTTCTACTTGACGTGGATGACTGGCCTTTGTTTGAAAGAAATTTTTCTTCCGCCATTTCTTCAAATTACAACAACTAGCAACTATATTCCAATAGCAAACAAACGGAATACAAACAAATTCCTAGGTAGAAAACCTTCGGCTCTGATACCAATTGTTGGGAAAATCGGGTATATTTTCCCTATTCTAAGTAGTAACTATTCACTTATGATTTAAATGAATATAACTCAAACTAACCCGACAAAATAATGCTATTGGAAATATAATGCTAAAATAAACTAAAACGGATATTGAAACAGAAATATTAAAGCAGAAAAATAATAACACCAGAAATTTAACGAGGTTCGGTATAAATGTTACCTAGGTCCTCGGGCGTCGTTGACCACTTCCACTATCTCCAATTGGATGAACTCCAAAATTACAATTAATTGGGCAAAATTGAGCTAATTAATTACCCTTACAAAAAAGAGAAAGATTTACAAATTTTGGGATGTTTACAAATGGTGAAGGAAGGCTTTATTTATAGCCCCAAATCCAACACTCATCTTCATTCCTAATCAACGTGGGATTTTTCTAATTTGCTTACTAAGGAGCAATATATAACAGAGTTGTTGTTTTTGTTATTATATAAGTTTTAAAAGTATTATTTGAGATGATTTATCTTTTTTAACTAGATAAGAATTACTCAACCGGCTATGATTAAAGAGATAACAGAAAACAAATAAATACGAAAAAAAATTAATTACCAAATAGGCATACCATATACTGAGCGATAAGCGTGTAATCCAATCCCACTCGCTATCAACCTTCAACGATATAGGCGCAGCACTCAACATCATGGCAATATTCGACGAAACCATGTAAGTGAGGCGATCAGGCTTGCCCACCACATCCACATTCCCAAAAGCCTGAATTGATTGTAATGGCTTCACCAATCTAACAAGCCCATGTCTATCTTCTTCGGGTGCCTCAGCTGAGAGGTGCATCAGACCTCTATTACGTGGGTGATACACGATAAGCAATAACCTAAATATATTTACTGTTCAAGCTTTAGCTTTATAACCGGTCCACTTTATTATAATTACAAGTTAATCTTATGTTGTACGTTTTAGAGAAATCAAAACCTTAGCATATTTATAGATTCCCAAAAATTGACATTCGAGTTAATCTTATGTTTTGTTTACCAATTTTGGATTTATAATTTTTTTTATTATAACTTTTTTTACAAAATCATAATCTAAAATTAAGAAGAAATCATAACATGATATTCCTCTGTTAGTTGTTACTTATAAATATTTAATTTTATCAAAAATCAAAGTTGTCAAATAAATACTTTAAAATATACATAATACACGAATCAATATGAATAAAAACACGCAAATTCAAACGGTTGGAATGGAAACAAATAAGAAAATAAACATCATAAAAAACTAATAAGAAAAATTTAATAATCCCACTTCCAAAAAAAATAACAAAAATATTTATTTACTCTTGAATACGATGGGTCGAATGGTTTTTGAAAACAATATATGTGTGTGTCTACCCTATTAGCCAACATTCTAGTACTGGTAGAAGCAAAAAATTTAAATTTTAGAATATTTTATGCTCCGACAAAAATGCAATAATATTAATACAGAAACTTAAAACTCTTGATTTTGCAGATGGTGCGAGGATGCTTAGACCTCTGAACCCTTCTCCACCTTCAACAGGAAACAATGGCAAGTACAAGCCCGGTGATAAAGGTCTTCCAATCAGATAATAACTACGTACTGAGTTACATTGACCATGTCCAAAAACATTTTGAGCAATGAACATGTGGACGGTGGATGATATGAAGACTTCATTAAACATTAATTTAAAGATGAGTAATATTCTCCAATTCGATTACATATGATGTGATTTTTTTTTTATTTTTTTTCAAATTCATACTTATTAGGATGAGACTTTTGATCAAATATGTAATACAAATTATTAATTTAAGATGTATTATCATACATATATTTATTCTTTTGGCATGATGTCAATTTTAAAAAGACATGCAAAACATTAATAGAACAATTTCTTACCGCAGTTCCGGCCCCATCCCAAAAACCTTCTCCTCCAACTTGGGCCATGGTTCAATTCCAGACCTTTGTTTAAGAATATATATATATATTAAAAGATTCAATATAATAGTATTATCTAATAATTAAGAAGATAAAAATATTAATTAAAATACATAATTTAAAAAAGTAAATATATATATATATATATATATTAAAGATTAAAATCTTTATCTTTAAATATAATCAGATTAAGATTTAGAATTTAAGATTTATGATTCATAACATAGATTTTAAATTTTAGTCATGAATAAAGAGTTATTAATAATAAGTTATGAAAATGTGACAACACAAGGATAATTAATTAAATTTTAGAATTTTTTTATTTTTATTTTATTTATTTTTAATAAATTTTACCGTTATTTATTAATAAAAAATTTATAAAAGTTATAATATCTCTATAATATGAGAAAAACAAAATAAAACATTAATTCTTGTATTGTCACTTTTTCAAAATAAAATAATTAAATTATTACAAAAGATTGAATGGTTACACTACTCTTATTAATATAACTAAGAGACTTATCCTTAGATAGAGAAACTTTTTTTATGTATTAGGTTTGTGTATGAGTTGGAGGACCTTTCCATTTATTATTTTACATGTATTCATTTATTTGTATATAAAAAGTTCATTTTCATACAAAGATCAATAATATATTCTTGAAACTAGTAAGATGAACCATAATCCATTAACTTAACCCATATAAAACTTTTTCCCATATATACGAGTAGGATTAATCATTAGCACATTTTAATAAAACAATTTCTTACACTTTTTTTCCTATACAAACAATTTCTTACTTCTTTTCACTATTATAATGCATGCATATGGTCTTGGTTTTTAACCATGAATATAGACTTATGACCACGATTATAAGAATTGAGGTTTAAGTGAGAGATTATAAACTGTTACCTATAGGTTCAGTTTTTTAACCGAGGCTATAGACATCCCCTATCACCTCGGTTTTTGTGAGACTGTAGTCGCATGGTGTATCTCTGGCCTCAGTTTTATGAAAATCGAGGTCATAAATATACCCTATGGCCTCGATCTTTAACAAATTGAGACTATAGGTATATAATCAAAATGATATTTATTGTCTTGGTTACACTTAAACCAAGACCATATACATCTAAATTAACTCTATTTTTAATATAAATTATAATAAATTAAGAAATTGAGAAAATTAAAAGTTATTATATTAAACTTAGGAAGGATATTACATTAATTTAGAGTTTATATATATTCTAAACATAATAAAATCTTAATATAACTAACTAATTAAAGTATTCCAAAATATAAAAATATACATGAATTTTTTTTACTCATATAACTAATCAAATTATCTACTATTTAAATCAATCTAAAAATATTTTAGTAGCTTTTCTTCAAAATATTTTTCCTTCAAAGTATGTCATTAATTTCTTCATTAAAAAAACAGCCTATATAACCCCAACCTTTTTAGAAAGCAACCCACTAAGCATATATATTTCTAATGTATTAATTAATATGCTTCGCTTAGAGAAAAACAATTCGATAAAGAAAAATTACATTATTATTTATAGAAAAATATATGAATAAAAAATTATTATAATATATATATATATATTTAATATTTTTTTCAAATCAAATAACCAAATTACACCAATTTTACTATAATTAAGGATATAAAACGAGAGCAATAAACTAACATAAAAACCTTCCCTACACTTCTATCTTTTTCAAAACTAGTACTACCCTCCACGTCCCTCACATTGAAACTACCTATCATGATATCATCCTATAAAGAGTTTCTTGAATCACCACACATAATTACATCTTTCTTTTCCACCAAATCCAGGAACTTGCAGCATATAAACTTCCGGTATTTCATTGGTCATTTTACCTTTCTAAAATATATATTTTAATCCTTTTTCATTAAAGTGGTATATCTCAAGTCCCTTATTTTTTTTTTAAGATACACTTAAGTTTGATTTCTTAAAAAATTGTCAATTTTTTGGTACATGTTTCTAATATGACTTTTTAAGGGGGTAATTTTGGGATTTTGAAATTTGTTTCCTAATAAAATTTAAAAAAAAATTGAACTAGAAATGAAAAATGGAAAAAAAACTTGTTCAAATGAGTGTATTAGTTCTATAATTTTTGAATTAGATACATTAAGTCAAGTAAATTTTCAAGTTGAATATTTTAGTCTTATAATTTATGGATTATGTGTTCTGTTAATATGAAAATAAGCATTTTTAATCCTAAAATTCATTAAAATAATCAATTCTAATCTATTAAAAGTATTAAAATTTAGTATTTGTAGTATCTAATTTTAATTAATAATTATACGTGTTTAATTCAAAAATTACGAAATTAAAGTAAATACTTTACATGATAATAAGATTATCAAGACTTTTTTTAAAATTACGAGTATCTAATCTCAATACGTTAATTAACGAAAAAACTTCTTAAATTAATTGCTACATATATGGTGTCATTCTTCTTAGAAAACTGAAAAAAAGTATTTTTAAAAGAAATTTAAAAATAAAAAATAAAAACCAGTTCATTAATGGCCGGCTCACAAATTTTTTTTCAATTCTTTTTGTTAAATTTCTAATATATTTTTTTAAAATGGAAATCTCAAAAAATTCGTGAACCACACACACCCATTAATGAAATTGCTTTTATTTTTAAAAATTTTAAAATTTATATTTTGACATTTTTGAAAATTGTTTCTGCTGATTCAATTTTTTTTTAAAATTAATCTTATAAAAAAATATTGAAATCCAAAAACTACCCCTTAAAAAGTCACATGGGAACCTTAACGATTGTTTTGAGAAATCAAACTATAAATGTACTTTTGAAAAACTAGGAAACGTAGAGTGTAACACTAGAAAGAAAAAAAGGACTAAATATACATTTTAAAATAAGCAAGCGACTAGAGGGGTGTCAAACACCTTTTAAAATGACATTTAAAAATGCATTTTTAACATTTGTATATATACTACAAAACAAGAAGTGTAATTCTAGCTCACTCTTTTATGATGCATTTACAATTCCTTCGTATTAAAGGGAAGCTCATCTATTATTGTAAAAGATTATTTTGAGGCTCACCTTCCATTAAAAAAAAGTTTCATGCTATAAACTCATGTGTTAAATTAAGACTTACATTTTTTTAATTTAAAATTTATGCTTTAAGGTTTTTATACTTGATGTGATTGGAACTATAACCCCAATTAAAAGATTTTTTATGTTGGTTTCATCGGTTACTTAGAAAATCTCTACCTGATTTCATTAGGAATTAAAAAAAGATAAAAAGTTATAGATAAAAAAAAAGATGGAGAATATCAATACTATGAACAAAATTTATTAGGGTTGTTATATGTATATTCTTCATTCTTTCTTTACTAATTTTCTTCATTTTTTGTCTTTGGAAATTATAAATTATAACAATCACTAAGTTACAACATTGTAAATTAAGTTTTCACTTCTATTGGATTATTTGACTATTTTTTTTATATTTATTTTTCTTTTCAATTAAAGTTTACAACTATATCTTTTTACACATTACTTAAGAATAGTTGTTCTTTTGTTGTTTTCGGCTCTTCCTCTACCATTGTTAATTCCTTGTACAACTATAAATTGACCATGGACAATAAAGTTGCAAATCATATTATTAACTTTACATGTTTTATTATTATATATTTCCAAGCTTAATTACTTATTCGATTGATAATGAAAAAAATAATATTTTATTAGATTGATAACGAAGAAATTAATATTTTAAAGATATTTAAAGTTAAACCTTGAGTCAATTTGTGTGATATATTGTTAGTTCCATGCTTAATATATTATTGTATTAATAAGTATTTTTATTAATATTTTTAAGGTTTTTTAAAGTTAAAGTTTAAAGCTTACATCTTGGATCACCTTGAGGCTTAAACCTCGTCTTATTTAAGAAAAAAAAACGACTCGATGCTTAATATATCCTTTTACAACATTGAGTCATATCACTTAGCTAGCAACTTCAATAATATATTGAACTATTTGATATATTATGAATCATAGAACCACTAGATATGGTAGAATTGAGAAGCTTGAGATCAAATTCATATAAGCCACTATTAGCAATGCCCTTGAGTAGAGTTTCCCTAATGAATTAGTTCTTAAAAGTAGATTGAAATTTAAAATAAAGAATATTATTTTGTGCAAATTTAGAGACACTAAGCAAATTTGTTGTTATAAGAGGAACATGAAGAATATTAGAAAGAGAAAGAGATTTATTAGGAGTTAAAGAAGAGAACTAGTTAGAACCAATATGAGCTATATCTATTCTTTTACCATTTCTGACAAGAAGTTGCTTAATACCTCTAAATTCATGAGAAATAGTACGATTACTGGGGTCTTAAGTGCATAAAGTGTGGCTCCTAAGTTAGGATGCTCTACATGATTTGGAGCGACTGCTTGTTGAGAAAACTGAGGTGTGTAAGTATGGAGTGATTAATGGTGTAAGAAGAAGACTAGGGATATTTGATGGTGGTAAGTATGGAACTGAAGAAAAATAAAGTGAAAGGTTTTGTAGTGGTTGTATAATATGTTTGCATGTTGCTTGATTGCACATTTACATAAGTTCTTAGTGTAAAGGTAGGTGTAGATGAAGATTGTTGTGACATATGAAAGTTTTGTTGTTGAAAGTTAGGTTTAAAAGGAACAAATTATTGTTGTGATGGCTGACTCAGAAGGGGAACAAATCTTTTATCAAATTGATACTAGCAAGTAGAGATAATGTATCCTAATTTTCTAGATAAATGGCTCTAGGGAAAATTATTATAAAGAGCAAACAATGAATTTTGGGTTTGAAGAAAATAAGCAGGATTATGACTAGGTTGTATGGAGGGATAAGATTGATTTATGTCAATTAAAATTTGTTGTATATGAAGAGCCAAATTTCTTAGGTTTTTTTCATACATATTTTGTTCATTACTAGAACTAGAGAATGAAGAAAATTTTACACTCTGACATTAGTTTCTCTTCTTCACTCATAGGACAACCAGTTGCAAATAATTCATCACTTAACACTTTGATCTTCAATACATATTCAGAGATGATCATGGTACTTTTCTTCATATTTTGCATTTATTCTTTTATTCGTATTGCTCTTACTCTTGATCTAGATGCAAAGTTTTTCTCTAAATTAGCCACATATCTCTTGCATTGTTAAAACTTGATACTTGTTTCAAGATCTTATCTATCATACACGACATAAGCCAACAACTAAGCATACTGTCATGTTTTCTCTAACTTTTGAACATCAAATTAGTGTTTCTATTAGAAAGAGTTGTAGGGGTAGGATCTTTCAACACATAATCCTCAAGATTAAGACTCCTAAGAATTTTGAAAACTTGATGTTTCTAGATAGTGAAATTATGATTATCAAGCTTTATTGTAGCAATGATGTTGTGAAAATAAAATACTTCTTTACTTGCTTTGAATGTGACATGAGTTGTTGTAGAACCAATAGCATCATGTGAAATTGTTTTTTGGATCTCCATGAAAGCATGATTTATGAAGCTCATTGAGCTTCAAAGGTCTAATCCCATGTTAACAAACAAGATATATGCAAAGAAGAAACAATGAGAATGAAAGAAGAAGGAATAGAGAAATATCCAACCAAAACACCATTGAAAACCCGTTTCAACAATAAAACATCCAATTAGCAAATGGATATAAAAATCTATGGAAATAAATTTAATAATAAAAGAAAGAACACTCTAAGATTACAATAATTCAACCTTACTAATATAGTAAGTCTACTTTACTTCTTTACCCCTCCAAGGAGATGAGTTCCACTAGGTGCAAATGTTGAGAATATAAATACAATATAGGAAAAAAAAATATGAAAAGAAACACATACACTTGAGGATAGTACTCAAAGAGAATTCACAATCTCTCATACTCAACAACGGTGTGTAAAATCCTCTTTTCTCTCTTTTTTAGCTTCTATTCACATATGTTAAATTCTCTATTAATTATCTAGGCTTTTTTATTTTTAAATTACTCAGTTATTCAACTGCATTCAAAAATAACCCCTTCTACCCCTACACACACGTAGATACTATAAAAAGAAAAGGATATACAATAAAATCTTAACAACCAACTTTTTAATTTACTTTTAAATGCTCGGAGGTTATTTGCGAAACCCAATTGGTGAAATGAGGTTAGCATATGCATTAGGTCTTATCTAGGGCACAAAATGATGCTTACATACACCTTTAGAGACATTTACAATAATACTCACATAAAACCTAGCTTTAGAAAGTAAACCATGACCATCTTTATCATTTTTTTGCAATGCTTTTAGTCTACCATGTTTTTAATTACCCAAATGATTCTCAAGCATCCCATTTATTTGAATCACAACATTGCACAGTAAAACACATTCTTCACAAACTCCTTATTTATTTATAGAGCTAATTAACTAGGAGGTGATTGTTTGATCTTGACTTGCGAGTATTTATATAAAAAATGTACAATAAAATCCGCAAACAAACCTTTCTATTTCATATCTTTGCAAGATTCTAATTATTTTATTTTTCCAAAAAAAATTCCAAATCTAGAATTTTAGAGATATAGAATAAAGTTGATTATGAAATGTTTCGTTTCATACTGTTGTTCAATTTGTTTTGGGTCTATAGTAGTAGTGGAAGGGATTATCACTTAAACCACAAGCCAATCTTTTAAAAAAAAACTTGCTTGATCAGTAAATTGATAACATCACACTATTATTAAAGATTATTCTCTTCACTTTATACATGAGCTTTCCTAAGATTGAATGAACATCTACTAAACAGATTGCACACATACAAACTAACAGCAATAACTAATGGATAGATAAAAAAATTCACTACTAATTATTCTTAAGCTTTCAACTCAACCTAATATAGTACCTAGAGAAAATAACACATATAACATTATTACTCAACAAAGTGTGATGAACAAAGTGGTGCTAGTTCAGTAAATGTTCTTGTTTTAGATAACCCACTAGATCCTTAATGCTTATCTTTCCTAAAGGGTTATATAGGTACCCGAAGCAATAGTTGCTAGATCATGGACAACACAACGCATAGTGGGTCGTTTATATGGTGAATCTTGTGCACATGCCAATGCTATGGTCACCACATATATTACTGCATTTTCCAATTCACTTGTTGGAGGTTGTAGCCGTTGGTCTAAAACATCCTTTAAATACAATTCATCATTGTTTAACATTTTTCTTGATGATGATTCATGTACAAATTCTATCAATTCTTTTGGATGTTTTCCCATCATAATCTCCAAAGCTACAATCCCAAAGCTATAGACATCACATTTTTCTGTGGAACGCATTGATAGAGCAAGCTCTATGACGATATCAACATATAGATATTAGTAAATTTACGTATAAAATATGAATGTTATATGACATCAGTTATTTTAAAGTATTGAAAAAGAAAGCATTCGTAGAACAAGTAATATATCATGCTATTGTTTTCATTATAAAATAAGAAGACCAAAGCATTTTTCTTATCTAGTGGTATGGTGATCCATCTCTTTTAGGTTCAACTCAATTTATATGAGTTATAACCAAGGTTTAAAATGTCGATATTCATCCAAATGTTGAGAATTAAATTTTATGTCGATAATATTATTGATTTTTCAATCTTTGGTTGTAACTCAATATAACTTTTTAAATTTTATTTTGACAATATTGTCGATTTTTCAATCATTGGTTGTAACTCAATATAATTTTTTTTAATTTTATGTGAGTCGAGTTAGATCATATTAGTTTTAAAAAAATTAGGTTAAATAGTTCATAAATTGATTTATTTATATTTTTGAAAATAAAAAAATATTATAATTTTTATTAAGTAGTATAAATATTATCTTTTGATTATATTTTTGTAAAATAAGAAAATATAAAAATATTACCTTTAAATGTAGCATTAAAATAATTATTTTTTGTTAAAAATATTTTGTTAAATAAGTTTGGAAACTTTTAATGAGTTAAAAGCGGTAATTTATTTGAACTTATTGACTATCTGAGTTGTGTTTTTTTCAACTCCTAACTCATTGGGTTCATGTCCCTCCCGTGTGGTGACGTGGGGCGTAAAAAAGGGATCCCGAATCATTGGGTTAAAAAAAGAGACGAAGACTAAATTAACTCCTGACAAACATTTTATATTTTGTGTGTGTTTGCTTGTACCTGGGGCCATATAGCCACGTGACCCGACAACTGTGGTCCAAATGGATGAATCTGAGGGCAACAATCTTGCCGTACCGAAGTCCGAAAGACGTGCCACATGGTCCAACCCAAGCAATATGTTGTTTAAGGTAATGTCCCTGTGCACTAGTGGTGGAGTACAATCGTTGTGCAAATAAGAAATTGCATCAGCTATTCCTCGAACAATTTCAATCCTTTTGTTCCATCCAAGCTCTCTTTCACCTTGTACTCCATATAATGCATTTTTTAGACTCCCTCTCTCTGCATATGCATAAACCAGGTACATACAACCCCTAAAAGAACATGACCCGTGAAACTTTACAATATTCCTGTGTCTAATATTTGTCAAAGCTTCAATCTCATTTTTGAAACTCATATGATTTATTGTTCGAGTTTCAGTAGAATCTGAATCATTGATGCACTTGATTGCAACAATCAGACCCTCACCTAAATCAGCCTTGTAGACAGTACCAAATCCCCCTTTTCCAATACAATAAATCTCATTGAAGTCCTCAGTGGCCTCCACAATGTCTCTGAAAGTTATTCGTTTCTCAGCTACTGAAATTAGCATATTGCTCTCATCTAATCCAAATTTTCCACTTTTTTCATCTTTGTGTTTGTGTCTTTTATGCAGTATAATTAAAACAATTACATAAAGACTCACTACCAAGCCTAAAGTAGGAACAAGGACCTTGACAAGAGTCTGTCTTTTGTTCTTGTTAGGCATTTTGTATATGGAAATTGGACATGGATGAAGCCCTGCAACATCTCCACATAAACCCGAGTTTCCAACATAAGAATTTCTTGATGAGTTAGCTCGGAAAATGCTCCCAATCGGGACTGGACCCGTCAAGTTGTTGTAAGAGAAATCAATAGATTGTAGACTAATCATGTCTGAAAATGATGATGGGATGTTACCTGTAAGATGGTTATATGACAAGTTCAATTGCTCCAATGATTTAAGCTTGTAAAGGCTTGAGGGGATTTTATTTGACAACATGTTGCTGCTGAGATCCAACACATATTTCAAAGAAAATAAGCTTCCAAGATCGGCCGGAATTGAACCTGAAAGCTTGTTATGGCTAAGATTCAAACCGAACAAATTTCTGCAATTAGAAAGCTCTCCAACTATGTTACCAGACAAATTGTTTGTTGATAGATCAAGAATGGCTAGATTAGCAAGATTGCCCAGACTTTTAGGAATTGCTCCTATCAAATGATTGTTGCTCAGATTGAGTGTACCCAGCAGGCTTAGATTTCCAAGCTGTGTTGGAATTTCGCCAATCAAGTTGTTAGAATGAAGGCTCAAAATTTGCAATTGACTCAATTTTCCAAGCTCTATTGGGATTTTACTAGAAATTTTGTTTCCACTAATCTGCAAATTAGTGAGATTTTTACATTCTCCCCATTGCGGTGAGATTTGGCCGACAAAATGGTTATCATCGAGTTCCATGAAATCAAGACTTGGATGAACACCAAATGCACGGGTTATGTTCCCAGTGAATTGGTTTCCATGGAGTCGTACTCTCCTTAGTGCCGAACAGTTTTTAAGGCATTCAGGCAATGACCCTGTGAAGTTGTTATCATTTGCAGTGAAATTTACAAGAGCAAACCCACTACACAGATGTGGTGGTAATTCCCCAAAGAAGCTGTTGTTTGAAAAGCTGATGAAGGTCAGATTAGGACTATACTTACCAAAATCCCTTGGAATTTTTCCACAGAATTTATTGCTGAACACAGAGAATATCTCTAAATGCCTTAAGCTAGAAATTGTATCTGGTAACTCTCCAGAAAAATGGTTGGTATTGACATCAAAATAAAGAAGGGAAGTAAAATTTCCTACTTGAGGAGGGATTGTTCCAGTAAGATCATTGTAGAAAAGATTAAACAATTTAAGGTTTGTAAGATTCCACAGTGTTGGAGGAATTGGACCAAAAAAATGGTTGACAGAGAGGTCTAATTCTATAAGGTTCTTCAAGTTGCCTATTTCAGTTGGAACAGGACCAGAAATGTTGTTGATGTAGAGAAAGAGGGAATTAAGCTTAGTCAACAATCCAATTTCAATTGGAAGTATCCCATTGAAATTATTAGAATGAAGATGCAATGAAGTCAATTCAGTCCAATTGGAGATAAGCATAGGAGAAATAGAACCTGAAAATAAATTATCAGACAAATGCAAGGTGCTAATTTTATTCAACTTGGACAGAGACATGGGTAGTTTCCCACTGAGTTGATTCACAGACAAAGCCAAAGTGGTAAGATTAGCACAAAGTCCAATTTCAAATGGAATTGTGGAGTTAAATAAATTGCTTTGAAGATCAAGAATTGAGAGCTTCTTGAGCATTCCAATAGAAGAAGGAATTACCCCTTTGATGGAATTATTACTCAATTCAAGAATTTCAAGTTCAGGTAATGATATAACCACTTCAGGAAAGAAACCACCAATGAAGTTAAACCCAAGATGAAGTGCTTTGAGCTTTGAAAGCTTTGAAATTGCAGGTGACAGTGGCCCTTTAAATTGGTTGTTTGTGAGATTAAGGTATTCAAGTTTGTTGAGATTTTCAAATAATGATTCTGGTATTTTACCTTTCAACTGATTGTAGGACAAATCAATAAATCTCAAGTTGAGACAACTGGGTATAAAATTTGGGAATTCTGAATTGAGATTATTGAGATAAAAGTTAAGGTATGTTAATAAAGGCATACTAGAAAACCTGGACCAATCAGGAGCTACTAGGTAGTTTCCTCCAAAGCTTAAGTAAATTACCTTTTGTAGATTGCTGAGTTGATCAGGAATAGTACCATTGAGAATGTTGTTGTAAAGAGTAAGATACTGAAGCTGTGTCAATTGGGTGATCTCCACAGGTATTTCTCCTTCTAAGAGGTTATTAGACAAATCCAACACACTGAGCTTTGAGAGGTTTCCAATGGTCGATGGTATTAGACCGACGAGATGATTGCTACTAAGGTTGAAGACAGAGAGGTTTTGGAATGAAGTAAAGTTGAACTCAGACAGTGTGCCATTGAGGTCCAAATTGGTGAGTGTTATCTCTGTGACTGTGTTTGTGATGTTGTCACAAACAAGACCAAACCAGTTGCAAAGATTGTTAAGGTTGGTTTGCGACCATGAGTTTAGTGTAAATGGAGCAGAGGATAAGCTGTTTTTCCAATTGATCAAAGCTTCTGCTTGTGGATTTTTTGGATAAAATATAGCAGTACTCAGTGGAAGGAAGGAAACAAAATGAATGTGAAAGAGTAGAAAAAGAAAACCATAAACAAGAATTGGTTTCTGAAAGGTTTTCATGGTGAGATTTGTGCGAGTAAGAGTGGCTTATTTAATGTTTTAGTAGAATTTCACTGCCCTTGTTAGAGAGTGTTAATCCCTTATTTATAACTTGGAATATATGATGATAGACTGCATCATGTTCATAGTCTTGGAAAAGTATGATAACTGTTCATAGTCCGGAGCAGGAAATAGTTTCCAAAAGCTAAGTTGAAAATTAAGCTTTAAGGATCCTTATTTTCTTTGTTATTTAACATATTGATACTTTTTTTTTTCGGGAACAATAACATATTGATTGGAAGGGTGATCGGAAGGGTAAATGGTTTATAGTTATTTAGCACTTTTTTTTTGGAAGGTGATCGAAAGGGTAAATGCTTTATACTTATTTTAAAATAAATGTTATTTAAATTTTATAATTATTTAATCATATTATTATTAAAATGTTACTTTACAAATATAAATAACTAATTTTTAAGTTTTTATTTATTTTATTTATATTTTTTTAGTTACAATTTATCTAAATTATAACAATCTCTTTCTAATTTAATTGAAAAATTATAAAATAAAATAAATAAAATTTACCTTTATCCTTACATGTACAATCACTTTTTTATAATGATAAAAATAAATATATGATCTAAATATCATTTTTACAATAAGTAAAGAACTTCAAAGATATTTTTTTAATAGTTAAGCAATATTATATTTTAGCTATTTTTTTATAAACATATTTTCTTCCATTTCATGTTTATCTTATCAAATTTTCTCACAGATTGTATACATACAATTACTTAATATTATATTTTAATTATTTTTTTCTAAACATATTTTCTTCAATTTCATGTTTATCTTGTCAAATTTTTTCACTTAAACAATAATATTATATATGTCCAACTCATATAACTTTTAAGATAAAGAGAAATTTTGTCCTAAATATTTCACATTAAATATTGTTTAATATTATTAGATGTTATTTTTATTTTTATAAATTTGTGTGATATATTTAAAAACTTTCCTAATAAGTTTTTACACTTAGTTTAACAATTCAAAGAGGAGATACAATGAAAAACTATTGACTAAATTATGTGAAAATAGGTTTATTAACTAAGTTATTAGTAAAAACAATTTAGAGAGAGGCTACTCTTTTCTAGGCAATTTTTCCTGGTATCTTCTTCATTTTCTCATCTTGTCTTTCTTGTCTTTCCTTATTTTGGAGTTTCATTGTCAAAGAGAGTCTCCTCATCTAGTAGCTCTTTTGGTACCTCTTTTCTTATTGTTGTTCATAGATAATATGTTAATACTCAATTTAGTAGTTTATTTTATCAAATATGATTCTATAAAGATCAAATCAGATCTTATGAAAATGTTTATGTGTTTTTTATATCTCTAAAATTTGCAAAGATTTACCGCGTACTACTAAAATAGGGATCTATGGTCTAGAAAATTTAACCTCGGTTTTTTTAAAAACCGAGGCCATAGGGTTTTGGTTACGGTATAATAAAAATCGAGACTATAGTGTATACATAAAGCTTCAATTTTTATCAATAACCATGGTCATAAGTTGTATCAAGTTTTTCATTTTTCCTCATTTTTTTCTTCTTTTCACTCTTTTTTTTTTCTTTTTTCCTTTTCCTCAACTCGCACGAACTGGTTAATTTTCATTTCGTCTATTCTTCCTTTTCCCAGCCTTATTGTGCACCTCCCCTCGCTGATCGTCGAGACCTTTCTTTTCCCCTAACTCCCTCGCGTAGCTAGTTAATTTTCATTTTGCCTAATCTTGTTAGAAATTTGAGCCACTTGTTTGATCGGGACCCTCTTTTGTACTTTTAACACAATCCTAATTCTAACCCTAGTCCTAATTCGAGTTTGATTCATAACTCTAGTTCTAACCCTAATCATATTGCTGCTTCGAGTTATGGAGTTAACCCTTATGCCCAGATGGTAATCCCCTCAAGGGCTTACCCACTATCACTATATGGGAATAATGGGTCATTTTCTAGGGTTCATCAGATCGATGATCCTAATGAGGTATTTAAGTACAATGCGATAAATAAGCTTATGGAGATGGTGCATATTGATGTGGCTATGATGAGGAAGGCTAAAGAGAGTGAGATGGATAGGGTTTTTAATGTTCAATCCATTTTGACACAAAGAGAAGGAAGGGTTGGAACAAGCTAATGTCTATTTTACTTCCGTAAGAAATTCTTTCTCACATAGAAAAATAAATTCCTGATTAGAAAAATATGTTTGAAAAATCTCATAGGTTGGTACCTTGTCAACATTCTTCTTGTCATTCAAAACTCAAAAATCATGATTTTCATACTATGTGATTGCCATGATTTTTTATAGTATTTTTGTTTCTCTTTAATTTAAATTAATATATTGTCATATTCATACTAGCAGTTTTATAGATATGGGAATTCTCATTTTCTTCTGAGATAGTGCTAATTTCATCATAATGAAAATATTTTTGCTCTAAGATGTTTTTATTCATAATTGTTTTGGCAGCTATGTGAGTAATATATCTTATTCCTTGGATCATATATATTGGTTGTGATATCATCTCTATATTAGCTATAACCTCTCATATGAACAAGAATTTACCTCCACCACATAACATATCCTCTCTTTTATGAGACCATAATGCAAATTTCCAATCTCCTTTTCTCTTTTACCCTAGTGTTTAAAGTTCTAAAGGTAAATATTTGGATTTCCTTGTATTAGTCAATTGGAGAATGGATGTTCAAGAGTTTTTGTAATGGTTGTCTCTTCAAGCTCACCTAAGGCACGCGGTAAAACGAAATTCTTATCTTTACACGTAGTGAATCAATTTGTTTTAAATGGATAGTTGTATTGTTCCTCTAGATTTTCTAGAAATTTGTTGGCTTAAAGGGAAAAGTTAAAATTGGGTGTGGAAATCAGCACCAATACCAGCACAACTACCAGCACCAGCACTAACACCAGTACACCAATACCAGTACAACAACATACCAATACTAGCACCAACACCATCATCAATACACCATCACAAGCACTAGTACTAGTACCAACACCAACACCAGTACACCAATACCAGTACAACAGCATACCAATACTAGCACCAACACCATCATCAATACACCAGCACCATGCACTAGTACACACACCATCATACTAGCACCAGGCACCAGTACCAACACCAACACCAACACCAACTCTTACACCCGCACCCACACCAGGTTTTTAATGGCACTTCTAGTGGCCCTATTGGCAATAACTCAGGAAATTGTGGACAATTTGATTAGTATTAATATTAGTAATTTTTCCCCCATATATTCTATATTTTGGAACATTTTAATTAGCTAGCTATAGTAAGGTTTTATTATGTTTTAATGCATATAAAAACTTTCAAATGTAATTTTACTCTTAATTTTAATATAACAAATTTTTTTAAAAAAATTTAAATATAAATCGAATTAAATTTAGACTAGTTTAAATAACTCAAAAAAATAGTAACAAAAGATCATTTTAGTAACTTTGTTTTTACTAGTTCTTGAATACATGTCGAAATAAAAAAAATTATATTTCACCAATTTTCAAGAACAGACCAAAACGTTAAAACATAATGATTTTTTTAAAATTGGGTCTATAAGGAAGAGATTTATGGAGATTGATAAGGAAGAGATCAGAAAATGTAGTCTACTTACCCTTTCCACACTCATCTTTCTGAAACCAAATTTATTTTTTCATATTGATTCAGCATCCTCAGCAGCAGGGAGCATCGGATTTTCCATATTCAAAGAGCATAGTAGCCTCATTATACATGAAAACAATGTTTGGAAATAACCCTACAAATAGAAGAACAATATTTAGTTTTAAAACCTAATCAGAAAATAGAAAAAGGTAGTATTTACAACCATCTAAATATAAATAAAACTTTGACATTATCCCTCTCTGTATGCAAAAGTACATAGAGCATCAATTGAAAAACAACATATCAAAGCTTCAAAAGGGAAATAGAATTTGAGAATATGATTATTCACTGAAAGAAGGGTATATGAACACTAGTTTGAGAAGCTCTGCCACAAATTCCAAATATGCAAACATCAAACAACAGAACTCCAACAGAGCCACATATTACTCTTTTCCAATAGTGTGAGATTTAGTTCATAAATACTACAAATTTTAGGGTGCAAATTGCAAAGTACTCTAAGCTTAGAAAAAAGAGACAGATGCATAAATACACATGTAAACAGAGACAAAGAAGAGTATCTATGTGATACAGATAAAAAATTACCACTAGTTAATACTTGTATCAGCATCAACACCAGGCACCATGGACCAGCTCACCAATACCAGTGCAGAGTACCAACATCAGCGCAGCACACCAGTACCAGTGCAGCACACTAGCACCAGCGCAGCACACCAGCACCAGCAACCAACGACTAATGTCCAACGTTCAGTGTCTAGTGACCAGCGTCCAACATTCAGTGTCCAACGACCACCGCACTAGTGAGTTGTGAAGAGGAATAAGAGACAGAAAAAGGAAGAATCACGAGAGGTGAAGATAAATTTCAAATATGGAAAAATGAAAGCAATTTCTGGGAGAAAAAGGAAGAAAAAAAAGAGAGGGTGTGGGAGAAGGAAAAAAAGAAGAAAAGAAAAGAAGAAAGAGAAGGAAAAAAAAAAGAAAAAAAAGGAAACATAAAAAAATGATATAACTTATGGCCAAGGTTATTCATAAAAACCGAGACCATAAACATATCTTCTAGCCTCGGTTTTTATTAGACTGTGACCAAAACTCTATAGCCTCGGTTTTTATAAAAACGAGACCATACGTTTGAGACCATATGTATGTTTTTTAGTAGTGTAATAAGATCTCATTAAGTTAAGGGTTGCCTAGACTTATAAACAACATTGCTTCCTTATTTCTAGCCGATGTGAGACAATGATACTTAACACCTATCTTAAAGAACTTATCTCAAAGAAATAGGTGTGGGATGAAGTGGTAGTGGCATGACTATTAATCTTATGTAAATTTCCTCCGTACGTAATAAAATAATATGAAATACAATGGTAATTAAGCTAAAATGTTATACATAATTCTATTACATGTTAAATTTTTAGCTATAAATCCTATAATACATGCAAAAATAAATTACGTTGAAATCAAATTTGTGATATGGTTGTTAAGCATAAGCTAGATATGAGATATTCACCATCTGATAAGCAGGTAGTTGATGTCTTCACCAAACCTCTAGGAGAGACATATTTTAATTCTCATATGACCAAACTAATGGTACTTCCAACCTCCCATATTTCTAAGTTGGATGTTAAGCTAATGTATAGTAAAAGCATGTGATATGTAGTAGTAGATAATAATAATTAATTAACTGGTTAGTCAGTTATATTGTTCTAACAAAATATACACACTATACATTGCAGTAATTACATTTATCATCTATCATTCAATGAGAAAAATCTACAAAGTGATTCAGTTTTATTTTTCTATATCTGTTATCAGAACCAAAATTCATATATTTAAAACCCAATAACTCAAATTATTTATTACAAATATTTGACCTTTATAATATATAATGTCAAAATTTATGGGAAATAATAAATGTATAAAAATATAATCGATCATTCTATCAATAATTTTAACTTTTAGAAAACTTATTTTCTTGACAACTTTTGATAATTGATTGTATGCTAATATCTTTAAAATTCTTAGTAGGAGCCATATCAACTTTACTTATCTCATAACACTACTACAAAAAGTACATGCGACCTCGGTTTTTAACCATGGTCGTAGGTCTATGTCAATGATTATAAGAACTGAGACCTAAGTGAAAGAGACCATAGATAACGACCTATGACCTCGCTTTTTAACTGAGGTCATAAGGTGTATCTATAGCCTCAGTTTTCTAATAATCGAGGTCATAGGGTATACATAAATTAAAAAAATATAATTAGTAATTACAATATTAAAAATCAATATAAATTACAATAAATTTATTAATTATAATATTAAAAATCATATTATATTAAAATTAAAAGTATAATTACATTTGAGAGTTTATTATACACTAAAACATAAAAAAACTTAATATTACAAATTGACTTTTACTATTAATTACAAGCATTTATAAGTATATTTTAAATCAACTTGTAGCACCAACAACAACACAGTGCAGTAGCACCAGCAGCGCCAATGCACCACCAACACAACAATAGTAACACAACACCAACAGTAGCACAGCACCAGCACCAACACCAGCGCTAGTACCAACAACACCAGTAGTGTAGCACCAGCACTAGCACACCAACCCCAGCATGAAAATCATATGATGAAGAACAATTAAAAATCAAATTATGTTATAATTAATTATAACCCTATTAAATCAATTTTACAACAATTAAAATTAAACTAAATTTGTCAAATTAAGAAATATTAAAGGCTAATTGTGTGAATTAAAAAATAAATATAATAAAAAAATAAAATGGAGATTTACAAGGAGGAGATATGAAAATGTAATCTACTTACCCTTTCCTTACTCATCTTTCTAAAGCCTAATTTATTTATCCATATTAATTCAGCATCCTCAACAGAGAGCACCAAATTTTCCACATTCAGAGAGCATAGTAGCCTCATTATACATGAAAACAATGTTTGAAAATAACCCTACAAATGGAATAACAATATTTAGTCTTAAAACCTAATAAAAAAATTACTGTGAGACTATATCCCAACATTCCAGTTACGGAAACAAGATTTTTGAATATTAATATCAATACAACACAAGCTACAGCTCCTTTTGCATTTCCTAGTACCTGAAAACATCATCAAATCTCTTCTATAAACCTTTGATAAAGATCTAAATAAAATTTTGAATTCATGATGATTTGATGTAGTGACTTAAAATAAAAAATAAGGCTTGAACAATACTAATTTATTAAAAGTTATTTGAGCACAACTTTTATATTTCTCTGTTATAAAGTATCCCATATCAAAATAGGTTGAAAAGAGTGATTGATTAACACTCTGGTTAAGAACACCAAATACCAGGTATATAGAGAGGAACAACACAACTACTACAAAGTCATAATAGTTAGACGATCTAAAAACTTGTTAAAATTACTATACTCTAGAATTAAATATCTTTTATCTCAAGCGAAAGAGTAAAGTGAACAAGTTGAAGAAACTTATTATGAATTCTCTTCAAGAACATGGTTTGACCTTCAGTTTCGAATGTGTCTTAGTTTTTATCTTTCATTGGATTATTCCCTTCATTAGTAAAGTCTAAGATTATCCAATGAATAGTTATTTTAGGAAATAACATTCCATAAAGGACAAAAGACTCTATGTTGAGAAGAGATACTTACTTGAAGAGTTAGAGCACTGGTGTGTTTTGTGACAAAAAAGTTGGTAAGATTTACAAAATATGCTAAGGTTGAATTGAACAGCATATACCATATGATCTTGACATCATCTCTTGCAAGAGTTAATGTTATACCCACTACATTTTCTTCCATGATAAGTGTAGTAGGAAGTAGAAAGACGACAGTTATAAGAGCCATATATAGAAGTAGGTTCATAGAGTTCAGCTTCTTCCTTGAAAAAAATAAAATTATTTCAGCATACACACAATTTCAAAACATTGTGATTAGACAAAATAACAGAAACAACTTAAGTATACAACGGATTTGTTAGTTGATATAATTCCTTACCCTTCCGACGAAAGCAATATACCCTGTAACATTGATTTTAGTGCCCTTACAGTCGTAGCTGCAATACAAACTATAAAGCCGAATAGGTGGAAACTTGGTTCACCCCATGGTAACAGAAAAAAAACATATTATGACATTATTCATAGTGTAAACTAATATAGTATGTTTTTAACACGTCCTGAAAAGAACACCAACTTCTGCATTAAAGGAGATGAAAAGCAAGGACACTGATATTTTGATCAACATTGTTTCAATAACAAGTCAAGCTTGCCAAAAAAGAGAGACAAATGCATAAATACACATATAAACAGAGACAAAGAAGAGTACCCGTGTGATGTAGATAAAAAAATTATCCACCAGTTAATACATGTATCAGTATCAACACCAGGCACCATGGACTAGCGCACCAGCACCAGCACCAATACCAGCACCAACACCAGCACCAGCACCAACACAACACAGCACACCAGCACCAGCAACCAACGTCCATCGTCCAGTGACCAACGTCCAGCGAATAACGACCCAGTGGACAACAAACCAGCGAATAAAGACCCAGTGGCCAACGAACCAACAAACAACGACCCATCATACAACAACCACCAAACCAGTGAGCTGGGAATAGGAAGAAGAAACGAGAAAAGAAAGAACTGACGGGAAAAGGAAAAAGAGACAGGAAGAGGAAGAATCACTAGAGGGGAAAAGAAATTTCAGATCTAAAAAAATGAATGCAACTGCTGGGAGAAAAAGGAAGAAAAAAAGAGAGCGTGTGAGAAGGAAAAAAAAGAAAAAGAGAGAGAGAAGGAAAAAATAAAAAAGAAAAACAAAAGAGAAAACATGAAAAAAATTGATATAACTTATGACCATGGTTATTAATAAAAACTGAGGCCATAAACATATCCTATAGCCTCGATTTTATTAAACCGTGACCAAAACCATATGTATGTTTTTTAGTAGTGGATAAATGATAATCACCTATATAATATATTCATAGCTAAAAACTCACGATGTAGTTTGAATTATATAAATCTTTTAATGTAGTAACTAAAAATTTGTTAACACTTTATAAATTTCTTCTGGAGATTAAATTTTGGTTTGAAACAAAAAATAATTTTAAAAAAAGTTCCGATGAAGGAAATTTTCGAAGATCCTTCTTAATGCGATGTTGTAGTTTAGGAGTTGAGAACACATTATACCCCATGTACGAACATTTTTTTTTTAAATTTAGGCTAGTCAATAATATTGAGACATGTCTAAATCGATTGAGGTGAGTAAATCGACGAGAATTGATCTACTCAAATTAAAAGGTCCCAGAATTAATTTTTCATATGAGTAGATCGATTGAGTTATTAATGGTCAATCGATCAAGAATTAGATCGATCGAAAAATGACTAGATCAATCTACCTAGTTCAAAATTAACTATTTATTACATTAGATCGATCAAGAATTAACCAGATCGATCGATCATGTTTTGTTCGTTGTATTGGATAGATCAAAAAGGGTTTTGCTCGATCAACTTTCATGTTCGATCCATCGAGCACAACTTATACCGATCAAGTGGCTAGGGTTTCGATCAATCAACTTCCGTGTTCAATCCATCGAGCACAACTTAGATCGATCAAGTGGCCAAGGTTTCAAATTTGTGCTTATTTCTTATCCCTATTCTTTAAAACTCTTTTAACTAATTTTATGGAAGAATAATAATATTACTTTGATCTAATACTTCAAAATATTCTATTTAAACAAACCTAAGCATACAAATTTCTTAACCACACAAGAGCATTATTCTCTTCATCTTAAACTTTCTCTTTTTTTTTTTCAAATTGTTTAGCAAAACCAAGATTATATTTCTTTAGGTTTCTTTTTTTAATTATCTATCAAATATTGATAATTGTGTTTAATTGATTAATAAGTTTAATTAGTTTATCATATTTTGATAAAATGTTTATATAATTTTTTCTTTATTATATCCTTGAATGCTTGGATTAAATAAATAGTGTGTGATCAAAGAGATTGCTAAATGATAATGTAACTCTAGATGATGCAAAATCATTACTCCTAAGTGATGAATGTAGACTAATTCGAAGAAAAGCAATTTAAATTCTCCACTACCAATAGTCAATGTAATCAGGAGTAGGAATACAGTCAATACAGGTATAGTAAATACTGAATCAAAAATGCAAAGCGCTGGTTATAACGTAATGATACTACTGGTCAGTTTCAATGAATGAACTTGGGAAATCAAGGTAGCTATGCTAACGACACACAATCTAGCAACAAGGCTAGTTTAGATTTGACAAGAATTTTCAACACCACCACAACATATATATGACTCCTTATTTTCCTTAAATCATTATATATCTCTAGAATTTGAATATTTTTGACAATTGTCCTGTGGCTTAATGAAATATACTGTTAGCGGCTTCTAAATTTGTGTGAGTAAGATGTTAAAGGTTTCAAAGCCGAAAAAATGGTTAAAGAAGAAAAGAAAAGAAAAACAAAATATGCAATATTTGAAGCTACTTTTATGCATAATTACTGGGTTGAGGATCCTGAGTTGGAGCTTAGATATACAATTTAAGTTTTTATTGATATAAAATGTTATATTATTTTTAAACAAAAAAAATCTCAAAAAATTGCATAAATCAAAACACTGTTAAAACTTAAAATAATAAAAGCTATACTCCAAGGATATGTTTCAGTTAATTGGATGGATTTAATTTAATAATAACTTAATTTAAATAATATCGATTTGAATGATATTTAATGTTAAATTTATGAATTAAAGATTTTTTATATTAAAAATATATGAATTGAATAAATATGTTATTTTTATGATTAAAACTTTTAAAAGATATTATAAATTTTGTTTTTACAAATTATTTTAGATGGAAGATTGATGTGATTATTACGTATAGATAAAGTGATTTATTGTCGATTTATTACTTGTATTTTTTTATTTGAATTCATTATTTTTATCTTTATAATTTTAGTTTAATATTTTTAATTATAATTTGATAATAATTTATTATTTGTTTATTTTTCTTGTTAATATAAATATTTATATCTTGAACTCATTTTAATTTAGTAGCTTTTATTATTAGAGTTTACTTATTGTATAGAAATTATTACTTTATATTTTTAATTTAATTCATTGAAAAATAAAAAAAATATAAATTAATAAATTAAAAGAGAGAAAAAATTAAATAATTTATAAACATTAAAATAATTAAAAGTTTTATAAGTAATGCATACACTTAAAATAAAATTATATATGTCACATAATGGATGATAGACTTAGCACCCTTGTTTTAATTGTCTACTTATTATTAAATAATAAATTATGTATTAAATTAATCTGTTTTATTATATATTGATCCATTTATTAAGTAAAATTTAGAATACATAATTTTAAATTTACTAATATTAGATCCAAATAAATAAACAAATTACTTGTATTATATCCACTATAACACATTTTAAAGGCAATTCACAAATTTAAGAGAAATAGAAAAACTCAAAGAGAAAGCTCTTAACTCACACTCAAACTAAGAATACAAAAACTTATTTGTTTTTGATAGAATGATTAAATCAAATACAATGTAGGCTATTTATAGTTCTTACTATACAATCTACGTCATACAAATATAAAATTAAGAAATAATTCTAACCACATAAATATTATCTACACACTTCTTTTTTCTACAACTTTCAACCACCATATTTATTCGTCATTAAACTATCCTATTTATTCATCATTCAACCATCTTATTTATTTCTCTACATCCTTCACCTATTCCATTTATTTCTCTACATCTTTCAACCACTTCATTTATTTCTCTACATCTTTTAACTACTCTATTTATTTTCCTACATCCTTCAACCACTTCATTTATTGAGTTAGTGTTGATTTTCAACACCATTCGTCTTATATATTGATTCATATAAATTTTATTATTATTAATGTTTGTTGTGGTTGTTGCTGTAGCTGTTTACGTTGTTACTATTATTATTATTATTATTATTATTTACAATTTTAACTGTGTTTTCCTTACAAATCATATCACATGTTAATTTATGATTAGTGCATAAAGAATTATGCAAAGATAAAATAATTAATTGAAGCATAAGTTATTATATATAAAAAAATATGTCAATTATCCTGTGAATTAATAATGACTCCTGAAATTCTACACCAAAGATGTCCACAAATTAAAACAAAAATAAAATAAAAAAATACCACATTTTCTTTCATTCATTCTTTCTTTTTTACTTCTACAGCATATTGAATGTTAATTTTTTAAATTAACAAAAATAACGTTTTCCTCTTTAATACAGTTATTCTATGTCAATTAAATACTTTTAAAGATATTATAGTTAAATAATTCAAAAATATTTTTTATCACCTATATATCATTACATGTTATAATTTAATTAATCTCTTTATTAATAATTGATTATACAATTAATTTATCATTTTAAATCACTAAATTTTAATCTAATTAATAACTAATATATATAATTTAATACATATTGCAGTATTCTAAATAAATAAGTGATAAAAAATAATTAAAATACATTAGTACTATATAAGGTAATACGCTGACGTGCACTACTTCAATTGCGATTATGCACTTTGTCTAACATTTTCTAGCGGCTCGCCACCTATCCAACCTTGGTTGACTATAGCTACTATTTTATTTACTTTTGAAAGTTTAGGTTAATGCATTAAAATTAATGCATGATAATTATAGTTATTAATTTAATATTTAATTTTTTTAAGTTAAGTATATTTTTGAGTAAATATTTAAAAAATAAAAAACTTGTTTAAACAGTGTGAAAACTATATGAGTTCATAATCGATAGTTATTAACCAAATGTATCTAAAATTAATACATAATGTTTATTAGCATAATCATCCTCGTTCGTTCTCGTGTATATTTATAATAATATCTTTCATATATAGAATTTTATTTTTTACCCATATCTAAACATTATAAATTTACCCATATCCAAACATTATAAATATTTAAAGATGTTTAATGCATCTTTATAAAGACATCAAACATATGTTTATGTAACATTTTAAACATATTTTTTTCTTCTTTTTTTTCAATATATAATTCTCACTTTTATTTTATAATTTGAATATTTATTAATCTTTATTTTTATGAAAAAAACTATATGTTCAAAATAGATGAGAATAATAAATGTATGTTGTTTTTTTATATATAGAGATTAAAAAATGAGACTAGTTAGCCAAAGAACTTTGGCTTTACGTTATGTAGCACACTTTGATAGATATAAGATCTGAGATTCAAGTCTCGGTTATGGATAATTAAGTAGTATAATTATTTGAAAAAAAATAAAATTATTTAAATAAATGGGTCATACAGCCTTTTATAAGTCAAATTATAAGTGAGAATTCTAATCTTGGTATTTTTCTAAAATATAACAATGTATTAGGTATACTAATATTATTTTGGAAAAACAATTTTATAACAAATCTTAAAACTTTATCATAAAAATAACATTATTTATAAAAAAAATTATCAATAATGTAAAAAATTCTTTAAATATAGTTACATAAATTTAAATATATTTATGGATAATATTATATCATGTAATTTATCATAAATTTGTTATAAATATACTTTTAAAAGATAGAAATTATCCCATCTTGGAATAAAAAAATGTTCTCCGTTGGAAAAAACCAAACAAAGAATGGACGAAAATAAAGTGTTTTGGACACAAATGTCCAACTTTTAACTAAAATTATACATTTTAAATGCCCCATATTTTTGGTTTAGGGGAATTAATATCCCCATCAACACGCCTATGTATATATTTTATAAATTCTAATTTCCATGGAGACTAGAATAGTTTGTTCTTTGATAAGCTTACGAATAGTGAAAAGCAAAAAGTATCGGGTGATTGTCAACAAAGGAAATTACTTTATTGACCATGAAAGAATAATAGGTTTATTTAGGAAGTTTCTTTTTGTACTAATCTTCCACGGTAATAAACTAATAATAATGATAGCTAATTTAATCTTACTTGTTTATTTTTATAGATAAAATATTTGTTTTTAAATTTATTTATAAATTTGTTATTAAATTTATCAAATAAAGTTAAAGAAATATTTAAATTTTAAATATATTTGTTATAACTATCACATTATTATACATATATATTCACAACACTTAAAATCATTTTTATGCTAAAGTTTACAATAGTTGATCGATGGACTAAGAGTATTAATCAATCGAGAGATTAGATCGATCAAGGTTTACTCAACTTCAATTGAAAACAAAGTTGAGTCGATAAGCTATCAGTGATCGATTAATTAAATCCCAAGTTGATCGATCAAAATCAAGATTTTTTCTTTTAAAATATTTATTAAATTCGAGTAAATTTATAAAATTATTATTTATCTTTTTCTTTAGTGCTTAATGTTTTTAAGAACTGTTACAAAAAAAACTATATACTTTATCAAGTCTTTTAATGAACTTTGGATAATTATGTCTAAAAAACATTAACCCTAATGTTACAACATTATCATTATTACCTATTATTTGAGCTTAAAGTTCGATCCAAAGCCTGACCCTTGAAGTGCTTGATTGCCCGAGACTTAAAGCTTTGTTCGTGCCTAGAGTGTTAATCTTACAAGCATCCTCACTATTCCAAAATAGTCCAAATCATTGAAGGATCGACCATTTTCTCGGTCTCACAATATGGTCAAGCTTAAGTCAAATTATGCATTTACTATTGTACCCTTAACATTTTGTAAACGTGTACCTCTTATGTAATAAACACATGTACATGTAATATCTTATATATATGAACCTAATAACAATTCACCACATGTACATCATTCACATTTCTTTAACTTCTCTCTTTAAAATTAGATTATTGATCGAAAACGAATTTTGTTCATTAAAAACGCAAATATACGTATCATAACTAGTAATATAATAATAAGAAAATATCGTTTTCACAAAAATTATGATATCATAAAATAATTTTTAAAACAAAAAAATAAAAATGAATTTTTTTTCTGCTTTTATATTTTAAAAAAAACAAAACTAAAATAACTAAAAGTAAATAATAATAATTAATTAAATTAGATTTTTTAACTAAGAATATATATAAGAAAATATCTAAGAATACTTAATTCTCCAATTTTCTAAACATGTGAATAACTAAAATTCTCTTAATTTAATTATCAATTAATTACATAATTAATTTAATCAAACCTAGCATATAATCCTCTCTCAAGTAAACTACACATCATATAGTAATTAACTTAGTCATACTCTCATGTCAATTAAATTGCATACTACTCATTAAGTTCATCAATTATGGATCACATACATAAGAATCATACATCTATGCCTAGAAACTATACATGTTATTTAATCAAGAGAAACAATTAAATAATTCTCTCAAATCTATTTAATTGCCTCTATAGATAAATTGTTGGCCAAAAAATTAATAGCATAAAAATTAGATTAAATAATATAATTAAATTGAATTCATAATTGGGATAAAATATTAGATCATCACATGATGAAAATTGGGTTCATAAGACCTATATATTAATAAATTAACTAGATATAATTTTGTTTATAAAACTCATATTTTTCAAAAAGAAAGACATAAAAATTGATAAAGAAAGAGTAGATCAAGAAATATAGTCAATCTCTTGTATTGTAATATCAATCTCCTATTAAATCTCCACCAAAATTGTATCTCATTTTGAATTTTTCTATATTTTTCTCAATACTTAGCTCCAAAACTGATCAAAATTATGCTAATGACGACTCCTTAGAGTTTATAGGATGATTAGGTGTTTAAATATAGCCTAGGTGGAATTTGGACCGTCAGATCAGCTTCAGATCAATGGTTGTGACCAATACAAGAAAAATTAAACAAAGTTAAAAAATAGACACTCGACACGTGGCACACCAAATTTATATGGAAAATAAGTGCTCAATGCGTGGCACTTCAAAACCTATCTAGGTCAATGGTGATGAATCTGTAACAAGTGGCGAAATGTGATTTATGGAAATAGATGGCGTAGCGTGCTTCTGGATGGAGCAAACAAATAATGTGATGACATGTGTCATAATCATTTGACTGCACTTAAACTCAAATTGAATGTCGTGTCAACATGTGGCGTAGCACTACATCATACTACACACACGACGATATTTGATTGGTTGTCTCTGCTGATATGGCGTCCGTGTGGCTTTCCGAGTGAGTTATTGTGTTTGCATGACGTACACTTGGCAGCTTTTGATTGGTCATACATTAAAAATTCATAAAATTTTATAAAAAATCAAAAATTATATTTTTACCCTTTTTTACTATAAAGTTTATATTTTAATATTTTTAACCCCAAAAATAAAAATTATCGAATAAAACGAGCAAACATAAAGTAAAAAAATGTATTGATGAATATACTTCATAGATTTATTAATCATCCCTAATATTTTGACACCTATAATAGGTCTTAGGATTTAAAGGTCTATTTTTTTTCTAACCTTGTATTTTCTAGGTTTCACCCCAAGTTTTACAGAGAAGTCAAAGTAACTAAATATCTTCCTATGCTTTTACCTATTACATCTACGTACCATGGTTGGAACTCAAGCTGACAAAATGTTGAGACTAGTTAATGAAATTTTCCTACAGAATAACCTTATATCGACACATGAAGAAGGACAAACGGAACCACTTGTTATCAACAAGAATTGGCATAGTAACTCTTCGAGCTCAAAATAGAACTTGAGGAGTTGAGAGGGGAAAATAAAATATTATGAGTCCAAGCAGATGTAGTTCTAAAGCTAGGTCCACTAATGACATGGTAGAGAAAATTGAGGTAATTTCAAGAAGAAATGAATCTACGAGAGCTTAAAATGTAATGGAATATGTCTGACGTTACAATGCATGCTAGGACTGAGGCACAACCAATTTAGTTGTTACAAGATGAAGCCCGATAAAATAGGAACTATGTTGTCAAATCTAATGTCATAGTTAAACTAGCAATTCCACTACAACTATAAAAATTGTTAATGAACAACTAAAATATAATTAAAAACTATTAATATAATAAGCTTTAAAATTAAAGTATCAGTACAACAAAATTTGTGATATTGGTGTTATTTTATCTACAACTTCAGTAGTAAATACTTTAACCCACTCACTTATTAACTTCTCAAAAACGTCTTCTACAAATTTATTAAATATATCAAAATACATTTTCAAATACAAAATTATTCAAATAAAATTACAATATTTTTAATGAATTAATAAACTTTCTAATTTTTCAGTGAGAATTAATAGTAAAAAAGTCCATATTAGATAGCACCTTCCATACAAAAAAAAAAAAAAAAATAGACGATCATATATTTGGAAAAAAAACTAATTAATGGATTCATGTCTTCCCTTCATTAGTGGAATACTCGTTCCCCCAGCTTACTAATTTTTCAGTGAGAATTAATAGTAAAAAAGTCCATATTAGATAGCACCTTCCATACAAAAACAAATAGACGATCATATATTTGGAAAAAAACTAATTAATGGATTCATGTCTTCCCTTCATTAGTGGAATACTCGTTCCCCCCTTTGTCTGTATATATGAATTGCATTTTAATACTTTTTTACCCAAAACTAAACTTCAAACATATAAACGACTTCAAAACAATAGTTAAAAAGTCACAAAATTCATTTTTCCCCGTCTCAATTTTGTTAGACCTCTTAACATTTCATCTGTAGTTTTTACAAAGAATTAAAAAAAGTCATGCCAACGAAAGGAACTTATTGCAAAGGTAACGTTAGAAATAGTATAAATTTAAATAAAAAATGATGATAAAAAGTATATAATTTTACTATCTCAAAAGTTTTATCTCACATTGTTTTTCTACATCTCTTATGAGGTATTTATATAGAAAATGATTTATACGAGATTAGGTTCCTATAAATACTCACTTTTGTTGAAGGGGAGAGAATCTACGTAATTGTAGATCCACATACATACATGTACTGACATTAATTGGGAAAGATGATACTTTATTTTTTGAAAAACATTTCATTATTAAATTTTTTTTTCAAGAGTCGGAAATGTTTTCCTTATCTAAAATGAGTCACCCATATTGTGATCGTTATTTCTTTTTACCGTTATGTTCCATTATTATGACCGTTATTCTTTTGATCGTTCAATTTCGTTTCTATGCACCCAGATCGAGTCTTACGGAACACTATTATTGTGTGATCATTTTCTTTGTGAACGTTACATAAAAAGAGTCATAGCTCTTAGTTTTACACAACTCATAAAACTATTCTTCGTAGCAAACCCAAGAAAAAAATATATAAAATTGTTTTTCAATTTTTTGAACTATATAAATATTTTAGAGGTGTAGCATCCAGGCTCTATGAGTGCAATGAAACACCAAGACAGAAAAAAAGATTATAGATTGTTTTATTCTAGAGACGACGGGGCAGTATTTACTTACACAATTTTAGGTAAAATCGTGAAACGTATTAAAAAGAGCGATTTAGTCTTGGATTGATTTCAAACAATATTTTTCAATATATCAATAATATTATTCGTATCTTATTTTTAACTACTTAACAAACAATGAAATCAGAGAAACAAATCCTCATATGCAAACTCATAATTAACTTCCGTACAAATTGTCAAAATATAAGCAACCCCGCGACAATTATTAACTTTCTAGCCCCCAACTTTATATCACTAATTGTGAGCAATCATGCTTATAAACCGAACGGCAGGACATTGCTTTATTGGATTTTCCTTCGACAAATCAGAAAGTCTGGCATATTGTTTATGCAATGCAAAGTCCAATAATAGCCCAGTATGAATAATAAAAATAATAATGGATCTTTGCTTCTAGAAAAATATCTAAAACTAATAAGTTGATTAAAAGAGAGAAGTGTGCAACCTTCCATCTAAACAAGGTATATGAAAGCAATCAAGGTTTTTAATCCACATTAGAAGACCAACTAAAGCAAGACAAAGTGCCAAAATGACTTGTTATTCACATAAAACTTTATTTACCGTCAAACATTAAAACAAATAAAAGATACAAAGTGCACACTTGCATAGGCAACAGGACGCTTGAAAGATTTCAATGCAGAGCTGCAAGAACAGAAATATAAACAATGATTTCATTCAAGCAATACAAAGGAAAAAATTAAGAAAAATGTTATTATTTACAAGGACTTGCATGAATCATAGATCTTCACAGTCCCAGGCCATCCGGAGAAGAAGGGGTGGTCTTTCATTATCATTGTCACTTAAAAACAAATGTCTTCCAGTTCTACCAATAAACCATGATATATGAGGTGCAAGTTTATCCATATTGTCACTACTACAAAAGGGGGCATTAAAGTCGGTTAAAAACCGACTTTAAATTAAATGACTTAAAGTCGGTTAAAAACCGACTTTAAATTAAATGATTTAAAGTGCAAAGTCGGTTCACGCGGTGAACCGATTTTAATTTTTTTTTTTAAAATTTATTCATTTTCAACCTGTATTCGAGCAGAAAAAAAATCAAAATCAATTTAACAAATAGTTCAAATAATACAAATATTTGAAAAATAAAATATTAATTAATAACAGAAAAATTACCATGGTTTTGTTCTATTTTATTCAAGATCGTGATATTCTTCTCCTTATGTTATAATACAAACCTATATATATAATACAAAAATCTATATACATAAATAATAACACATAATAACAGAAAAAAAATATGAATAATAGGAGATCTAAAAGATTAGTTAGAGAGAAAGAAAACTCACTAACCGATGTTAAAAATGGTAGTCGTAGGTGGCCGGAAAATGAGAAAGAATGGAGAAGGAGGTTTTCGGTTTTTTAGAGTTTTGCAACGCTGAAAATAGTTTCTGTCTGGAAAGAAAGAAGAGAAAAGATTTATCCACGTGTGTAGCGTCGGTTGATGTGTCGAACCGACGTTATGTAGCGTCGGTTGACGTGGCGAACCGACGTTACACCTGGACGTAGCGTCGGTTGACGTGGTGAACCGACGCTATCCACGTAGCGTAGCGTCGGTTGACACCTAGAACCGACGCTACGTCCACGCATAACGTCGGTTCGACACATCAACCGACACTATGTCCTACGTGGATAGCGTCGGTTCGCCACCGAACCGACTTTACGTATCGACTTAAATACCTATATTTTGTAATAGTGTGTAAAAGCCACAATAAACTAGAACCTGAGATGTAAAATCCATGCAAGAAGTAACTGCATTCAGAGCCATGAAAGAACAAGAAGAGCTCACCATTAAACTCCATGATACATAAAATTAATGTCTATTCATTATCAAACTCTTCAACAGTTCAACCAATTTTAAGTATATAGTTCAGTAATAAAAAAGATATATATTTTATAATAGTTTAATAAAGGATTAATATTGTTTTTAGTTTTAAAAAAATCAAATTAAAACCTATTTAATAATTTGAGGATAATTATATTTTTTCTCTCTCTCATCCTCTCATTCTCAGCCACTTTTTTTTTTCTCTTATTAAAAAAAACCAAACTGTACATTTTTTTTTTCTTTTTTTTACCCTCTTTTTCAATCATGTTTTTTCTTCTTCCTATCTTCTTAAAAAAAACTAACAATAAAATATACCCATTTACTAAATTTTAATAAATAATAATTTATTTTTATTATAAATAAAAATAAATTATATTTATATAATAAAAAATATATAATTTTTTATAACAAATAACTTATCAAATTATAAAATAATAATAATAAATTATAAAATTTTAAATTATTAAAAACTTTACTAAATAGTTACAACCATTTTTATGAAAAATTATTGATATTTGTTTTTAAAATAAATTATTTAAGATTAAAAAATAGATTACATTATAACACATATCTCTAATATTATTATAATTTTTATTTTTATTAAGATAACAAATATTTATTAATAATAATTTTATTTAAATATTTAAATATAATTATAATAGTATTATATTAGATAATATTTTGACACAAATAGAAAAAATAATATAAATTTTGAGATGATTTCAAAGTGAAAGATAAGGTTATAGGAAAAAATACAATACATACCATGGTTCCTAATTCATGTGAGATTTTTTCAAATTACTCATTAAAGAGTCATACAACAAATCTACACCTTGGTAACTTAGTGATTTCTAAACAATTTTTTTAATCTCTACATCAGTGATGCCAATGCTAATTCAAATTTTCAGAATTTTAATCAAATCCAAATAATATTTGAATTTGATTGTTGTCACCACTTTAATCATCATATATGAGAGATTTTTTGTAATATTAATCTTCGAAACTAGTATTTTACCTTCTTTAATAATATTTCACACGAAATAATAATTAACTTTGTATATACGTGATAGACTTGTTTATTGATAAATGAATAACAAACCAACTCCCACTTGCAATGTATGCAAAATAAAACTTCGTTCATCTATGAGTCTTAAAATAACTTGAATATTTTGTTATTTACGCTCAAGCTCTAGATGAAAATATCAATAAGCCGTTAGTGGACAGGCCCCTGTATTAAGAACAAGACAAACAACCAGTGTAGATCTTTATGCTTAAGATTGCACTATGGACAGCATTTACCAAAGGCAAAGCAGTACTCCATTTCAAGAAAAAAGAGTGCAGTAAACTCTACTGGGGGAATATATATATATATGCACAATTATAAATCTTCAAATTTAAATATTCACTTCTTGAACACCAAATATACTAAAAAATTTAAAAATACAACAAATTCCTCCATTGTAACATAAAATAAGACCCAATTAATCCCTTTTGACACGTAATTCGAGAACAATATATACGCTTCAGTGCATAACATTACCAACAAAACTAGCCATGCTAGTTTTCCAATTGAGACATAATTTCATTGAACTTCACACATATCTTCAAAGCCTTTACCTAATCAAGGTGTCAAATGAGCTATGTTAACTCAACTGTCGAAACGCTTGGCAGCTCATTTATATTTTTTTATTGAATTCATTAAATTATTTAAAGATTTAGGTTATATTTGATAACCATTTTAGTTTTTAATTTATAATTCTTAAATTTTAAAATATTTTTAAAAAAAATTATTTGATAACCAATTTCTAGTTTTAATTTTAAAAAATTGGATATTACTTGTTTAATAATTAATTCTTAACTTTCATTTTTTAACCTTTCAAGTAGAACCTATTGGTTTGAGTATAACTTTATATTTAAAACTTAAAATAGTAAATTCATTTAGAAGTTAAATTTTTGTAATTCTTTAATGATATATAAAATGATTTATAATATTTTGTAAAGTAATATTGTTTATATTTCAAAAATGTTTTACAAAATCTATACCATCATTAAAATAAGCATATTTTATATAAAACATTAGAAATCACATTAGTACTCTATAAGGTAATATGCTGACGTGCACTACTTCAATTGCGATTATGCACTTTGCTACCATTTCCTTTAAGGCCACCAGCTCCTTTATTGCCATTTCCTTTACTGCCACCATTTCCTCTAGAAGGTGGAGGAGGATTATTACTTCTAAGCAGCTTCCTCACCCCACCAACTACGAAAATAATTTTCAAGAAGTACTATTATTGTTAACAATTATTAATGAATTACGAACTGATCCAATCAAAAAATTGAATAATTTCACCCTCATGACTTAAAAAGAATACAAATTTAATTTGGAAAGTAAGCATTGGTACCTTAGTTGTAAAAAAAAAAAAAAAAATCCGGTTTATATATTTTTCATATGAAATAACAGAATCCAAATGAATAGTTTAGCTGCATTATTTTTAGGCAAGTCTTGGTAACAAATTTTATAAAATTTTAAAATTTTATATACTAATATTTAAACTTTTAAATGGTATAATTTAATTCTTTATCTTTTAAAATTTTGTGTACTAGTACCAATTTGACAAATAAAATGTGAATTTTAGATTTCAAACTTTAGGATCATTTATAAGTTTTGAAAGTTTAAGCTAGGTTTAATCAAATGGTTTAAAAATTTAAAAATTTATTAATAAAATTTTAAAAAATTATAATGATTAAATAATATGATTTAAAATGTTTATTAAGAAAAGTACTTTTAAATGAAAGGTTTGGGAACAACATAATTAAAAAGTCGTTTTTTTAAAGGTTAGCAATGTTATTTACAATCCTTAACAGGTAACATTAATGTTAAAAATTAATATGGATTCGGATCAAAATAAGACTTAAATTTTACCGAAATGAAAACAAAAACTTGTACTATTTTAAAATTCTTGTTTTTGTTGTTGAATGAGACACATAATCCAAACAAATAACGAGTTCCAAATAGTACAAGAATTTCAAGCAGGACAGAATTACCAACCTGCATTAACATTACCCATCGACGAGGCACAAAAAATGAATACTAAGATAAAAAAAACTGAAGCATGGTTAAAATGAAAAGCCATAATTTGTTTCAAGCATCTAGAGCCCAATCTCATTTATATAGAGTAAGTAAGTTTGGAAAAATTGTTAAAATAAACAAGAAAATAAGGAAGCTTTTAAATTGAAGACAAAATTAAGATGCTCCACTGCAATCAAAATACTATTAAAAGTTGTATAAGTGAATATCATAATTAAGAACAGTATTTTAAGTGTGAACAAATCTGACGAGATTTTTTATGTTAAAAATAAGTGTAACCCATAAGACGTGATAGAGATGATTATTATAATATTAAAATTGTGGTTAATTAAAACTAAATATATATTAATATTAATATTTTATATCCATAAAATTATATAGAAAAATATAATTTTAATAATAAAACATACAATACTTTGTATAATTAGATTAAATTATATTTATTCTTACTTTATATATTTTTTATTTTATTTAAAAACATGTGTTAAATAGTTAAAAAATAAATATTAATATTAATATTTTAAATAATATAGTAAAATAAGAATTCAATTAATATTTAATTTTTTTAAGCTAAATATACTTTTGAGTAAATATTTATAAAAAAAGAAACATGTTTAAACCGTGTAAAAACTAATACCAGTTCATAACCGATGATTATTGATCAAATATATCCAAAATTGATACATGATTATTATAGTTATTAGCATAACCATTCCCGTCCGTACTCGTGTACATTTATAATAATATCTTTCATATATAGAATTTTATGTTTTACCCATATCTAAACATTATAAATTTACCCATATCCAAACATTATAAATATTTAAAGATGTTTAATGCATCTTTATAAATACATCAAACATATGTTTATTTAACATTTTGAACATATTTTTTTCTTTTCTTTTTTCAATATATAATTCTCACTTTTATTTTATAATTTGAATATTTTTTAATCTTTATTTTTATGAAAAAAAATATATATATTCAAAATGGATGAGAATAATAAATATATGTTTTTTTTATATATAGAGATTAAAAAATTAGACTAGTTAGCCAAAGAACTTGTGGCTTTACATTATGTAGCACACTTGGATATATATATAAGTTCTGAGATTCAAGTCTCGGTTATGGATAATTGAGTAGTATAATTATTTGAAAAAAAAATGAAATTATTTAAATAAATGGGTCATAGAGCCTTTTATAAGTGAGGATTCTAATCTTGGTATTTTTCTAAAATATAACAATGTATTAGGTATACTAATATTATTTTGGAAAAACAATTTTATAACAAATCTTAAAATTTTATCATAAAAATAACATTATTTATAAATTTTTTTATCAATAATGTAAAAATTTCTTTAAATATAGTTACATAAATTTAAATATATTTATCAATAATATTATATCATGTAATTTATCATAGATTTGTTATAAATATAGTTTTAAAAGATAGAAATTATCCCATCTTGGATAAAAAAATGTTATCCGTTGGAAAAAACCAAAACAAATAATGGACGAAAATAAAGTGTTATGGACACAAATGTCCAACTTTTAACTAAAATTATACATTTTAAATGCCCCATATTTTTGGTTTAGGGGAATTAATATAAGAATTCTGTAAATGGTGGTATGGATAAAAAATATATAAAAAAAGCTTGAACATGAGAGCATTTTGAGTAATAATAAAAAAAAAAAGGCAAAGAAACTAATTGATGTGACCTATAAGAGATTGTAGTGTTATTTTCTTAAACACGTTAACAGTAATATCCCCATCAACACGCCTATGTATTTTATAAATTTTAATTTCCATGGAGACTAGAATCGGATGATTGTCAACAAAGGAAAATTACTTTATTGACTATGAAAGAATAATAGGTTTATTTAGGAAGTTTCTTTTTGTACTAATCTTCCAGGGTAATAAACTAATAATAATGATTGTTAATTTAATCTTATGGGATTGGTTATTTTTATAGATAAAATATTTATTTTTAAATTTATTTATAGATTTGTTATCAAATTAATTAAATAAAATTAAAAAAATGTTTGAATTTTAAATAGTTATATTTTAAATATATTTGTTATAATTATCACATTACTATACATATATATTCACTAACATATATTCACAACATTTAAAATCATTTTTTATGCTAAAATTTACAATAGTTAATTGATCGACTAAGAGTATCAATCAATTGAGAGATTAGATCGATCAAGTTTTACTCAACTTCAATTGAATCTCCTCGAGTAAAAGTTGAGTCGATAAGCTATGAGTGATCGATTGATTGAATCCCAAGTTGATCGATCAAAATCGAGATTCTTTCTTTTAAAATATTTATTAAACTCGAGTCAATTTATAAAATTATTATTTATCTTTTTTTTTAGTGCTTAATGTTTTTAAGAACGGTTACAGAAATAACTAATTATTTTATAAAGTCTTTTAATGAACTTTGGATAATTGTGTCTAAAAAACATTAGCCCTAATGTTACAACGTTATCATTATTACCTA
Source organism: Hippophae tibetana (assembly GCA_037013495.1). Classification (NCBI taxonomy): domain Eukaryota; kingdom Viridiplantae; phylum Streptophyta; class Magnoliopsida; order Rosales; family Elaeagnaceae; genus Hippophae; species Hippophae tibetana. Next base: position 106,647,070 of record CM072810.1, read on the forward strand.
TTATTTGAGCTTAAAGTTCGATCTAAAGCCTGACCCTTGAAGTACTTGATTGCCTGAGACTTAAAGCTTTGTTCGTGCTTAGAGTGTTAATCTTACAAGCATCCTCACTATTCCAAAATAGTCCAAGTCATTGAAGGATCAACCATTTTCTCGATCTCATAATATGGTCAAGCTTAAGTCAAATTATGTGTTTACTATTGTACCCTTAACACTTTGTAAACGTGTATCTCTTATGTAATTAACATGTGTACATGTAATATCTTATATATATGAACCTAATAACAATTCACCACATGTACATCATTCACATTTCTCTGACTTCTCTCTAGTTTTTCTCTTTAAAATTGGATTATTGATCGAAACACGAATTTTCTTCATTAAAAACGCAAATATACGTATCACAACTAGTAATACAATAATAAAAAAATATCGTTTTTACAAAAATTATGATATCATAAAATCAATTTTAAAACAAAATAAAATGATTTTTTTTTCTATTTTTATATTTCAAGAAAACAAAACTAAAATAACTAAAAGTAAATAACAATAATTAATTAAATTAGATTTTTTAACTAAGAATATATATAAGAAAATATCTAGGAATACTTAATCCTCCAATTTTCTAAACATGTGAATAACTAAAATTCTCATAATTTAATTATCAATTAATTACATAATCAATTTAATCAAACCTAGCATGTAATCCTCTCTCAAGTAAACTACACATCATATAGTAATTAACTTAATCACACTCTCATGTCAATTAAATTTCATACTATTCATTAAGTTCATCAATTATGGATCACATACATAAGAATCATACATCTATGCCTAGAAACTATACATGTTATTTAATCAAGAGAAACGATTAAATAATTCTTTAATTGCCTCTATAGATAAATTGTTGGCTAAAAAATTAATAGCATAAAAATTAAATTAAATAATATAATTAAATTGAATTCATAATTGGGATAAGATATTAGATCATCACATGGTAAAAATTGGGTTCATAAGACCTATATATTAATAAATTAACTAGATATAATTTTGTTTATAAAACTCATATTTTTCATAAAAAAAAGACATAAAAATTGATAACGAAAGAGTAGACCAAGAAATATAGTCAATCTCTTGCATTGTAATATCAATCTCCTATTCAATCTCCACCAAAATTGTATCTCATTTTGAATTTTTCTATATTTTTCTTTATACTTAGCTCCAAAACATATCAAAATTATGCTAATGATGGCTCCTTAGAGTTTATAGGGTGATTAGGTGTTTAAATATAGCCTAGGTGGAATCTGGACCGTCAGATCAGCCTTAGATCAAGGGGTGAGAAAAATATAAGAAAAATTAAACAAAGTTAAAAAATAGACACTCGACACGTGGCACACGAAATTTATATGGAAAATAAGTGCTCGATGCGTGGCACTTCAAAAACTGTTTAGGTCAATGGTGATGAATGATGAATGCTCAAAAAACACTAAAATTACCATGATTTTATGCACATTAATTGATTAAAAATATATATATTTATATTTTTTTATCATATATTTATATAAATTTGTCTTTTTCGGAATCACGGGTATTTTTATTGTTTTTCAGGTATTGTGGCTTAAAAACGTAACTTAAAGACTCAAAGAGGAATACTTGAATCAATACATCACAACTATATTAATAAATAAATGGGGAAAGTTCAACAAATACGGAAAAATTGGACAAAAAGGGTCAAAAAGGTCAAAAAAGAGAAAATCGCGTCCCCGCGCACGCAGCAGCCCCAGTCCCGCGCCAAACTGCGCGCACCTTGCCCCAGATCCGCGCGTGACATTACTGTTCACACGTGTGCCCCTGCGCGCAGCGCCTTCCCTTCCGTGCACGCCGACACCCATTTCGCCCCATTTTTGCGCTCAGCCGCCCCCATGACGTCATGCTGACATCATCAATGACCTCAACAATTGTACTCCGCGTTTTTGCAATTTTTTAACATTTTTTCACTCACTTTTTCTCTCCATCCTCACCTATAAATACCCCCTTCTCTTCACTTCTAAACACACCTTAAAACCATTCTTCTCTTCTCTTACTTCCTCTCATTTCTTAGTTTTTAAGTTTTTCTTAGTTTCTTTCTTAGTTTTTAGTTAAATTCTCTTAGTTTTAGAGTTCTTCTCTTTTTTGAGAAGACCTAGTAATGTTTTTGTAATTTATTAGCTTTTTGATTCAATAAATGGGAGTGCAAATTCCGCTTGGAGGTTTTCTAGCAACGGGAATAGCATCGAAGTTCTGTAAGGATTTTATTTTCTTTACAGTTATTTTTTATGCTTTATTCTTAAATGTTATATTTAATTTGTCTGTGATTAAATTAAACTCTGATGGCTATTTGTAAACATGATATAATAATAACGTTGTTATGCTTGCGAAATATTAAATAGTTAAAAATTTCTAAAATGAATTGATTTTATTTTTATTTAAGATTTTATATTAAGAATGTTAGAGAGAAATATATTATTTTTCATTACAAACTTAAATCTGAAAATTAGATTTTAAGGTTTAGTTATCCGATCTAATTTAGAGTAGTGCTCTTTTATTTGTTGGTACAATCGCCCGGTAGTTAGAGTGAAACTCTATTTCAAAAGTTTTTATAAGAATTATTATGTGAAAATGTATTGACAACATGTTTTCAATAGTGGTTTTAAAACTTGAAAGTTAGTACTCGGATAATTAAATTCTTATGTTTAATTTGGAAACATTGAATAAAGTTTAAACTGTCTAACCCCACCAAAGGTGGCATTTAAATGGTTCATTTTCAATCTCTTAGAAAAAGGAATTAATTTAATTAACCAAATTAGTTATCAAACCCACCCATAGGTGTTAATTGATTTGTTTAGTTAACAAATAATATCTAACCACACCAAAGGTAGTATTCATTTAAAAAAGAGAAAATCAATAAAATATCAAATTATATCTTTAATAACCTAGATAATATGAGCAAGCATAATTAATTTAGTTATTATAACCATAAATACTCTACTATTATAAATGATAAAATTTGCATAAATATTTATTTAATCTGTATCTATGTTTATTTTTATGTTATTAGATTAGAAACACAAAAACCAAACTATCGTGACAGGATGTTTAGGATTTGATTAAGTTTTTAAAATTTTGAATAATAAATTAAAAACCACATACATTTCTTCCTTCGATCGACCTTGGGAGTATACTTATCATTTTCTTCGAAATGATTTGTGCACTTGCGAGAGTTTTATAAATATTAAAACCAAAGTATTGGCAAGAATCGACGATGTCGTTTTTCGCTCATCAAGTTTTTGGCGCCGTTGCCGGGGAAGGAATAACATTTTGAAATTATTTATCAAAATTTTAAAAACATTTTTGTGCTGTAAATAATTGTGATTTTTTTGTTTTAATAAAAAAAATTATAATCAAATTTAAAATTTCATAAGAAATAATAAAAATAAAATATAAAATAAAAATAAATAAATTTTTTTTTGAATAGTAAAATAATTTAGAAATTTGAAATTTGAAGTAAAAAAAAATTTACCGTTCATGAATAGTAAAAAAATTTAAAAAAAATTTAAGATAAAAAATAAATAAATAATATATCGTTAATAGTAAAATAAAATTACCGTTCATGAATAGTAAAAAAACTTAATTAACTTAGATTTTGATTAACTTATATTACATACATAAATATATATTTTGTTAACTTAATTAAATTTATACCTAACTTAACTTAATTAACTTAGTAGCATAAAAAGTAAAAATCTAAGGGAGTTCTGTCTAAGAGACTAGTTCTTGGAAGCCTTTGTTCCACTAGTCTTTCCTCAGAACGTTGTTCTGGCTAGGAGAATGGTTTTTAAGGAGCCGTTGCACCACCATTCTTTCCTGGGAGCACTCTTGGTTAATACTGATTATGATATTTTATCTTAAAAAAAAATAACAACAAAAACATAAAAAAACATGAAATAAAAATTTAAACTTTGTTTTATTTAAATAAATAAATAAAATAATAAACATTTAAAAAAAATTAGGGGTTAACTAGTTTTGTTTAGTGTTTTGTATTAAATACCATATAAATTTTCTCTAAATTTTTTATTTTGTTGATAGGAGTTTTAAATTTACGTTTACAATAGTCTATGCGTGGTAGGAGATCCTTAGGAAACCCCCTTACACCATATGTAAATAATATTCATAAATTTAAACAAGTGTCAACAAAACTGGATTCCACCCATCAACCTGTTTTTGAGCCAAACATAGAACTAAATCTTAATCCTTTACTAGAACCGAAAGAAATGGAAGAAAACCAACATGTTAGGGAAACCACTATGAAGGAGTTTGCAAGACCGGTGATTGGCACGGCAACTGCCGCTATCCAGTTGGGTGAGGCTGCTCAGAATTATGACCTAAAAATATTCATTTTTCTATGCTTCCTTCCTTTTATGGGCTGCCTAATGAAGATTATCTTTCCTTCATGAGAGATTTCTATGCTACGGTCCAAACATTCCCCCTCGGTATTTTAAACGAGGATCAACTTAGAATGAGATGTTTTCCCTACACCTTAAAGGATAAGGCCAAAGCTTGGTTAATGTCACTTCCCCCAGGTTCTCTGATTACATGGGAGAACATTTACAATAAATTTATGGGAAAATTCTATTCCCACCAAAAAACATCAGAGTTGAGAGGAAAGATTGCTACTTTCTCTCAGATGGAAGGAGAACCATTCCATGAAGCTTGGGATAGGTTCAAAATGTTTCTCACTCAATGTCCCCATCACAACTTTCCCCTGCAGTTGCAGAACCAATTCTTTTACGATGGACTTACACAACAATGTTAGTTCATTGTCGACAACGCTGCAGGAGGAGCAATGGGAGAAAAGACTGCCTCAGAGACGTACAACCTCTTTGAGATGTTGGGTGCTAATTCCCAACAGAAAATCTCATGAGTGAGAAAAGCTGGAGTTCATGAAATCGATTCCAGTAATGAAGTTCAACAACAACTTGTTCAACTGACCAAGCAAGTTGCCCTTCTCACTACACAAACCAACACCAATAATGAACAATATGGTTTGTATAGCAACATGGGACATGGTACTGAAGCCTGTCCATATCAAGGAGAAACAACAACTGGACCTGAACAGGTTAATGTGTTGGGAGCATATCAACAGAGACCAAGGTTTGACCCCAATTCAAATACCTTTAATTCTGGGTGGAGAAATCATCCAAATTTCTCCTGGAGGCAAAACAACCCTCATTTCGCTCAAAGCTCAAACCAGTCAAGCCAGCAATTCCACCCACCTATTCCAAGAAGCATTCCCAATAAATCAACCCTGGAGGACAACTTGAATTCTTTTATTCAAGTTTGTAGGGATAACCAATCTAAAACCAATCAACGGTTGGACTCTGTGGAAGCTTCTGTCAAAAAGGTGGAAGTTCAAGTAGAACAGTTAGTTGAACATTTGCAAAAACAAAGCAAAGACTAATTTGATAGTCAAATGGGGTAAAATAAATTCAATGAAGAGGAGACATTGAGTTTGTCATTCTGCAATCTCCAAGCAATGTCTTACTAGAAGACGATAAATTTTAGTCCTACATGGGAGGTCACCCATTATTGTATTTTCCTTTGTTTTAGTTTTATTCTGTGTGTAATAAAATTCAAATGAAATAAATTCGTTTGTTTCAAAAATTGTGTCCATTCTTTTAAATTTAGCGTAAAAAAAATAAAAAAATAAAATAAAAATAAAAAAATTTAGGTTCCTTGCAGCTTTTTGCTTTAAGCCTATACATTTTATCAAGTTATAAATATTTCTTAGAGATATCTACTATTGTTTTTTTAAAACAAAATGTTGATACACAATAGGAGGAGGATCATTTTCAACTACAAACAACCATGAGAGATACTGAAGATAGGCGGAAAAAGATGAAAGACTATACAATGCCAATCATTGGCAATGTAACTTCCGGCATCCAATTACAAGAGGCTGCAAGGAATTATGAATTGAAAAAGATTCATTATTCTTTGTTGCCTTCCTTTTACGGTATCCCTAATGAAGACCCTTTGCATTTCATTCGAGAATTCTATGCTATTGTCCAAATCTTTCCACTACATGCAATTAATGAAGATCAACTTAGGATGAGGTGTTTTCCTTACACCCTCAAGGATAAAGCTTGGTCATGGTTCATTACTCTACAGTCAGGTTCCCTTAAAACTTGGGAGGCAGTATATGAAATTTTTATGGGTAGGTTCTATTCCCATCAAAAGACTGTTGATCTAAGGACGAAGATAGCAACATTTTCTCAAATGTATGAAGAGCCCTTTCATGAAGCTTGGGAACGATTCAAACTCCTTTTCATTCAATGTCAAAATCATAGCTTTCCATTACAGCTACAAAACCAATTCTTTTATGACGGATTGACACTACAGAGTCAATACATGGTTGACAATGCTGTTGGAGGTGCTATAGGAGAAAAAACCGCAGAGGAAACCTATAATCTTTATGAGCTATTGGGTTCTAATTCCCAACAAAGAGGTGGTAGAAGGAAAGCAAGGGTCAATGAAGTTGGCTCTGATAATGAGATAACCTTGCAACTTGCTAAATTGACTAAACAAGTGCAACTTCTCACTACCCACCAAATTTCAAATCAAGAGGTGTGTGAAGTGTGTTGTTCAACTGGGCATGGTACTCATAATTGTTCAAATACTTGTGATTCTAGTGTCGATGCCATAGAGGAAGTCCAATCTTTTCAAAGGTATCATCCAAACACCTATAATCACCCAGCCTACACCCAATATCCAACACTAAGGTCGGATAACAACCTAGCTTGAATGCTTTTATTCAAGTTAGTCGTGACAACCAATTGATGACTAATCAAAGTTTGAACACTATGGAGGCTTCGGTTAAAAAGATTGAATCTAAAGTTGGGCAACTGGCTGAACAAATGCAAAAGAAAGAACCAGGAAAGTTGCCCAGTCAACCAGAACAAGCAAAGGATGTAAAAACCCTTCGAAGTGGTAAGGTAGTCAATACCAGTTTACCTGAAATCTCTAACAATCTACCTTGTAGTTCAAGTAACAAAGAAGGCGATATTCTAATCTCGCAAAAAGGAGAAACAAGTGTTAAACTTAACAAGCCTTCTGAAAATTGTGGGGGGGGGGGGGGGGGGGGGAGGGGGTTATCTGACATCCCTAAAATTCAAAAGACAACAAAACCACACCAGATGCAAGTACCTTTTCCCCACTGGTTAAAAGAATCCAAACAAGATAAGCAATTCTATGATCTTTTTAATATGCTCTCTAAAGTAAATATCAATTTACCATTATTAGAAGTGATCATGAATGTGCCCTCATATGCCAAGTTTTTCAAAGAGTTGAACACTAAGAAAAGAAGGTATGAACTGAATGAACGAGTAGTAGTATCAGAAATTTCTAGCGTTGTACTTCATCACAAACTACCCCTAAGTTGAAAGACCCTCGAAGTTTTATTATAAACATAACTATGAGGGATAGGAAGGTTGCTAAAGCAATGCTTGATTTAGGTGCTAGTATAAATTTTATACCCTATTCTATATTCTTACAGCTCAATCTAGGGGATTTAAAACCCACAACTATGTCCCTTCAACTTGCAGATAGATCTCTTAAATATCCAGAGGGAATAGTTGAGGATGTGTTGGTGCAGGTAGACAAACTGATAATACCTGTTGACTTTGTGGTTCTGGATATGCAAGAAAATCTAGCATTGGATAGAGAGCACACAATATTGCTTGGTAGACCATTTATGGAAACTACTAAAACTATTATTGATGTCCAAGATGGAAATTTGACAATGACAGTCTTAGGAGAGATTGTTCATTTTAAAGTTTATGATTCATCACCTTTTCCTTCTATTTCTGCCATCGATGAAATATTTGATGTTGACCCTTTGGATAATCTTGTCCAAAGCACCTTTTTCCAAACCAGAATAGAAGACAAGCTTGAAACTGTTCTTACACTTGAAGAGGTCGAATAAGATTTAGATGAGGAAATTAAGGGGTACCTTAAACAACTAGACAATGATGAAGTAATGACAAAATCTAGTACACTTTTAAATCTACCCAGTTCTTCATCTAGTAAAGAGGCCAATCCACCTGAACTTGAACTCAAAGACTTACCTGAGCACTTAAAATATGTGTTTTTGGGAGAAGGAGAAACTTATCCAGTGATAATTTCTTCAACCTTGACCAAACCACAAGAAAAGAAACTCATCAAAGTGCTTAAACAGTTTAAGAAATCTATAGGTTGGAGTATAGGGGATATAAGAGGCATTAGTCCTACAATGTGTATGCACAAGATCAACTTGGAGGATGGTGCTAAACCTGTACGAGAGGCCCAAAAAAGGCTAAACCCAAATATGCAAGAGGTAGTTAAAAAAGAAATTCTTAAATTATTAGAAGAAGAGATTATCTATAATATTGCGGATAGTAAGTGGGTTAGTCCAGTGCATGTGGTACCAAAGAAATCTGGGATAACAGTTGTTAAAAATGACAAAAGTGAATTAGTGCCCACTAGAATAATCACTGGATGGAGAATGTGTATAGATTTTAGGAAACTAAATTTATATACGAAAAAGGATCACTTTCCTCTTCCATTCATTGATCAAATGTTGGAAAGATTAGCTGGGCACGAATTTTACTGTTTTTTGGATGGATTTTCCAGATATTATCAAGTACCCATAGCACCAGAAGATCAGGAAAAGACCACATTTACATGTCCTTTTGGGACATTTGCTTTTCGCAGAATGCCATTTGGGTTATGCAATGCCCCTGCCACTTTCCAGAGATGCATGATATCTATTTTCTCGGACATGGTGGAAAAATTCATTGAGATTTTCATGGACGATTTCTCTGTCTTTGGGAACTCATTTGATGATTGCTTACATAAATTGACTTTGGTTTTAGAAAGATGCATTGAATGCAATCTCACCCTTAGTTGGGAGAAAAGTCATTTTATGGTTCAACAAGGGATAGTTTTAGGACATATAATTTCAAACAAGGGTATTGAAATTGATAAGGCAAAAGTTGAATTGATATCCAAACTACCTCCCCCTACATATGTGAAGGGGATAAGAAGCTTCTTAGGACATTGATGAGTGCTCAGAAAGCATTAAAATAACCATGATTTTATGCACATTAATTGATTAAAAATATATATATTTATATGTTTTATCATATATTTATATAAATTTGTCTTTTTCGGAATCACGGGTATTTTTATTGTTTTTCAGGTATTTTGGCTTAAAAACGTAACTTAAAGACTCAAAGAGGAATACTAGAAGCAATACATCACAAATATATTAATAAATAAATGAGGAAAGGTCAACAAATATGGAAAAATTGCACAAAATGGGTCAAAAAGGTCAAAAATGTTAAAAAGGAGAAAATCGTGCCGCCGCGCCCCAGCGCCCAGCAGCCCTCCGCGCGCGCCGACGCACGTTTCGCCCCATTTTTCACGTGCAGCCGCCCCCATAACATCATGCTGACGTCATCAATGACCTCAACAATTCCATTCCGTGTTTTTACATTTTTTTAACATTTTTTCACTCACTTTTTCTCTCCATCCTCACCTATAAATACCCCCTTCCCTTTACTTCTAAACACACTTCTCTCTTCTTTCTTTCTCTCTTTTCTTAGATTTTTAGGTTTTTTTAGTTTTTCTTAGTTTTTAGTTAATTTCTCTTAGTTTTAGAGTTCTTCCCTTTTTGGGAAGAACTAGTTATGTTTTTGTAATTTTTTATATTTTTGATTCAATAAATGGGAGTGCAAATTCCGCTTAGACGTTTTCCAGCAACGGGAATAGCGTCGAAGTTCTGTAAGGATTTTATTTTCTTTACAGTTATTTTTTATGCTTTATTCTTACATGTTATATTTAATTTGTCTGTGATTAAATTTAATTGTGCTGGCTATTTAGTAAACATGATGTAATAATAACGTTGTTATGCTTGCGAAATATTAAATAGGTGAAAATCTCTAAAATGAATTGATTTTGTTTTTATTCAAGATTTTATATTAAGAATGTTAGAGAGAAATATATTATTTTTCATTACAAACTTAAACCTGAAAATTAGATTTTAAGGTTTATTTATCCGATCTGATTTAGAGTAGTGCTCTTTTATTTGATGGTACAATCGCCCGGTAGTTAGAGTGAAGCTCTATTTCAAAAGTTTTTATAAGAATTATTATCTGAAAATGTATTGACGACATGTTTTTAGTAGTGGTTTTAAAACTTGAAAGTTAGTACTCGGATAACTAAATTCTTAGGTTTAATTTGGACACTTTTAATAAAGTTTAAACTGTGTAACCACACCAAAGGTGACATTTAAATGGTTCATTTTCAATCTCTTAGAAAATGGAATTAATTTAATTAACCAAATTATTTATCAACCCCACCCATAGGTGTTAATTGATTTGTTTAGTTAACAAAGAATATCTAACCCCACCAAAGGTGGTATTCATACAAAAAAGGGAGAATCAATAAATATCAATTCATATCTTTAATAACCTAAATAAAATGAGCAAACATAATTAACTTAGTTATTATATCCATAAATACTTCGCCGTTATAAATGATAAAATTTACATGAATGTTTATTGAATCTATGTTTAATTTTATGTCAGTAGATTAAAAACACAAAACCCCAAAATATCGTGACAGGATGTTTAGGATTTAATTTCGTTTTTAAAAGTTTGAATAATAAATTAAAAACCACACACATTCCTTCCTTAGATCGACCTTGGGAGTATACTTATCATTTTCTTCGAAATAATTCGTGCACTTGCGAGAGTTTTATAAATATTAAAACCAAAATATTGGCAAGAATCGGCGATGCCGATTTTCGCACATCAAGTTTTTGGCGCCGTTGCCGGGGAAGAAATAACGGTTTTTAAATTATTTATCAAAATTTTAAAAACATTTTTTGTGCTGTAAATAATTGTGATTTTTTTTTGTTTTAATAAAAAAATAATAATCAAATTTCAAATTTCATAAGAAATAAAAAAAATAAAAAATTAATTTTGTTTGAATAGTAAAATAAATTTGAAATTTGAAGTAAAAAAAAAAATTACCGTTCATAAATAGTAATAAATAAATAATATAACGTTAATAGTAAAATAAAATTACGATTCATGAATAGTAAAAATAATAATAATAAAAAATATTAAAAAATTTAAGATAAAAAATGAATAAATAATATAGTGTAGATAGTAAAATAAAATTACCGTTCATGAATAGTAAAAAATTAAAAAAAATTAAAAAAAATTAAATAAAATCTTAAATAAATTTTAAATTAAAAATAAAAATAAAATTAAAAAAATTAAAAATAAATAAAACTTACTTTTTAATTTTCATTTTTTTATTTAAAATCTTAATTTTATTAAATAAAAATAAAAAAAATGAAAAAAAAATTTATTTTATTTGCTTTTAACTTTCTCTATTTTAATTTATTTTATTTTACCTTTTTCAATTTTAATTATTTTATTTTTATTTCTTCTTTTTTTTTCTTTAACTTTTTCCTCTCTCTTAATTTTTATTTAACTTAATTAACTTAACTTTTTAATTAACTTAAATTTTTTTATTAACTTAATTAACTTAACTTAATTAGCTTAGATTTTTTTTAACTTAACTAATTTAGCTTTTTAATTAACTTAGATTTTTTTTTACTTAATTAACTTAAATTTTTACTTAACTTAACTTAATTAACCTAGATTTTTACTTCACTTAACTTAATTAACTTAGATTTTTACTTCACTTAACTTAATTAACTTAGATTTTTACTTAACTAAATTTAATTAACTTAACTTTAATAACATGAAAAGTAAAGATCTAAGGGAGTTCTGTCTAGGAGACTAGTTCTTGAAAGCCTTTGTGCCACTAGTCTTTCCTGGGAACTTTTCTCTGTCTAGGAGGATGGTTTTTAAGGAGCCTTTGCCCCACCATTCTTTCCTGGGAGCACTCTTGGTTAATACTGATTATGTTATTTTAACTTAAAAAAAAATTTGAAACTATCTCCAAAATTTTAAAGTTTTAATTACAATCTCAAGAGTTAGTTTCTTTGTTTGATCTAGGTACAATTGTGTTTTGATGCCTTAATTATTTGATTTGCACCTAGATGTGGGTTATCTAAAACCCTCAAGCATGCCCCTAGTTTTTGGTACAGAAAAATTTGAAAATCAATAGAGCATGTTTGAAACAGTATAGGTAGACAACCTTGTCTTACTTGTAGGTTTGATTGACTCAATGATGAGGGGACATTGAGTTTACTTAAAAGGCAATCCTCAAGTTATGTCTTGAGTATAGGCTACATACTATGACCCGCATTGCCTACAAAATGTGAGTATAGGCTAATTACAAAAGAAAGATATAGGAAGTAATTCCCTAAAAAGTCATTGCAATTTCTTCATTTGTAAAAAGCATATATCTTGAAATTCTTTCTTAATGAGTTTGATTTATGCATGAAAATAATTTTTATATATGATATCTTTATAATTTATACATTTGATTCCTTTCATGAGATCAATGTTAAAATAACACTTTGAGCCTTTATTCTTTATACATATGCGAACATATTAGTTCATTTCTATACATCAACTCTTTCGCATATAAATTAGTATGAGTGTTTAAACCCATAGGATTCAGTGTTTTGAGAGTATTGACTTGTGAGTAATAGAGTCGAAACGAATTCTGATTCATGACACTGAAATTGGGTAAAATTAAATTGATACATTTTTGATAGGAAATATGAAAATGATTTTCGACTAATTATTATAATAAATCATAATTGTTTAAAGAGATTAAAATAACTTATGCTTGAGATTTTAATTATGATCTTAAAAGAGATTTAAAAAGTATGAGACATTTTTGTGATATGTTGTTTTCTTTTATTCTTAAATTAATTTTTGATTTTGTTGTAATTTTAGTTTTTGATTTGATTGTTTTTATTGTTTCTTTTGATTTTTACATTTAGTTCAATGTTTGTGGGTATCATTACTGAAAACCCTCACGAGACTCAAACTCGTCCACTAGGGCAACCTAGGGGTTTAAAGGCTTATTGCATAGGCTAAATGCAACTGTTTCAATCCACGAAAGTGATTTAGGATAGTTTAATTTTTAGTCTTTATCGCTTCTCTTGCTAAGGGACTAGCAAGAAGCCGGTTGGGGGTTGTGATGAGTGCTCAAAAAACACTAAAATTACCATGATTTTATGTACATTAATTTATTAAAAATATATATATTTATATGTTTTATCATATATTTATATAAATTTTTTTTTTCGGAATCACGGGTATTTTTATTGTTTTTCAGGTATTTTGGCTTAAAAACGTAACTTAAAGACTCAAAGAGGAATACTTGAAGCAATACATCACAAATATATTAATAAATAAATGGGGAAAGGTCAACAAATACGGAAAAATTGGACAAAAATGGTCAAAAATGTCAAAAATGAGAAAATCGCGCCGCCACGCTGCCGCGCCGCCGCGCCCCAGCGCCCAGCAGCGCGCGTGCCGCGCGCAGCACGCCCAGACCCGTGCGCGCAGCATCCCCAGTTCCACGGCAAGCTGCGCGCAGTGCCTGCCCTTCCGTGCGCGTCGATGCCTATTTCGCCTCATTTTTTGCGTTGCCGCCCCCATGACGTAATGCTGACGTCATCAATGACCTCAGCAATTTCACTCCGCATTTTTGCAATTTTTTAACATTTTTTCACTCACTTTTTCTCTCCATCCTCACCTATAAATACCCCATTCTCTTCACTTCTAAACACACCTAAAAACCATTCTTCTCTTCTCTTTCTTTCTCTCATTTCTTAGTTTTTAAGCTTTTCTTAGTTTCTTTCTTAGTTTTTAAGCTTTTCTTAGTTTCTTTCTTAGTTTTTAGTTAAATTCTCTTAGTTTTAGAGTTCTTCTCTTTTTTGAGAAGAACTAGTAATGTTTTTGTAATTTATTAGCTTTTTGATTCAATAAATGGGAGTGCAAATTCCGCTTGGAGGTTTTCCAGCAACGGGAATAACATCGAAGTTCTGTAAGGATTTTATTTTCTTTACAGTTATTTTTATGCTTTATTCTTAAATGTTATATTTAATTTGTCTGTGAATAAATTAAACTCTGCTGGCTGTTTGTAAACATGATATAATAATAACGTTGTTATGCTTGCGAAATATTAAATAGGTAAAAATTTCTAAAATGAATTGATTTTATTTTTATTTATGATTTTATATTAAGAATATTAGAGAGAAATATATTATTTTTCATTACAAACTTAAATCTGAAAATTAGATTTTAAGGTTTAGTTATCCGATCTAATTTAGAGTAGTGCTCTTTTATTTGTTGGTACAATCGCCCGGTAGTTAGAGTGCAACTCTATTTCAAAAGTTTTTATAAGAATTATTATGTGAAAATGTATTGATAACATGTTTTCAGTAGTGGTTTTAAAACTTGAAAGTTAGTACTCGGATAATTAAATTCTTATCTTTAATTTGGACACCTTGAATAAAGTTTAAACTGTCTAACCCCACCAAATGTGGCATTTAAATGGTTCATTTTCAATCTCTTAGAAAAAGGAATTAATTTAATTAACCAAATTAGTTATCAACCCCACCCATAGGTGTTAATTGATTTGTTTAGTTAACAAAGAATATCTAACCCCACCAAAGGTGGTATTCATATAAAAAAGAGAGAATCAATAAAATATCAATTTATATCTTTAATAACCTAGATAATATGAGCAAGTATAATTAATTTAATTATTATAACCATAAATACTCCACTATTATAAATGATAAAATTTGCATAAATATTTATTGAATTTGTATTTATGTTTATTTTTATGTTATTAGATTAGAAACACAAAAACCAAACTATCGTGACAGGATGTTTAGGATTTGATTTCGTTTTTAAAAGTTTGAATAATAAATTAAAAACCACATACATTCCTTCCTTAGATCGACCTTGGGAGTATACTTATCATTTTCTTCGAAATGATTCGTGCACTTGCGAGAGTTTTATAAATATTAAAACCAAAGTATTGGCAAGAATCAACGATGTCGATTTTCGCTAATCAATGAATCTACAACAAGTGGCAAAATGTGATTTGTGGAAATAGATGGCATAGTGTGCTTCTAGATGGAGCAAACGAATAACGTGATGAAATGTGTCATAATCGTTTGACTGAGCTTAAACTCAAATTGAATGTCGTGTCAACATGTGGGTTAGCACTACATCATACTACACACACAATGATATTTGATTGGTTGTCTCTGCTAGTGTGGCATCTGTATGGCTTACCGAGTGAGTTATTGTGTTTGCATGACGTACACTTGGTAGCTTTTGATTGGACCTACATTAAGAATTCATAAAAATTTCATAAAAATTTCAAAAAAAATTCAAAAAAATTCAAAAATTATATTTTTACCCCTTTTTACTATAAAGCTTATATTTTAAAAATTTTAACCCCAAAAATACCAATTATTGACTAAAACGAGAAAACATAAAGTAAAAAAGTGAATTAATGACTATACTTCATAGATTTATTAATCATCCCCAATATTTTGGCAGAGGATTAGGATTTAAAGGTCAATTTTTTTCTAACCTTGTATTTTCCAAAATTCACCCCAAGTGGATCTTTTTATTGGATAACCCCGTCCGCGAGAATTTTTACAGAGAAGCCAAAGTAACTAAAAATCTCCCTATGCTCTAAACTACTACATCTACCATGGTTGGAACTCAAGCTGACAAAATGTTGAGACTAACTAATGAAATTTTCCTACAGAATAACCTCATACCAATACATAAAGAAGGACAAAAAAGATGTGAGAGAAGGAAAAAAAAAGAGAGAAAAACAAAAAAACAAAAGAGGAAACATGAAAAAAAAAACAAATGTATCCAAAATTGATACATGGTGATTATAGTTATTAGCATAACCATCCCCGTCCGTCCTTGTATACATTAATAATAATATCTTTCATATATAGAATTTTATTTTTTACCCATATCTAAACATTATAAATTTACCCATATCTAAACATTATAAATATTTAAAGATGTTTAATGCATCTTTATAAATACATCAAACATATGTTTATTTAACATTTTGAACATATTTTTTTCTTTTCTTTTTTCAATATATAATTCTCACTTTTATTTTATAATTTGAATATTTTTTAATCTTTATTTTTATGAAAAAAAAATATATATTCAAAATGGATGAGAATAATAAATATATGTTTTTTTTATATATAGAGATTAAAAAATTAGACTAGTTAGCCAAAGAACTTGTGGCTTTACATTATGTAGCACACTTGGATATATATATAAGTTCTGAGATTCAAGTCTCGGTTATGGATAATTGAGTAGTATAATTATTTGAAAAAAAATGAAATTATTTAAATAAATGGGTCATACATGAAATATAGCCTTTTATAAGTGAAATTATAAGTGAGGATTCTAATCTTGGTATTTTCCTAAAATATAACTACGTATTAGGTATACTAATATTATTTTGGAAAAACAATTTTATAACAAATTTAAAATTTTATCATAAAAATAATATTATTTATGTCTACTTCATATATTTTTACTATAAAGAAAAACTCATCCCATAAATAATAAGTTAAATTACGTCTATTTGGATGCGACTCATGTTAAACTCTGATTAATTAGAATTGTTTAATATTAAATTATAATCAATTAAATTACATTTAATATTATTAGGGAATTAATTTCATTATAATAAATTTTAAATGTGTTATTTTATGTATTTTATTTTATTTTTAAGCTTTTAGTAGAGAATACTGATCATTTTTTCATGTTGGATGATCCCTAATAAATATGTGGCAAATTATATATTAGTTTATACATAAATATAATTAAATTATTCTTAAAATAATATTTAATTTGTGCATAGATTGTACATATTTATTTATGTAAACTCTGTAAATGATCATATATAGTGTACATGTATATATATTATAAATACAACTTATGTATAATTAACTTATTATTTTAAGATTAATTATGTCATGTATATATTATAAATGTTATTTAAGGTTGAAAATTATGATATAATTACACTTTATAATATGTAATTTTGTGCAGACAGATGGGATCTTGTAGTATGACATGTAAATTGAAAGAGTATTTTTATATAGTTGTATCACAATTATAATTAATGTAATTTTTTTAAATATAATTAGATAAATTTAAATATATTTATCAATAATATTATATCATGTAATTTATCATAGATTTGTTATAAATATACTTTTAAAAGATAGAAATTATCCCATCTTGGAATAAAAAATGTTCTCCGTTGGAAAAAAGCAAAACAAAGAATGGACGAAAAAAAAGTGTTATGGACACAAATGTCCAACTTTTAACTAAAATTATACATTTTAAATACCCCATATTTTTGGTTTAGGGGAATTAATATAAGAATTCTGTAAATGGTGGTATGAATAAAAAATATATAAAAAAAGCTTGAACATGAGAGCATTTTTAGTAATAATAATAAAAAAAAAAGGCAAAGAAACTAATTGATGTGACCTATAAGAGATTGTAGTGTTGTTTTCTTAAACACGTTAACAGCAATATCCCCATCAACACGCCTATGTATTTTATAAATTTTAATTTCCATGGAGACTAGAATTGGATGATTGTCAACAAAGTAAAATTACTTTATTGACTATGAAAGAATAATAGGTTTATTTAGGAAGTTTCTTTTTGTACTAATCTTCCACGATAATGAATTAATAATAATGATTGTTTTAGGGATTTTGTCCGGTGAAATGAAGTAGTTTAAAAAATGGCTCATTCTTAATTTAATTTAAAAATAATCAAATTACAACTTTTAACCGGTAATTCATCACAAATTTTCTTTTTCTGCTTTCTTTTTATAATTCTTCGGTCCACTTTTTTCTTATTCGTCTTCTTTTCAAAATTGTTAGAAATACTTTACTTAATAATTGTATTTTATTCTGTGTTTCAAATAAATACACATGGTTCCTTTATATAAGAATTACAAGTAAACTAGATATGTCTAAAGTAATTAAATATAGATATTTCTAAAGTAAGTAGATATACAGATATATATATACATAATATGTTACTAGATATACATTAACAGTCCCCTCAATGTCAAGTGGATGTGAGACCAACTTGAGGTTGTCAACCAAATTACGAATACGTCCTTTGAGAAGTGTCTTAGTGAAGATATCTGCAAGTTGATCGTTGGAGGAAATGGAGAAAAACTTAAGAGCACCATGGACAAGATGAGAGCGAATAAAGTGACAATCAATCTCGATGTGTTTAGTCCGTTCATGGAAGACATCGTTGTGAGCAATATGAATGACACTCTGATTATCACAATAAAGAGGAGTAGCAGAGGATGTGGACACACCCAAATCCTTAAGAAGCCATTGTAGCCAAAAAAGCTCATATGTGGTATCAACAAGATGTCTCACGATAGGTGTGAGGCTCATTGAGTGTAGCAAGGGTAGTGTAACAATGATAGTTAAGTAAATGTGTAGGAATGGATCTTACTCGGGTTGAGTGGCGAGGTGAAATGTCTTGTGGAGGATCTTCAGGCGGAACAAGAGCAGAAGACCTATGTTCAAGGTGGGGTAGCTCGTTATCAACATGTTCTTCTACAACCTGTCTAGGATAATCATAAAAAACATCTGAAGATTGAATAGTGAAGTCCATAGGTAGATTAGGAGTATCTTTAGAAGGAACAGAAGACTCATTTGGAAAAATTTCAAAAACATTTGAATTAGTTAGGGAAGAACAAAAGTGAGAAAGTTCAACAAATAAACAGTGTTCCCAAAAAGACAACATTTCGGGAAACACGAAGACGATGTGAGACAGAATCATAGCATCGATACCCTTTGTGAGTTTCACTGTAACCAAGAAAACAACAAAGTCTAGATCGAGGCTCAAGTTTGTTGTGTTCATGAGGCTGAAGAAGAACGAAACAAGCATATTCGAATGAACGAAGGTAATGATAGTCCAGAGATGACCCAAAAAGGCGCTCATACGGAGTCTGATTATGAATGACAATGCTTGGAATGCAATTAATGGCATGAACAGCATGAAGAGCAGCTTCACCCCAAAATGGGGTAGGAACTTTGGCAGAAAGAAGAAGAGAACGAATAGTGTCAAGAATATGACAAAGTTTTCTTTCGGCTCGACCATTTTGTTGAGAGGTTCCTGGACAGGTGAGATGATGTACAGTGCCATAGGAGTGTAACAGAGCTTGAAAAGCATTTTGAGTATATTCAAGAGCATTATCAGATCAAAAAGTTTTGATATGTTTGGAGAATTATGCTTCAACCATTTTTGCAAAGTTACTATATATTGGTAAGATTTCAGAACGAGATTTCATTGGAAAGATCCAACTATAACGAGAATAATCATCAATAAAAACAACAAAATATCGAGATCCACCAATACTAGTAATAGGAGAAGGTCCCCAAATATCAGAATGAATTAACTCAAAAATACTATTATAGATAGATTTACTATTATTGAAAGGTAAAGCTGGCTGTTTTCCTAACTGACATGAAGTACAATCAAAATTGTCTTTGGACACAGAACCCAATAGACCTTTAGAAGCTAACTGTTGTACCCGAGTGGATTAGGCATGACCAAGACAAGAATGCCAAAGTGCAAGAGAAGGTAAGGAAGAAACTACAGCAGTTGCAGCAACAATAGAGGCAAAAGCAACAGGTGGAAGATGAAGATTGTTTACGGGAAACATGCGCTCGACCCTAGGACCGATCCTAAGCTCTTTCCCCGTCCTCGGATCCTACACAATACACCCAGAATAGTCAAAAATAAGGCGATATCCTAGTTCAGCTAATTGTCCAACCGAGCATAAATTATAGGATATGTCAGGTACATGGAAAACCCCAGGAACAGAGAGGGTAGAGGTCAAAACAAAACCTAAACTATTCCCATGAATGGTGGAACCATTAGCTATATGAATATTAATAGGATGTGGTGCAGGGTCAAGTTTGGAGAATAAAGATGAGTGAGGTGTCATGTGATTACAACATGTAGAGTCAAAAGGCCAAGTTTGAGACTTACCGTGCAAAATTGAGAGAGTATTGGAAAGAGATGCATTACCAGCCATTTGAACAACCTGAGTTATGATCTTCTGTAGTTCAGTGGAGGAGAGGTTGATAGTGGATCCAGAAGACTGGGACTCTATTGAACTAGAAGGCATCAGCGAAGTAGGCTCAGTATTAGCAACAACAGTAGTAGATTTGTTGCGACGGTAACAAGTCTCAATAGTGTGGCCATGACGCTTGCAATAATTGCATAACCATTTATTGCTCTACCTGAGACGATTGTAAAAGCCAGAGGAATCACCTGATTGCTGAGTTTGCTCAATGGTAGGAGCAGGAGGAGTAATAGCAAAAACATTGAACTTATTATGGGCTTGAAGGGTTGCAAGTCGATCTTCTTCTCTAACCAACTCATTTACAGTAGTATCAAGAGAGGGAGAAGGACTACGATTAAGAAGCTGACCTCGGATGGGCTCAAAGTCCTTCTGGAGTGACATCAAGAACTCATAGAGACGAAATTCATCCCTAACTATAGCATATTGTTGAGCATCTGTTGAGCATGCCCAAACTGGATCACAAAGGTCAATTTAGTCCCAAACTAAGTCACTCATATTGGGATCGTTATTTTTTTTACCGTTCCATTCCATTATTATGACCGTTATTTTTTTTATCATTCCATTCCATTTCTATCCACCCAGACTGAGTCTTACGGAACACTATTATTGTGTGAACATTTTTTTCGTGAACGTTACACACACGTTAATTTTTTTTGCTATAAAAAAGGGTCATAACTCTTAGTTTTACACAACTTAGAAATTTCTCTTCGTAGCAAACCCAAGAAAAAAATATACAAAATTGTTTTTCATTTTTTCGAGCTACATAAATATTTTAGAGGTGTAGCATCCGGACTCCATCAGTGCAATGAAACACCGAGATAGAAAAAAGATTCTGGGTTGTTTTATCCTAGAGACGACAAGACAATGTTTGTTTGCATAACTTTTAGGCAAAACTGTGAAACGTCTTAAAAAGAGCGACCTAGTCTGGGACTCAATCCAAACAGTATTTTTCAATATATCGATAATATTATTTGTTGAAAATCATCACCAACATAATAATTAAAGATGTAGAGAAATAAATGAAGTGGTTGAAGGATGTAGAGAAATAAATGAAGTGGTTGAAAGATGTAGAAAAGATAAGTGTGTAGATAATATTTGTGTGGTTAGGATTATTTTTTAGTTTTATATTTGTGTGGTATAGATTGCATGGTGAGAACTATAAATAGCCTACCTTGCATTTGGTTTAATCATTCAATCAAAAACAAATAAGTCTTTGTATTATTAGTTTGAGTGTAAGTTGAGAGCTTTCTCTTTGAGTGTTTATATTTCTCTTCAATTTGTGAGTTGCCTTTAAAAGATGTTATAGTGGATATAATACAAGTAATTTGTTTACTTGTTTAGATCTAATATTAATAAATTTAGAGTTATTTATTATAAATTTTACTCAACATTATTCATATCTTGTTTTTACATACACAACAAACAATGAAATCATAGAAACAAATCCTCGTATGCAAACTCATAATTCTGTAACTTCTATACAACTTGTGTAAAAAAATACTATGATTTCTGTTTTAATGTGTTTGATTGATCTTGACTTCTCTCGTTTAAAAAAAATCATAATATTTTGTCAACATACTTTAGCTTCCAATTCAATATTTACACAAAAACTTAGCTAAGGTGACTATTCTTGCTGGTTCTAAAGCAACGAAGAAAAATACCAAAGCAACGTTGAAAGCTTGTTCTCACCAAAGATGGAGATTTGTGATATTTGGTTTCAACAGCTTATCATATAGGCGCATGTACTGGATTAAAGCTCAATCACAAGAGACAAGAACAAGAGTAAGTAGGAAATTCAGTTCACATTATCACGAAATTGTAGTAGCCCTCTAGAATGAGATATATACATCGAGATTGACATCTCATTATTTAATGTGCCTCCAATGAGTTACTATGTTCAGGATGTACATCGTAAAATAAAATAATATTATTTAGTTTTTATAATTTTAACTTAATTATTATAACAATAATAGTTATTAATAAAAGTTAAGTATATTTTTTATTTTTTATTTTGCAGTGAATTATTGAGTAAAAAATACCTAAACATTAAAATTTAATGGGATATAATGACACAAAGTGAACTATTGTGTTAAAAATAATATTAAAAAATTGACAGAAAATGAAATAAATTAGTTTACTTCTAATAATATTTCTATGTGAGTATTTTTAATATAAATTTATGCAATTTCATTTATTTTAAAAAATAAAATGAATTGAGGTAAGTTACTAAAAAATTAAAACTATTGATTTAAAAGGAAAAAAGGAAAGAAGAAGAAGAAGAAAAAATGAAGTATGATACACTTCATCCAATAAAAGTGTAGATAAACGTATACAAGTTGCATTTGTTTGAATGGAAAGAAAGGAACGATGAAATTAACTTAGACAAAAAAATTAAGTAGCAGTTTGCATGATTGAAGCGAGGAGGCTAACAAGGGAGCAAATATCCAACAAAGATAAGACGCTCGTTTTTAAGTTATGTCACATAAAAATTATTACAGGTAACAATTCATGTGATTCTTATTTATATTTTTAAAAATGGTTATGATATTTTTAATTTATTTATTTACATGTGAATTTATCATTTTTCTTATGATAATAATTAGAATAATAATAAATTATATTTATATAAGATGATATCATAAAAACTAAAAAATTAATCATTTAATATATATTACAAAGTCCGAGACAAAAAAAATAACTAACACAATATTAACCCAAAACCACATAGGTAAAATAATAATTGTATTAAATAAAAATTCTAATGAACTCATTTATTTAACACAAAATATTTTTTGATATAAATAAAACTAATCATATTTAGTAACCTAAATTTACGTGATCATTTTATTATTATTGTTGTTGTTGTTATTTATGAATGTATTGATTGAAAGAATTAATATAATTTTTGGAAAAATTTAATACATTTAGTATTATAATGATACTTTAAAAAATAAAAATACATAAAAAAAATATCCATACGTTCAAACAAAGCAAATAATAATTACATTATTTATTATTATTATTATTATTAATCTTAGTTTTCTTGTTTTTTCTCTTTTATATCTTCTTTCACCTAAATCTCCAATTTCTAAATCATATCCCTTATTTCCTCTTTTATACTCTTCATCAATATTCTTTCTTTACACATCAATAATTATAATTCAAAATAAATATTTGGATTTAAATAAATTGATTTTTTTTTTAAAAGAAGACGTAAAATACGTGAATTTGTAATATCTATGATACAATGGACAACTATACCCCTAATCTATATTACTCTTGTTTTATTCTTTTACCTAACTATCACAAATTTATTAAAGTCAAATGAAGTAATAGTATTATCAAGCGCATGATACATACGCATCCCAAACTAGTTTTGGTAAACGTCTTCGTAAATTGGAGTACAATTTCTCTATTTGACAGTTGTCAATATATACAACAAACATGTGGTTTTTTTAGAATATAATTTTGAAAATATCTATATGTATATATCACAAAATGTTGATTTTTATGTATATATTTTTAATTTTGTATATAACTTATTATTTATAGTATGAATTACGTCAACATTTATATAAAATAACCAACTTTAATTATTCATAAATTTTTTACATATAGTAATTTATATTATATAGATATCTCAAAATTAAAAATAATTATTTTTTTCTTAATGCAAAAATAATATCAATCATAATATTTTAGCATTGTATATGATATCCTATGTTATATTTGAGTCATATTTATAATATTTAAATAAAAAAATCAATTTAATTAATCAAATATTATTATTCTTTAGTATCTTTAATGTTGTTACAAAATTTTAAAAATATCTATAAATTTTATGATTTTCATAAAAAATTTAAATATCTATCAATAATTAAAGTATTATCGATATTTTTATAAAATTGAATTCTCAATTTTTGGATCCATGTTGATTTTTGCGTCCATGCTTAGAAGTAGTGTATAAAAACGCCTTGAACATTTTATTTGTCTCATACAAGAAAATTAATTAACTTTCCTTTCAGTTTTATGAGATCATCACAATATTCAATAATGCTCTTTATAAGTCTTCAAAAATATATTTTTAAATGCCTTTTTTCCTTGTTGCTAAGAGATATACTCCTTTTAATTAGTTTAAATGTTGCAAATTATAACAATTAGATAATAAACATGTCTAAATTGTTAAAATTAAAAAACTTAGTGTCCTATATGAACTCACTCATTTCCCCACCAGCCACTCAACTCATGTATAGAAGTATGCTATGAAAAAAAAATTATAAGTGAAACCTAGTTATAATAACAGCTTGATTTTTGTGAGAAGAATTATTAAACAATAAAATCACTACAATAAATCAAATAATCATCAATTTTTTATGATACATATTATGGTATACCAAAAATGACAAGAGAACTAATAGACTCACAAATTTTTATGTCACAATTTAGATCACCAAAGTTTCATGATGAGGGTTAAATGTAGAAGGATTTCAAATATGATAAAAATTTCGAACATACCAATACCAAATATTCGAGGCCCTCTATATCTTATATATAAAAAATGGATTGTTATGTACTTTTAGGTGTCAAATATATCTTACATAGAACAATTATCTTTTATAATAAAGTATCAACGTACAACACTCATAATACTATCTAGGAGAGGAATACAAACTACTAATTAAATCTAAAATTGATTCAAAACAATAAATCATGATTAAGTAAATAATGTTTGAGATTTGGAACCTATGAATCCTAACCACTCTACATGTAAAATCAAATATCATTGAACATTTTTTTCTATTGAATTGATTGGCTACATATTCTTAAATACCTACGAATATTTGTCGGGCGTTATTTTAATAATGTCCAAATAATCATATTGTCATACTATTTCATTCATACATAAAATATGATTACAGATCACGTATCACATGTCATGCATTCATCAGACAACTGTAGTATTTCAATTAATGTAATAATAACTTCATAATTAATTCAAAAACTTGTTTTTTAAATAGAGTATAAATCTCAAATCATATAATTATTGGCTAAACAATCAAAACATTAAGATGAAATTATTATATCAACAAATATATAAAAATGATCATTAAAATATATAAGCACATAAAAGTTATAAAAATGATGAAAAAAAGAATTAGATCAAACTTTGACAAAGAATCCAACTGCTTTTTTCCCTTACTAGCTATTTAATTGCCACCTTAGCTTTGTTCTACTTGCTCTTCTATGCTTCTTTAATTATCTATGTTATTTCTTAATTGTTAGTTCTTATTTATGGCCTCTTAATGATATTTAAATAAGTTAAAATATGTCCTAATCCGTTTAGGATTCGTATTAACTGTAATCCAATAGTTGAGATTAAAAGTTAAGACTTCAAATTTGGGCTAATGTGTCAAAATCTTCTCCGTTCAATCAATCAAGACTTTGTTCGATCAATCTAAGTATGTCATTGTTCAACTCGAGGGCCCTTGATTGATCTACTTATGCTTAATCGATCAATACCATTCTCGATTGATCTAACTCTCTTTTGCTATTCCTAGGCATAATGTGATGTTTTCTCAAACAATCTATCGATAGGTGGCTCGATTTATCGAGCCTTGTTGATCGTAAATTTTTTCAATTTTCTCTCTTTTGTTTCATTTGATATCTTTTCACCTAGATTACTATAGTTAAACATAAAATAGATATTTTTAATAATATTTATCTCAAAATAAGACAAATAGTTAGTTTGAAGTGGTCAAATAACTCTACTTTTGTAGGGTTATCATGATCTACGTACTTAATTCTTTTATTGTTCTTAATACAAAGCTAAACTCTAATAAACTAGATATTAAATACTACCACGATATGAACAACATATTCATAAACATGTTTTCTCAATGATTGTATATTTTTATGATTAAAAAATATATATAGCTATCAATCAACATACCATTAACGAAAAGGTATTTAAGGTTTTTAACAAAATAATGCATATATGTAAGACTTGTAAATGATGTCATTCAATGTACTATAAAACCTGAAAACAAGTAAAGCTATTCTACCATCTCAAGTCAATGACTACAACTTTGATAGGTTTCTTTGGACTTTCACTCGTTCAAGTTCTTAATGGTTTATTTCATCTCTTATCTCATAGATGAACATCAAGGTATGTAAAAAAAATGTCATTATTAGAATTGGATCTAATTGGAAGAGTACATGTTATAATTATAGAGTAAAAATATATTTGAAATTAAGTGAATAACTTTTCCATCATAATTAAAAGGATAAATAAATAAGTAAATAAATAAATAGAAATATAAAAATGGCTAATATAGTCGACGGCCGGTCGTATCGACAAGAATATCCGGGCAATTAAAACATTAATTCATATATTGCTTGCGCTACTACTTTCTAAGACAGCTTCATTTATAACCATTAAAAAACATGTATATATATAGTCTATATATAAGACGCAAAAGTAAAGACAAATTTTGGAAGTTGCTTGGTAGTTATTAGCCATATTATGAATCCAAGAAAGCTCCATCTTAGTTTTTTATTCATTTTTAACACTGACTTGCATCCAAAGTGATTGAATAAGAAGGATGGTGACAATCGGTCCAGGTGTATTTGGATTTTATTTATTTTTAATAGAAAACGAAACCAAAACCTCTTTTTACGATAACTTATTTTTAATGACACAATTAATATCGTAGTTATCTATTGATTTAAAGAATCAGATTCAATTCTCTCAATTAGGGGTGTTTATGATCCAATTTGATTCGATTTTAGGTCAAAAAAATTTAATCAGATTATTTGATTATTAAAAATATTAAATCAAATAGTTTGATCCTATTAATAATATATAAATATAATAAAGTTAATAATATATTTTTGATTAAAATATGATAAATTTAATTAATAATTTATGAGAAATAATATGAAAATTTTAATATATTATTAAATAGGTTTGATCGGCTTAAAAATTAATATAATTGAACCGTATCATTTGAAAAACGATTTTAATAGATAACTATAACATCAATTATAACATTACAATAAATTATTATAAATAAAAATGTTATATATTTAGCTATATAATTCATACATGTATCATAATAAAGATGAAGTGTAATCAAATCATTAAAAATATCTTTTAAAATAATTATTTCCAAGTTGTTATTCCAATTTTTTTTAGATTGAAATTCATTCCCAACTCCAACCCTGTTATTGATTTTTTTTTTATATATTACATTACTTACGTATATATATTGTTAAATTATTTTCTATTTTTTTACTTATCCATTAGATATCATTACTTATATTTTATAAAAAATCAAAATTTTAAAATAGGAAGTTATATTATTTTTTATAAAAAAAAATTCTTATTTTATTTATGTAAATATAATATTCTTATTTTTATAATATATGAAAAAGGAAAATATAATTAATATTATAATGATATTTTGATAAAGTTATTATTTTCAATCTCTTGTATTCCAATTCAATATTTTCTTACTTATTTTGATTAAAAAAAAATCGTAACTAATTAACAAAAAATGTGTCATTTACATATATATTTTGATTCCCTTTTATCCTGATAAATCTACACCAATTTCATTTGATTTCCATTCCAGATTGCCCTAAGTAAATCTTCCAATGTTCACCCAGGAAATATAATCTTCACTATATATATATTCTAAAAAAAAAAAACTTCACGATATTGGAATTTTACAATAATTACTCAATATAACAAAGAATTATTCATTTATACCAAAATAACAAAATGGTGTAATGAAAATTTTCCTTAAAACGACACAAATTAATATACGAAGATTAGTCAAATTCTAAAGAATATTTTCTTCATCAATGTTAATCCGCTATTGATTGTGAATGATAACGAGGGAACCATCGACCAAATGACATTGACCCACGATGAAGAAGTATATATTTGGATGAACACGTGATTAGGACGGAATCAGGAATTAAATAAAAAATTATGGTTGAATTATTTTAATCACTTGCAATGTTTTCAAAAATAAAAGTTTAATGCTTTAAACTTTAATCTAAAAATTGAATTATAATTTTGTGTGAAAATCATGGCAGTCAATTATTTAACAAAAATACCTTTTTTTTAATACATATTTTCACACTTGTGAAGACCATTTTTTAATTTACATTTTTTTTCTTTTTTTACTTCCGAATTCAAATTAGTTATTAATTTATTTATTAGATTCATGAGCTAATAATTAAAAAATAAATTAAAAAATAAATTTTAATATGTGTAGTTATAATTTATATCATCTCTAAAGTAAAACAAATTACATCTAAAATTTTTGGGGTGACCGTGTCCCCAGGACCCCAGGCCATGCAATAGTTCCATCTATGCACATGATCATCGTCATTTGTAGAGGAAGGACGTGGGTGAAAACTACATCTATTTCCTCTACCAGATGATGTCGATCATCTTCATCCGTGATCGTAATTTTAGTATAACTGAAATTTTTTAGATGATCCATCGGCTATTTAAACAACAAAAGTACAGATAAACCATAGAATTAAAGATGCTTACAGATTTTGAGTGTTGTACACAAGACAAACCCACTAATCCTTTTATTGAATATGATTTGTGTAGATAGAATTTTCTCCGTATGATTTGCTAATCAAAATGGATCTGTTTTGGATTGGATCAAATCATGATCCGTTTATAAAATTTAACGGATCGATCGATCCATTTAGTAAAACTATTTATTTGAAAAATTTAATTTATCTAACCCCTAATTCTAAACCCTATTTACATGATCTATCGAACAAAATAAATCGGATAATGCCGGATCTTTTTAGTAATGGATCATTCAAATAATCACAGAGTCATATCCAATCCATTGCCACTCTTCAATTATTCCAACAAATTGTCTTACTCTGCATGTTATCTAAGAGAGAAAAAATGGTACATCACAATATAATGAATATGGAAGTGTGCTCCAGTATTTCAAGTATTCAACCTCAGTGGCTAAAACAATAAATTAAAGACATGAAGAGAATACATCATGTAAAAGATGTAACAAAGAGAAGACCCTCTTTTCGATACGGTTGGGTGCCAGTGGCTCTCCAACAAATATTACCCCCAGCAACACAGCTCAAAATCTATTAAGGGAGTGTGGCTCCATTTTGGGGGGACTATCCCAGATCACATATATCAGATCATTGTTAACAGTTGTACTCTTAAATTCCAGAGAATTACATACGACAGAAATGGAAGTACCCTTTTTGGGACAATATTACATTTGAAAAATACATAAGAATGGTCCGGGGAAGATTATCCCAACCATGAATGCAAACTCTAGGAATGACCGACTCAGGGTCACCCATTGTGAACCTTGTATGTTAGAGACAGTCACTTAGTATAGAATTCGCTACAACGGTAAGAATTTAGATTCAGTCACCGAAACAAATGAATCCAGCTTATATAGACTTTGCCTGTGAATATTTTAAATATATCAGGTGTTTTCCACTTTTCTGTAGAATGTATAGGCTTCATGCAATAAATGAAGAGCATTTCATAAATGAGAAAAAGACAGCTAAACAGGATTGATACAGAAAGAGCTATCTTCACATAGAAAGTTAATACGAATGGCACTCATCAAAGCCAACAGGCACAAATCAACTCGTGCCACAAGAACATCAGGCAAACATTGGTTAGGAAAAGCGGACAATACAAAAGAAACAGAAGTTACAAGAATTGAGACAAGTTCATCATCTCTTGTGAAGCAGTTAAATTTATTCTCATCCGAATCAATCACCAGAAGAAAGTGGCTTCTATATAACCTCCACACCCTGAGATACGCAGGTGCAAAATCTTTGACATGCGCGGAACTTAAGTGTGTGAGTTGGTAACTAGTATTCATGTTAAAATCATTCAAAATGAGTACTACATATGGGACATGTCAAAAGGGAGTATCAGGTATTCCTATCATAAAGTATCGGAGAATCATTTAAAATTACATTTTTTCCCCCAAGTTTACATTCTGCATAAGTACTTTTTTCTCTCTTCCGTGTTTTTCACAATTTTACATTTTGCATAATTACTTTGCTCTTTCTTCTGTTATGCACATCCTCTACTTTCCAATCATAAATTTTCTGAATAAAATGCCTTTTCATTCATTTTTTTTGCAATTTTTGATATCCAGGAGCAATATTATTAGAATTTAGAAGCAGCAATAATACACTACCAGGCTGGTAGTACCAGCCACTAAATGCAAACACATGAGCTTGATTACCACCATGTTTCTGATATTTAGCACTTCCTAATTGATATGAATAGGAGTAACTGGATGGTGGCACCAAGTCAAGAATTCAAAACTGTAAAGACCATCCAACTCACACTTGCAATGTATGCACATTAAAACTTCGTTCATCTCTCAGTCTTAAAATAACTTGAATATTTTGTTATTGACGCTCAAGATCTAGATGAAAATATCAATAAGCCTTGAGTGGACAGGCCCCTATATTAAGAACAAGACAAACAACCAGTGTAGATCTTTATGCTTAAGATTGCACTATGGACAGCATTTACCAAAGGCAAAGTAGTACTCCATTTCAATAAAAAAGAGTGCAGTAAACTCTACGGGGGAAAAATATATAAATATACGCACAATTATAAATCTACAAATTTAAATATTCACTTCTTGAGCACCAAATACACTGAAAATTTTGAAAATACAATAGATTCCTCCTTTGTAACATACAATAAGACCCGATTAATCCCTTTTGACACATAATTCGAGAACAATACATACGCTTCAGTGCATAACATTACCTAACAAAACTAGCCATGCTAGTTTTCCAATTGAGATATAATTTCATTGAACTTCACACATATCTTCTAAGCCTTTACCTAATCAAGCATAAATAGAGGTGTAAAATGAGCTAAACTAGCCTATGCTTTGGAAGCTCATTTATATTTTTTTATTGAATTCATTTAAATTATTTAAACATTTAGGTTATATTTGATAATCATTTCAATTTTTAATTTATAATTCTTGAATTTTATAATAAAATTTTTAATTTTAAAATATTTTGAAAAAACATTATCTGATAACCAATTTCTAGTTTCAATTTTAAAAAACAGACAGTGAAAATTGGATATTGCTTGTTTGATAACTAATTCTTAATTTTCATTTTTTAACCTTTTAAGCGGAACTCTATTAGGTTGAGCATAACTTTATATTAAAAGCTCGAAATCGTAAATTCATTTAGAAGTTAAACTTATGTAATTTTTTAATGGTATATGAAATGATTTATAATATTTTGTGAAGTAATATTGTTTATATTTCAAAAAAATTCTATCAAATCTAAACAATTATTAGTAAAATAAACATAATTTTTTATAGAACATTCGAAATCACAAACCGTAAATTTTATCAAAAACTAGATTTCTAAAGTTTCTGATAGTATGTGAAATGATTTATAATTATTTGTGAAATAATACAGATTATGTTTTAAAAATGAGTAAACAAAATTCTACTAAATCTAACAAAATATACATAACTTTCTATTAAAAAAACTTCAAATCACAAGCAATAAAATTTATTAGAAACTAGACTTAACTTTTTAATGGTATATAAATAATTTATAAAATTTTATGAATTAGTATAGTTTATATTTTAAAAATGAGTAAAAAATTTTCTTTTAAATTTGAATAATAGTTAGCAAAATGTGCATAATTTTCTATAAAAATTAAAAATTGTGATATATGAAATGAATCATGATATTTTGTGAATTAATACAATTTATATTTCAAAAATATTTAATATAATATGAACAATATTTAATAAAATGAGCATAATTTCTCTAAAAAACTCAAAATTTTAAAATTTAATATTTTTATAAAATAAACTAGTTGTTTTTTCAATGAAAAATAGATTTAATTATAAATTATTGTAACTTAATACAATTTAAATTTCAAATATGACTCAATTATCATCTTTTTAACCTCAATTATATTGTGTATGTTTTTTAAGTTACTATTTGTCTTATAATTCTATATTTATTAGAAAATTCTAATATAACTTTAATTTAATTTTACCTTTTATTTTATATTCAAAAAATCAGTTGTTATATTTTTATATTTATTAATTTAACTAATATTAGTATTTTTTTCAACTTTGTAGTAATAATTAACAATTATATTTTGATAACTACTTCATTTTCTATCTTATTTATTAGCCTTTTAATTTAACATGTTTTTGTCAATTGAGCTAGTGAGGTGCTCATGAACTCAAGTAAATTATTCATTTAAGTTCATGAGCTAAGTAAAGTAAACTTTTTTAACTTATGAGTTCAATGAGTCAACTTTAAATAAACTGGACTAGGTTGAGTTAAGTTGGACAACTTGTTTGACATCTCTAAGCATAACCATAAAAATCATCTTACAACAAAGGACAAAAGGAATCGACAATCAGACTATATATTTTGTCAAAACCCTAAGTGAAAAGAAATAACAATGAATCTCCATATAGTAGTCTTACAAATGGAATGTCTAGTTACAATATTTGGAAAAATTATTCATTAGAATTTATGGAAACTAGCTAGACTCGGTTTTACTTCACTACACTCATATATTGGTTTATAATAGCATACTATTAGTCTTTTAGAATGTAGAATTTGTAGCAAAAATCAAGTCTACTCAACTAATGGTGATAAATACTACATGCCATAAAGTTGCAAGTAACTAGAAGCAGAAAACAATTCAACCATTGCAACACTTACAATAATTCACATCCACACTATGATCTATGAACCATGTACGATAGAAGAGATAAGAATAAACGTACTGTAGATATTTAGGATTTAAGAGTAATATTTTATATTCATCGTTATTGTTAATGTATATCTAGTAAACATATTAATATATATATCTATTAATGTATATCTATTTACTTTAAGCATATCTATATCTAGTTACTTTAGACATATCTAGTTTACTTGTTATTCCTATATAAAGTCACCATGTATATTTTTCTTTGAATACAGAATAGAATACAATCAATAAGTATTTCTAACATTGTATCAGAGTCACTGCTCTTATCTTTCTAGCAGTCTTGTCTTTTCTGGTGTTACTCTACCCTTATAACTTCCGTTGTCACAATAGTCACTGTAACCACTCACTATTGAACCTCCGACGTATTTTAGCCATTATTCTTAGGTTTTAAGCTTACAGTCGGCATTGTTAAGGAGTCATGCACCACACAGACCATTGCAAACACCGTCGTCGTCGTGCATCTTGCTCCGATAACCTTTCTGCAGATACCACTGTGATCAGCTCGACCAAATCTACACAACCGTGGAAGTCTCGCAACTATCGAAGTCTGTACGCTCAATCACGCGCCTCTCAAAGGAACTGCATGTCTTTTCATGCGCTTCCACTGAAACCAATTGCCACCGTGCATCTTGCTCCGACAACTTTTCTACAGATACCACTTTTCTTCATATTTTTCATTTCTTCTTTTATTCGTATTGCTCTTACTCTTGATCTAGATGCAAAACATTTCTCTAAAATTAGCCACATATCTCTTGCATTGTTAAAACTTGATACTTGTTTCAAGATCTTATCTATCATACACGACATGAGCCAACGAATAAGCATACCATCATGTTTTCTCTAACTTTTGAACATCAAATTAGTGTTTCTATTAAAAAGAGTTGTAGGGGCAGGATCTTTCAACACATAATCCTCAAGATTAAGACTCCTAAGAAGTTTGAAAACTTGATGTTTCTAGATAGTGAAATTATGATTATCAAGCTTTATTGTAGCAATGATTTTGTGAAAATAAAATACTTTTTTACTTGCTTTGAATGTGACATGAGTTGTTGTAGAACCAGTAGCATAATGTGAAGTTTCTTTTTGGATCTCCATGAAAGCATGATTTATGAAGCTCATTGCGCTTAAAATGTCTAATCTCTTGAGAATAAACAAGATAAATGCTGAGAAGAAACAATGAGAATGAAAGAAGAAGGAATAGAGAAATAATATTTCATATAATATGTATTTTGATGATTACAAGAGTATTTTGTATGTTGCATAAGTATATCAATAAAAAACTCAAAAACTTACAAAATATCTTAATAACCTATAACAAACTATAAATTGTCAATGATTCATGATGATTACAAAATGAGTTGTACTATTTTATAATGCTAACTATTTTTTTCTACATCAATTCTTCAACCGATTTTGTTATTCTCAATAAATGCTTGAACACCAAACACATTTGGGCTATTTCAATCTAGTTTATACCTCTTAGTCCATACCCCTAATTCTGTTATAGATTGTATCCTTATAATAGTTGTTAATTGAACCTTTGAACATGATAGAGCTCATTGTTTAGACATATTGTAAAATTCTTGATTTTCAAAAATATTTTGATTGTATTGAGATGAGTACGTTCAATTGAAGAACTTTAAGTTGACAACCTGGGGAACCTTTAGGAAAATCTCAAGAATAATCCACACATCTCGATTGAGATTGTAGTCTGTTATGAGAATGAACTTACAAGATATTGCAACTATTGAATCAATCCCAAGCACAATAGAAATATCCAACCAAAACACCATTGAAAGCCAGTTCAACAATAAAACATCCAAGTAGTAAATGAATATCAAAATCTATGGAAATAAATTTAATAATAAAAGAAAGAACACTCTAAGATTACAATAATTCAACCTTACCAATATGGTAAGTCTACTTTAATTCTTTACCCCTATAAGGATATGAGTTCCATTAGGTGCAAATGTTGAGAATATAAATACAATATAGGAAAAAAACATGAAAAGAAACACATACATTTGAGGATAGTACTCAAAGAGAATTCACAATCTCTCATACTCGATATAAAATTTTCTTCTCTCTCCTTTTTAGCCTCTATTCACAAATGCCAAATTCTTTATTAATTATCTAGGATTTTTATTTTTAAATGACTCAGTTATTCAACTGCATTCAAAAATAACCCCTTCTATAAAAATAAAAAATGATATACACTAGAATCTTAAACCAACTTTTAAATTTACTTTTAAATGCTTGGAGGTTATTTGTGAAACCCAATTGGTGAAAGGAGGTTGGCATATGCATTAGGTCTTATCTATGGAATGTTTTGCTTCATACTGTTGTTCAATTGTTTTTTGGGTCCATGGTAATAGGGGTGGAGATTATCACTTAAACCACAAATCAATCCTAATAAAAAAACTTACTTGATCAATAAATTGATAACATCACACTATTATTAAAGATTATTCTCATCACTTTATACATGAGTTTTCCTAAGACTGAATGAACATCTACTAAACAGATTGCACACGTACAAACTAACAGCAATAGCTATAGATAGATAAAAAAAATTCACTAGTAATTATTATTATATTTATTAACTTACTTCCACTTCATTTAAGTTTTCAACTCAACTTAATATAGTACCTAGAGAAAATAACACATACAACATTATTACCCAACAAAGTGTGATGAACAAAGTGGTGTTAGTTCAGTAAATGTTCTTATTTTAGATAACCCACTAGATCCTTAATGGTTATCTTTCCTAAAGGGTTATATAGGTAACTTGAAGTAATAGTTGCTAGATCATACGCAACACAATGCATAGTGGGTCGTTTATATGGTGAATCTTGTGAGCATGCCAATGCTATGGTCACCACATATATTATTGCATTTTCCAATTCACTTGTGGGAGGTTGTAGTCGTTGGTCTAACACATCCTTTAAATACAATTCATCATTGTTTAACATTTTTCTTGATGATGATTTATGTACAAATTCAATCAATTCCTTTGGATGTTTTCCCATCATAATCTCCAAAGCTACAATCCCAAAGCTATAGACATCACATTTTTCTGTGGAATGCATCGATAGAGCAAGCTCTATGAACATATCAACATATAGATATTAGTAAATTTATGTAGAAAATGTGCATGTTATATGACATCAGATATTTTAAAGTTTTGAGCAAGAAAGCATTCATAGAACAAGTAATATATCATGCTGTTGTTTTGATTATAAAATAAAAGGATTAAAACAATTGTCTTATCTACGGGTGTGTTGATTATCTCTTTTAAGTTCAACTCAATTTATATGAGTTAGTTACTAGTTATAATTTCTTTGAATTTTATGTGAGCCATCATATTACTTTTAAAATGTTAGGTTAAATAGTTCATAAATTAACTTATTTACATTTTTGAAAATAAAAAAAATTATAATTTTTATTAAAAATAAAAATGTTAGTATAAATATTATATTTTGATTCTATTTTTATAAAATAAGAAAAAATAAAAATATTACCTTTTAAATGTTGTTTTACATAGTAGTATTAAAATAATTATTTTTTGAAACTCCAACTTAAAAAAAAGAAAAGAAAAAAAAAGAGACGAAGACTAAATTAACTCCTGACAAACATTTTATATTTTGTGTGTGTTTGCTTGTACCTGGGGCCATATAGCCACGTGACCCGACAACTGTGGTCCAAATGGATGAATCTGAGGGCAACAATCTTGCCGTACCGAAGTCCGAAAGACGTGCCACATGGTCCAACCCAAGCAATATGTTGTTTAAGGTAATGTCCCTGTGCACTAGTGGTGGAGTACAATCGTTGTGCAAATAAGAAATTGCATCAGCTATTCCACGAACAATTTCAATCCTTTTGTTCCATCCAAGCTCTCTTTCACCTTGTACTCCATATAATGCATTTTTTAGACTCCCTCTCTCTGCATATGCATAAACCAGGTACATACAACCCCTAAAAGTACAAGACCCATGAAACTTTACAATATTCCTGTGTCTAATATTTGTCAAAGCTTCAATCTCATTTTTGAAACTCATATGATTTATTGTTCGAGTTTCAGTAGAATCTGAATCATTGATGCACTTGATTGCAACAATCAGACCCTCACCTAAATCAGCCTTGTAGACAGTACCAAATCCCCCTTTTCCAATACAATAAATCTCATTGAAGTCCTGAGTGGCCTTCACAATGTCTCGAAAAGTTATTCGTCTCTCAGCTACTGAAATTAACATATTGCTCTCATCTAATCCAAATCTTCCACTTTTTTCATCTTTGTGTTTGTGTCTTTTATGCAGTATAATTAAAACAATCACATAAAGACTCACTACCAAGCCTGAAGTAGGAGCAAGGACCTTGACAAGAGTCTGTCTTTTGTTCTGCTTGTTAGGCTTTTTGTATAGGGAAATTGGACATGGATGAAGCCCTGCAACATCTCCACATAAACCAGAGTTTCCAACATAAGAATTTCTTGATGAGTTAGCTTGGAAAATGCTCCCTATCGGGACTGGACCCGTCAAGTTGTTGTAAGAGAAATCAATAGATTGTAGACTAATCATGTCTGAAAATGATGATGGGATGTTACCTGTAAGATGGTTATATGACAAGTTCAATTGCTCCAGTGATTTAAGCTTGTAAAGGCTTGAGGGGATTTTATTTGACAACATGTTACTGCTGAGATCCAACACATATTTCAAAGAAAATAAGTTTCCAAGATCGGCCGGAATTGAACCTGAAAGCTTGTTATGGCTAAGATTCAAACCTAACAAATTTCTGCAATTAGAAAGCTCTCCAACTATGTTACCAGACAAATTGTTTGTTGATAGATCAAGAATGGCTAGATTAGCAAGATTGCCCAGACTTTTAGGAATTGCTCCTATCAAATGATTGTTGCTCAGATTGAGTGTACCCAGCAGGCTTAGATTTCCAAGCTGTGTTGGAATTTCCCCCATCAAGTTGTTAGAATGAAGGCTCAAAATTCGCAATTGGCTCAATTTTCCAAGCTCTAGTGGAATTTTACTAGAAATTTTGTTTCCACTAATCTGTAAATTAGTGAGATTTTTACATTCTCCCCATTGCGGTGAGATTTGGCCGACAAAATGGTTATCATTGAGTTCCATGAAATCAAGACTTGGATGGACACCAAATGCACGGGTTATGTTCCCAGTAAATTGGTTTCCATGGAGTCGTACTCTCCTTAGTGCCGAACAGTTTTTAAGGCATTCAGGCAATGACCCTGTGAAGTTGTTATCACTTGCAGTGAAATTTACAAGAGTAAACCCACTACACAGATCTGGTGGTAATTCTCCATAGAAGCTGTTGTTTGAAAAGCTGATGAAGGTCAGATTAGGACTATACTTACCAAAATCCCTTGGAATTTTTCCATAGAATTTATTGGTGAACACAGAGAATATCTCTAAATGCTTTAAGCTAGAAATTGTATCTGGTAACTCTCCAGAAAAATGGTTGGTATTGAGATCAAAATAAAGAAGGGAAGTGAAATTTCCTACTTGAGGAGGGATTGTTCCAGTAAGATCATTGTAGAAAAGATTAAACAATTGAAGGTTTGTAAGATTCCACAGTGTTGGAGGAATTGGACCCAAAAAATGGTTGACAGAGAGGTCTAATTCTATAAGGTTCTTCAAGTTGCCTATTTCAGAGGGAACAGGACCAGAAATGTTGTTGATGTAGAGAAAGAGGGAATTAAGCTTAGTCAACAATCCAATTTCAATTGGAAGTATCCCATTGAAATTATTAGAATGAAGATGCAATGAAGTCAATTCAGTCCAATTGGAGATAAGCATAGGAGAAATAGAACCTGAAAATAAATTATCAGACAAATGCAAGGTGCTAATTTTATTCAACTTGGACAGAGACATGGGTAGTTTCCCACTGAGTTGATTCACAGACAAAGCCAAAGTGGTAAGATTTGCACAAAGTCCAATTTCAAAAGGAATTGTGGAGTTAAACAAATTGTTTTGAAGATCAAGAATTGAGAGCTTCTTGAGCATTCCAATTGAAGAAGGAATTACCCCTTTGATGGAATTATTACTCAATTCAAGAATTTCAAGTTCAGGTAATGATATAACCACTTCAGGAAAGAAACCACCAATGAAGTTAAACCCAAGATGAAGTGCTTTGAGCTTTGAAAGCTTTGAAATTGCAGGTGACAGTGGCCCTTTAAATTGGTTGTTTGTGAGATTAAGGTATTCAAGTTTGTTGAGATTTTCAAATAATGATTCTGGTATTTTACCTTTCAACTGATTGTAGGACAAATCAATAAATCTCAAGTTGAGACAACTGGGTATAAAATTTGGGAATTCTGAATTGAGATTATTGAGATAAAAGTTAAGGTATGTTAATAAAGGCATACTAGAAAACCTGGACCAATCAGGAGCTACTAGGTAGTTTCCTCCAAAGTTTAAGTAAATTACCTTTTGTAGATTGCTGAGTTGATCAGGAATAGTACCATTGAGATTGTTGTTGTAAAGAGTAAGATACTGAAGCTGTGTCAATTGGGTGATCTCCACAGGTATTTCTCCTTCTAAGAGGTTATTAGACAAATCCAACACACTGAGCTTTGAGAGGTTTCCAATGGTCGATGGTATTAGACCGACGAGATGATTGCTACTAAGGTTGAAGACAGAGAGGTTTTGGAATGAAGTAAAGTTGAACTCAGACAGTGTGCCAGTGAGGTCCAAATTGGTGAGTGTTATCTCTGTGACTGTGTTTGTGATGTTGTCACAAACAAGACCAAACCAGTTGCAAAGATTGTTAAGGTTGGTTTGCGACCATGAGTTTAGTGTAAATGGAGCAGAGGATAAGCTGTTTTTCCAATTGATCAAAGCTTCTGCTTGTGGATTTTTTGGATAAAATATAGCAGTACTCAGTGGAAGGAAGGAAACAAAATGAATGTGAAAGAGTAGAAAAAGAAAACCATAAACAAGAATTGGTTTCTGAAAGGTTTTCATGGTGAGATTTGTGCGAGTAAGAGTGGCTTATTTAATGTTTTAGTAGAATTTCACTGCCCTTGTTAGAGAGTGTTAATCCCTTATTTATAACTTGGAATATATGATGATAGACTGCATCATGTTCATAGTCTTGGAAAAGTATGATAACTGTTCATAGTCCGGAGCAGGAAATAGTTTCCAAAAGCTAAGTTGAAAATTAAGCTTTAAGGATCCTTATTTTCTTTGTTATTTAACATATTGATACTTTTTTTTTTCGGGAACAATAACATATTGATTGGAAGGGTGATCGGAAGGGTAAATGGTTTATAGTTATTTAGCACTTTTTTTTTGGAAGGTGATCGAAAGGGTAAATGCTTTATACTTATTTTAAAATAAATGTTATTTAAATTTTATAATTATTTAATCATATTATTATTAAAATGTTACTTTACAAATATAAATAACTAATTTTTAAGTTTTTATTTATTTTATTTATATTTTTTTAGTTACAATTTATCTAAATTATAACAATCTCTTTCTAATTTAATTGAAAAATTATAAAATAAAATAAATAAAATTTACCTTTATCCTTACATGTACAATCACTTTTTTATAATGATAAAAATAAATATATGATCTAAATATCATTTTTACAATAAGTAAAGAACTTCAAAGATATTTTTTTAATAGTTAAGCAATATTATATTTTAGCTATTTTTTTATAAACATATTTTCTTCCATTTCATGTTTATCTTATCAAATTTTCTCACAGATTGTATACATACAATTACTTAATATTATATTTTAATTATTTTTTTCTAAACATATTTTCTTCAATTTCATGTTTATCTTGTCAAATTTTTTCACTTAAACAATAATATTATATATGTCCAACTCATATAACTTTTAAGATAAAGAGAAATTTTGTCCTAAATATTTCACATTAAATATTGTTTAATATTATTAGATGTTATTTTTATTTTTATAAATTTGTGTGATATATTTAAAAACTTTCCTAATAAGTTTTTACACTTAGTTTAACAATTCAAAGAGGAGATACAATGAAAAACTATTGACTAAATTATGTGAAAATAGGTTTATTAACTAAGTTATTAGTAAAAACAATTTAGAGAGAGGCTACTCTTTTCTAGGCAATTTTTCCTGGTATCTTCTTCATTTTCTTATCTTGTCTTTCTTGTCTTTCCTTATTTTGGAGTTTCATTGTCAAAGAGAGTCTCCTCATCTAGTAGCTCTTTTGGTACCTTTTTTCTTATTGTTGTTCATAGATAATATGTTAATACTCAATTTAGTAGTTTATTTTATCAAATATGATTCTATAAAGATCAAATCAGATCTTATGAAAATGTTTATGTGTTTTTTATATCTCTAAAATTTGCAAAGATTTACCGCGTACTACTAAAATAGGGATCTATGGTCTAGAAAATTTAACCTCGGTTTTTTTAAAAATCGAGGTCATAGGGTTTTGGTTACGGTATAATAAAAATCGAGACTATAGTGTATACATAAAGCTTCAATTTTTATCAATAACCATGGTCATAAGTTGTATCAAGTTTTTCATTTTTCCTCATTTTTTTCTTCTTTTCACTCTTTTTTTTTTCTTTTTTCCTTTTCCTCAACTCGCACGAACTGGTTAATTTTCATTTCGTCTATTCTTCCTTTTCCCAGCCTTATTGTGCACCTCCCCTCGCTGATCGTCGAGACCTTTCTTTTCCCCTAACTCCCTCGCGTAGCTAGTTAATTTTCATTTTGCCTAATCTTGTTAGAAATTTGAGCCACTTGTTTGATCGGGACCCTCTTTTGTACTTTTAACACAATCCTAATTCTAACCCTAGTCCTAATTCGAGTTTGATTCATAACTCTAGTTCTAACCCTAATCATATTGCTGCTTCGAGTTATGGAGTTAACCCTTATGCCCAGATGGTAATCCCCTCAAGGGCTTACCCACTATCACTATATGGGAATAATGGGTCATTTTCTAGGGTTCATCAGATCGATGATCCTAATGAGGTATTTAAGTACAATGCGATAAATAAGCTTATGGAGATGGTGCATATTGATGTGGTTATGATGAGGAAGGCTAAAGAAAGTGAGATGGATAGGGTTTTTAATGTTCAATCCATTTTGACACAAAGAGAAGGAAGGGTTGGAACAAGCTAATGTCTATTTTACTTCCGTAAGAAATTCTTTCTCACATAGAAAAATAAATTCCTGATTAGAAAAATATGTTTGAAAAATCTCATAGGTTGGTACCTTGTCAACATTCTTCTTGTCATTCAAAACTCAAAAATCATGATTTTCATACTATGTGATTGCCATGATTTTTTATAGTATTTTTGTTTCTCTTTAATTTAAATTAATATATTGTCATATTCATACTAGCAGTTTTATAGATATGGGAATTCTCATTTTCTTCTGAGATAGTGCTAATTTCATCATAATGAAAATATTTTTGCTCTAAGATGTTTTTATTCATAATTGTTTTGGCAGCTATGTGAGTAATATATCTTATTCCTTGGATCATATATATTGGTTGTGATATCATCTCTATATTAGCTATAACCTCTCATATGAACAAGAATTTACCTCCATCACATAACATATCCTCTCTTTTATGAGACCATAATGCAAATTTCCAATCTCCTTTTCTCTTTTACCCTAGTGTTTAAAGTTCTAAAGGTAAATATTTGGATTTCCTTGTATTAGTCAATTGGAGAATGGATGTTCAAGAGTTTTTGTAATGGTTGTCTCTTCATGCAAGCTCACCTAAGGCACGCGGTAAAACGAAATTCTTATCTTTACACGTAGTGAATCAATTTGTTTTAAATGGATAGTTGTATTGTTCCTCTAGATTTTCTAGAAATTTGTTGGCTTAAAGGGAAAAGTTAAAATTGGGCACGAAAACTAGCACTAGCACCGGCACACCAACACTATCACCAACACCAATACCAGCACCAGTACATTAGCACTAGTACTAGGCACCAGTACCAGCACCAACATCAGTACCAGTACTAGGCACTAGCACAAGCCCCAACACCAATACCCACACCCTAGCACCAACACTAGTACCAGCACCAACACAGTAGCACCCACCAACACCAGCACACTAGCACCCACCAGCACACCAGCACCAACACTAGCACTAACATTGGTACCAACACCAGTACTAGGTTTTTAGTGGCACTTCTAGTGGCCTTATTAGCAATAACTCAAAAAATTGTGGACAATTTGATTATTATTAATATTAGTAAATTTTTTGCATGTATTTTATATTTTGAAACATTTTAATTAGTTAGCTATAGTAAGGATTTATTATGTTTTAATGCATATAAAAACTCTCAAATTTAATTTCACTCTTATTTTTAATATAACGACTTTTAATTTTTTCAATTTATAAATTTATTTTAATTTTATATTAAAAAATGAGGTTAAATGGTATGTTTATAATTTCGGTTATTTAAAGACTGATATCAAAGGATATGTCTATGATTTTGATTTTTTATAAG
This sequence comes from Hippophae tibetana, assembly GCA_037013495.1. Lineage (NCBI taxonomy): Eukaryota > Viridiplantae > Streptophyta > Magnoliopsida > Rosales > Elaeagnaceae > Hippophae > Hippophae tibetana. Next base: position 106,690,596 of record CM072810.1, read on the forward strand.
ACTAAGGCTATAAAGCCATAGGGCATGTATATACTCTCGATTATTTAAAAATCGAGGTCATAGGTAATAGTTTATGGTCTTTCTCACTTAGGTCTTAGTTATTATAACTGTGGTTATAAATCTATTATTATGGTTAAAAATTGAAGCCAAATATCAATATTATAGTAGTGGTGGTACACATATTTTATTTCATATTGAGTTTTATCAATACATTTATTCAAGTAATGATGATTGGTGATGCATAAACCTAAAGATAGCAAGATAAAAGAAGCTTATGATGTTTTGTGATAATAATTATTTAATTTTTGAATATATATTAATAAATTTAATATGCATAAATAAGATTAGGAATGAAGTGTTTAGCAGTACAAAGCTTCTAAGATTATATCATTTGTAAAAAAGTAACAACAAAAGAATAAAAAATGCATTGCTTTGGTTGATACCTTAGCACTTTCGGTTGTTTTAATTGGTTGAATATAAATATTAAAATAAATATATTGGTAAAAAATTAATGTTATTTGTCACTTATATTTTTTTAGTCTTTTACAATAGAAAAAAATAATAAAATAATTTATTTTATGTTTAAGCTACTTTTTTTTTTATTTTCAAATAAATGACAATTTTTAATTTAAATGATGAAATAATACTAATGGAATAATCCACGATAGCTTATTCCACCTATTATATTATCGCGACCCCTTTTTTTCAATAATCTAGTGATAATTGTAGAAATTAAATCTAAAATGTTAAAAACGAATTCCTAAAGATAATTAAATAATCAAATAACTTGGAGTGTTATTTGGTCCAAAAGCAAAATCTATTAAATAATCAAATAACTTGGAGTGTTTTTTGGTCCAAAAGCAAAATCTATTGCTATATAAATGAGTAAAGTGGAGTACCAGGGGAAAACAAATTCTTCGACTCTTTTTTGTCAACAAATGGCGGACCGAGCTAGGGGTTGGAATTTTTAAAAATATATGCTTTCATTTTATTAACCTTAGAATTTATGGATTAAAAAACTGTAAACAAATCTCAAAGATTTTTAAAAAAGGATTAATTAATATTCTTAAATATTTGCTTTTATCTTGCAATAAATAAACATAAAAATATATATAACCACTACTACAATTTATACCTATGATCTCAGTTAAAACCGTGACCATAGATCTATAATCATGATTATAAGAATCAAAGCTTACGTGAGAGAGACTATAAGTCGTTATCTATGGCCTCGATTATATGCTAACCAAGGTCATAGATATCCCATATAGTCTTGATTTTTTAATAAGTGATGTCATAAGGTATCCATAAATTAAAAAAATACAATTATTAATTACAATATTAAAAATCAATATAAATTAAAATAAATTCATTAATTACAATATTAAAAATCATTATAAATTAAAATAAATTTATTGATTATAATATTAAAAATCATATTATATTAAAATTAAAAATATAATTACATTGAGAGTTTATTATACACTAAAAAAATACAAGCCATTCAATTTGCAAAACACAAGCCATTGAATTTGTAAAACACAAGCCATTGAAGACCATAGGTAATGAAACCCTTAAAAGCAAAAATAAAGAGAACAACCCATAAAGCAAAATACATTAAAGCTAAACTAGAAGACCATCCAAAAACTTTGCCCATATCAGAAGCAACAGCCAAATAATTCAACTCAACTTGAGAAATACCCAACACAGATTTCAAAAATGAAGAGTAGGTTAAGAAATCAAAGTTGATTCCTATAAATACTTGAATCCAAATGGTGTGCTGGCGCGCTTGGTGTATTGGTGCACCAACTGCGCTGGTGAGCCTGGTGTATAAAATTGATAAGGTATGTCTATGGCCTTGGTTTTTTAAATAACTGAGGCCATAGGATATATCTATAACCTCGGTTTTTAAATAACCGAGGCTATAGGGTATGTCTATGATCACAGTTTTTAAATAACCAAGGCCAAAACCCTATAACCTAAATTTTTATAAAAATCAAGGCTAAATGTCTAAGACTATATATATGTTTTGTAGTAATGAACCCAAATTGCTTAATTTTTGCTTATATAATATAATTTATGTATTCCTTTTCCACTCTTGTGTTTCCATTCAATTTAATATTTATATCTTACTCTTTTCCTCAATCTCACAATTAGTTTTTTTTTCTTGAATTAATACTAAACACTCCATTGAAATATAAATATTTATACAAATTTAATACAAAGTGTTGTTGAAAATTAACACCAGCCCAATAAATGGAGTGGTTGAAGAATATAGAAAAAGAAATGGAGTGGTTGAAAGATGTAGAAAACACAAGTGTATAGATAATATTTGTGTGGCTAGAATTGTTTCCTAGTTTTATATTTGTGTAGTGTAGATTGCATGGCGAGAACTATAAATAGCCTACCTTGCATTTGGTTTAATCATACCATCAAAAATAAATAAGTCTTTGTATTCTTAGTTTGAATTTTAGTTGAGAGCTTTTCCTTTTCTTTGAGTGTTTGTATTTCTCTTCAATTTGTGAGTTTCCTTTGAAATATGTTATAGTTTCTTTTATTGTGGGTATAATACAAGTAGTTTGTTTACTTGTTTGAATCCAATATTAGTAAATTTAGAGATGTGTATTCTAAATTTTACTCAACAATTGATATTAGAGTGAGACGGTTAAGAACCATTCTTAGTGGAGCTATCTTGAGTTGCGGGGAGTTTGATACTCTACATGTTTCATAGTTAAGCTTGTTTAGTATAGTCAAAGTCTTTCCAACACGATGGGTGACCTTCAAGTAGTTGGAGGAATCAAGAAGCTCAACAACAAAAACTATAACATATGGGCAACATGTATTGAGTCTTACCTATAAGGTCAAGACCTGTGAGTCTTACCTATAAGGTCAAGACCTGTGGGAGGTTGTTGGTGGTGACGAAGTTACACAACCTACATCGGAAGATGGAAATAGCATCTTGTGGAAGTAAAAAAATTAAAACAGGCAAAATAATGTTTTCTTTAAAGACCATAGTTGAAGAAGAAATGATGGAGCATATTCGGGATGTTAAAACACCAAAGAAAGCATGAGACACTCTTGTTACACAGTTGTATCATTCTTCTTTTCAAAAAAGAATGATACAAGAGTGTTTCTAGTACTTTCACAAGGTAAAATAATTATGTCACAAAATTTTGGATTTAGATCTAAAAGCTCATATTGGGGAAACCAGGATGAAGAGAATAATTATCCATAGTTTGAGACCAGAATATTGAGGGTATGTTACCGCTATACAATGATGGCCGACATAAGCATCTCTTATTAAGTTTGAGAATTTGCTGGTCAGTCAAGAAGCTATGGCTAAGAAAATGGGAGGAGTCTCCCTGTATGGTAAGGAAGAAGTGCTTTACACTAGCAAAAGTAGAGGCACTATCAAGCGATAAAATGGTAGTGGATCTAACAAGTATGACAATAAAGGAAAATTTTCTCAAGGAAATAGAGGCTTTCATCTAGGGGGAGTTTGGAAGAATCGCACTAACAATAGAAAATTTGATGGTGAATGTTACAACTATAGGAAGATGGGTCACATGGAAAAATATTATTGGAGTAAAAAAATAATGTTTAAAGTAACACAACTACTTCTAGTTCTAAGGAGCATAGCAAAGATGGTTGGGATGCCAAAGTACTATTCACTATAGAGAAAGAAGAATTAGCTCTTACGGTGATAACATCATAACAGATTGACTACAAGAATGACTGGATTGTAGATTTGGGCTGCTCAAATCATATGACGGGTGATAAACACAAGTTGGAATCATGTATAAGTACAAGGAAAGTCGTGTAGTGGTGATAATTGATAACTCAAGGTTACCGATAGCCCATATCAGTAAGAAGATAATTACACCTCGATATAATACTAATCAGGTACCACTTCAAGATGTTTATCATGTCCCAGGAATGAAAAAAATTGCTATCTATGGCTCAATTGACATCATCAAGCCACTATGTCTTTTTTGGTCCCCGAGACGTAAAGGTGTACTGTCATTTCAAAATCTTAGAAACACCGACAATGAAGGGGCAACAATTGGAATCAATTTACGTGATGTCAACAGAATCTGCATATATAGACAGGATAAAAAGAAATGAGACAACATATCTATGGCATATGCGGTTAAGCCATGTTAGTTATTCCAAGCTAAATGTGATGGTGAATAAGTCGATGCTTAAAGGGCTTCCATAACTAGACGTGCGAACAGACATGATTTGTGTAGGATGCCAGTATGATAAAGCTCACCAATTACCATTGGAGTTAGTTCACTCTGATGTATTCAGACTTGTTAAGCAACCATTAATTGGTTGTATGCGGTACATAGTAACTGGTCGCCACACACGAAGTGTATGCAATGAATATGCAAGTATGCGTATTGTAACATGTAATATAATGATAAGAAAATACCATTCTCACAGAGATTATTTTATTAGAAACTAATTTTTAAAACTTAAAAAAAATAAAAAATCAATTTTTTTGGTGTTTTTATATTTTAAGGAAGCAAAATTAAAATAACTAAAAGTAAATAACAATAATTAATTAAATCAAATTTGGTAGCAAAAAAAAGATATATGAGAAAATATCTAGGAATACTTAATCCCCCAATTTTCTAAACATGTAAATCATTAAAATCCCCTCAATATAATTATCAATTAATTACATGATTAATTAAATCTAACCTATCACGTATTTCTCTCTCAAGTAAACCATACACCATATAGTAATTAATTTAATCACACTCTCATGCCAATTAAATTACATACTACTCATTAAGTTCATAAATTATGGATCACATACATAAGAATCATACTTCTCTGCCTAGAAACTATACATGTTATTTAATCAAGACAAACAATTAAATAATTCTCTCAAATCTATTTAATTACCTCTGTAAATAAATTATTGGCCAAACAATTAATAGCATACAAATCAAATTAATATAATTAAATTAAAATTATAATTGGGGTAAAATATTAAATAATCACATGACGAAAATTGGGTTTATAAGATCCCTAAATTAATAAATTGACTACACATTTGTGTTTATAAAACTCATATTTTTCATAAAGGAAGACATAAAAATTGATAAAGAAAAAAGTAAAAAAATAAATACAATCAATCTCTTGAATTGTAGAATTAGTCTCCTCTTGCATCTCCACCAAAATTGTGTCCCCTTTTGAATATTTTTATATTTTCTCTCTTTTTAGCTCCAAAAATTGACCAAAATTATGCTAATGATGGCCACTTCAGGTTTATGGGGGTGATTAAGGGTTTAAATAGTACTCAAGTGGGATCTAGACTGTCAAATCAACTTCAGATCAAGGGCTACGATCAAAATAAGAAAAATTGACAAGGTAAGCCAATCACAGCATGACACGTGGCATCAAGAATTTATTGGGTGAATCATGGAGTGACACGTGGTAGGAGAGGCCAGTTAGAGTCAACGCTCGATGAGTCAGCAACCCATGGCATATAGTGATTCATGGAAATAGATGGTGTAGCACACAGGTGGAACACTTAGAGCAATGGTGTAATGACACATGGCAACACGGTTTGACCAAGCCCAAGCTCGAATTGAATGTCGTGCTAACACATGGCACGTGTTTTTGTCCTACTCACATGCGACGTAACATGATTCAATCTCCATGCTTATGTGGCATTTGCATGATTCTTGAATGGAATCTTTCTATGTTCACTAAAAATTTATATTTTAATATTTTTAACCTAAAAAATACTAGTTATTAAATCAAACAAGTAAATATTAAGTAAAAAGTACACTAATGACTCTACTTTCATAGATTCATTAGTGACATTCATTGATGACTTCTTAAGGTATGTGTGAGTTTTCTTTATGAAAGAAAATTCTAACACATTTTCAAAGTATAACAAAATGGTGTAGCGGAGAGAAAGAATCGACATCTTGTAGAAATTTTTCAGAGTATGGTACATGAAAAGAATATACTTGGAAGGTTTTGGGCTAAAGTGATGAGGACTGCAGTTTTTGTGATCAACTGACTTTCTCAACCAAGGTTAGGATTTATTTCACCCTTTGAGAAACTGTGGAACATAAAACATATAGTTAGCTACTTTCGAGTATTTGGCTGTGTATGTTATGTATTTGTTCGTGATCATTTATAGAGCAAGTTTGACAAGAAAGCTGATAAACTGTGGAACATGAAACCTATAGTTAGCTACTTTCGAGTATTTGGCTGTGTATGTTATGTATTTGTTCGTGATCATTTATAGAGCAAGTTTGACAAGAAAGCTGATAAACTGTGGAACATGAAACCTATAGTTAGCTACTTTCGAGTATTTGGCTGTGTATGTTATGTATTTGTTCCTGATCATTTACAGAGCAAGTTTGACAAGAAAGCTATTAGATGTATCTTTGTGGGATATGACAGCCAAAAAAGGGTGAAAATGTTGCAATCCAATGAGTGGAAGATACTACACTTCATGAGATGTGGTGTTGGATGAAGCATCTTCTTGGTGGTCCTCAGAGAAAGAGGTGTTGCCAAACTTGAGAGAATTTGGAGACAAGCTGCAACAAAAGATGGAAGAGTATATATTCAACTCCAACCAAGTTTAGATGAATCTAGAGATCCAAACAATGATGATGCCTAACAAAGAGTAACTCAGAATCCTTGTAAACTAGCATATATCAATAACTAAATGAAGAAAGTGGGCCTAGTGAAACAGAAGAATCAACTCCACAATATCAATTCCATAGGTCAACAAGAACATGAAGGGAAAATCCCAAATATGTCAATGCAACCATAGTTGAAGAAGCAATAGAACTTGATACATTTGAAGAAGCATCGCAAAGACTGAGTGGATGACAACTATGAAAGAAGAGGTCGATGCACTTCCGCAAAATCAAACTTGGGATCTAGTTCGAAGACTAGGAGATGTGAAACTCATATCTTGTAAGTGGGTTTACAAGATAAAGCATCGTCCAGATGGGTCAATTGAGAGATATAAGGCATAATTGTTAGCTTATGGTTTCTCCTAATAGTACAGACTAGACTATGATGAAACGTTTAGTTCGGTGATGAAACTTACAATTGTTCGAGTCTTACTTGCACTTGCAGCCAATAAAGAATGGAATTTATTGCAGATGGATGTGAAGAATATTATTCTTCATGGAGAGATGGATCGGGAGATGTACATGATCTAACCAATAGGTTTTCATAGCCAAGATCATCCTGAATATGTGTGTAAGCTACAAAAAACACTTTGCGGATTGAAACAAGCATATAGGGTATGGTATGGAAAGATTGCTGAATTTTTAACATAAAGTGGTTATTCAGTAACACCTGTAGATTCCATCTTGTTTGTCAAAAGCAATGAAAGAAAGCTAGTTATCATGCTAGTGTACGTAAATGATTTAATCATTACTGGTGATGATGAGGCAGAAATTCTTCGAACAAAGGAGAATTTATTAGTCCATTTCCAGATGAAGGAACTTGGATAGCTCAAACACTTCCTTAGTATAGAGGTTGACCACACATAAGGAGTATTTATTTGTCAATAAAAATATTCCAAATATTTGATGAAGAGGTTCAGAATGCTTGAATGCAAACTGATTTCGATGCCGATGGAGCCAAATGCCAAAATGTGTGCACATGAAGGAAAAGATTTGGAATATGCAACAATGTCTTGAAATTGGTAGGTAGTCTAATCTACTTAACCTTAACTCGACATGACATTACTTATGCAATTAGTGTAATGAGTTGGTATATGCAAAAACCAAAGAAGCCTCATTTGGAAGCAGTTCGATGAATATTGAGATATGTGAAGAGTACAATTGACTATAGTCTTTTGTATAAGAAAGGCGGAGATAGAAAGTTAGTTAGTTAGTTATTGCGATGCTGATTATGCAAGATATCATGACACTAGGAGATCAACAATTGGGTATGTGTTTAAGCTCAGTTCTGGAAAAATTTCTTGGTGTAGCAAGTTTCAACCGATAGTATCATTATCAACCATTGAAGCTGAGTATTGTGCAGTGAAAATGGCAGCTCAAGAGAGTACATGGTTGATACAACTAATGAATAATCTACAATAACCAATAGGTTATGTAGTTCCATTATACTATGACAATCAATCAGTAATTCGTTTGGCAAAAAATCCAATCTTTCATGCAAGAATTAAGCATGTTGAAGTGCACTATCACTTTATCAGAGATAAAGTTTTGCAAGAAGAAATTTAGAAGAGGAAAATCAAGATAGATGATCAAGTTGCAGACTTGTTCACAAAAAGCTTAAGTATTGGTAAGTTCGAAATGTTTCGTTGTCAGCTTGGCGTAGTAAAATTAGTGATATTTGGTGTTGAAAGGGAGTGTTGAAAATCAACACCAACCCAATAAATGAAGTGGTTGAAGGATGTAGGAAAATAAATGGAGTGGTTGAAGGATGTAGAAAAATAAAGTGTGTAGATAATATTTATATAGCTAGAATTATTTCTTAGTTTTATATTTGTGTGGTGTAGATTGCATGGTGAGGACTATAAATAGCCTACCTTGAATTTGGTTTAATCATCCCATCAAAAACAAATAAGTCTTTGTATTCTTAGTATGAGTGTAAGTTGAGAGTTTTCTCCTGGAGTGTTTGTATTTCTCTTTAATTTGTGAGTTGTATTTGACATGTGTTATAATGTCTTTTATATAGGTATAATACAAGTAGTTTGTTTACTTGTTTAGATCTAATATTAGTAAATTTAGAGTTGTATATTCTAAATTTTACTCAACAAGTGTACGAGGAGAAAAAAATAAAAAATACTTTGATTGAAAGTGGAAGCACAAAAGTTGAATGTAATACAATGACTCAATTGGGGTAGTAATTTGTATTGTAACCTAATTAATCGAATCAAACTAGGATTGAAGAATACAGACTCGAATTAAATTTGGACTAAGTTAAGTAACTCAAAAAAATACGGACACTACTATAAAAAGGATCAGTTTAGTCACTTTGTTTTCGCAAGTTCTTGAATATATGTAGAAATAAAAAAAATTAAATTTCACTTATTTTCAAGAACATATGAAAATGTTATACCATACCGATTTGTTTAAAATTTGGTCATTTTTTTATAACTCGGAAAAATAATGTTGTCGTTTTAAAAAACTAGTTGTTCTTGTTCAGCTATTTTTCCTAAACTAGTGAAAACCTTCATTTTAACCGGTTAAAAATCGAGGAAATAAGTTTTTTTTGTAATGATGGAATGGGTCAGGGTTGGGTTAGAGGTGGTCGATCTATTAGCTAGATTGAAAAAAAAATTAAAATTTAAATAAACAAGTTAGGTTAAACTAAGAGAACTTTCCTTTCCTTTTCAATATTTATAACTAACTCATCACAAAGGACTTAAACTCACCCTCACATCATCACCCTTTCTCCCTTACCCTCAATAATCTCAATCACAATGTATTCATACCATTCATGCCATCCTTCCCTCTCTATGTCTCTTGCTTTTTAGTGAATTTGCCAGCACCTATTGCTCCACCATCTCTTAACTTTCCAATATCTCATGAATGATATTTTTAGGATTATGAATTTTTTATATTTAGTTTTCTATCCTAGGATTTTAGTAGTACCAAAAGATTTGGTTTTAAATAAGAATATGCTCAAAAATAACTTTATTGTTATGATTTGTAATTTTTATTTATTTTAAATGATGCACCTCATGTAAATAGTTCTATAAGATGTTCACCTATGTAACACTTGCTATTTGAGCTTTAATATATGATACTAATAATTGTTTTTAGAAAATATATTAACTATAATCCGTTAATGTTTGATTTGTTTTTGAGTTTAATTTTACTAGTGTAAATTAAATTAAATTTAAGATACAATTACATCAATTCAATTGATATGAGCTCACTTCTTGGGATTGAATTATGGTTTGAAAAAAATATATTTAAAAAAGAGTTATGGTGAAGGAAATTTTCCAAGATCCTTCTTAACGCGATGTTGTGGTTTGGGAGTTGAGAACACATTACACCCCAGGTACGAACATATTTTTTTTTAAGTAACGAAATACTTTCATTGATAATAAATAAATTTCTCGATATAATAATTACAATTTGAAAATCATAAGAAAGCATAGTAAACATTTATAAAATAAAAAATAAATTTTATCACTTAAAATCAGATATAGTTCTAATTGAATAACAATAACTTAAATTATTAAGCACTCATTCAAGTATTTGATTTGTACCACTAGTAACATACCAGTTCACTTATGTGGAAACGCATTGAGATCAAAAGACTATGAATGCCAAATGTCATGGATTAATAATATTTCTTTATTTTCTTATTACATCATTTACCGATCGATCGAGGACACTATTTAACTATCCTAAGTGTACGAGTCCCAAAACATCAACTACTCTTATCTGCCGTCATCACGTAACGCTTATAAGTATTCTAGAATATTTATGAACAAAATATCTAACGGCTGTAATCTTAGTTCACGACAATAAGAACTCAAATAACAAACTATTCAATCATGTTGATGCATAGTTAATTACATTTCATAATATCCATTATGTAAGTTGAATCATTATGTTAGTAGATAATATTTATGAACAAAATATCTAATTATAATTATAATTTTAAGACCTGTTTTTAAAGAATATTGTAATTATTTTCATAGATAAAATATTTGTATGTAAATTTGTTTTTAAACTCGATATTAAGTTTATTAAGTAAAGTCGAAAAAAATATCCAAATTTTAAATAATCGTACTTTAGATATATCTTTTATAATTATAACTCATAATATTATACTTATGTATTTATAACAAATATTTAAAAATTTGAAATTATTTTTGCTATTAAAATATTTATTTAAATTTGAATCAATTTATAAAATTATTAATTAATTATTTATTAAATGTGTTTTAATATTTTTAGGATGTGTCATAAAATAACCTTTTATATTATTAAGATTTTTAATAAACTTTTAATAATTAAGCTTAAAGAATGTTTAACCCTATTATTATTATTATTATTATTATTATTATTATATACATATGGTTACATATATATGGTTAGAAGGGTGATCGGTTGAACTGTGGAAAAAAAGAAAGAAAAAAGGCAACGCATCCAGTTAGTAAATATGAGAGACAGAGTATTCATCATCAGCCATTAAGTTTGAGTGAAAAAGTTGAATGCCTCTTAATTAATATTTACAATCAATATTGGCTTCATCTAAATAAAGCCATCAATGCTTTGATATTTGTCTCCATCAGAATCCCTCGTCTCTTTAGTGCGTTTGTTGTCAGTCCTCTATTTCAGCCAACGTCATTGTTGCCAATTGCATGTTGTAATTATCTCCTGAACGACAGGTCATGAAAACAGAGTTTAATATTTTTATGATGGTAAAGATGGATTCAAGTTTTTACTTGGTATTGCAGTTTATCAAAGCTATGCAAAGGTAGATAAATTAATTTATTCTATTTAATTATCTATATATTTATAATTTATATTCAAGTTTATACATTCATTTTAATTAAAATCTTTTATATTTAAATCAAGCAAATCAATCTCGACCATTAATCAATTTTTTTAATTTAATCTCAGTAAAATAAAAAAGACATAGGAAATAAGCGCTAAAGTAACTTATTGATCGTCATACACGAAGTGTATGCAATGAACATATAAGTATACGTATCACAACAAGTAATATAATGATAAAAAATATCGTTATAACAGAGATTATTTTATTATAAATTAATTTTTAAAAATAAAAAAAATAAAAATTAATTTTTTTTATGTCTTTATATTTTAAGAAAACACAATTAAAATAAGTAAAAATAAATAATAATAATTAATTAAACCAGTTTTTGTAACTAAAAAAATATATGAGAAAATATATAGGACTACTTAATCTTCTAAATTTCTAAATAAATGAATCGTTAAAATCTCTCTAATATAATTATCAATTAATTACATGATCAATTGAATCTAACCTAGTATGTATTATTTTCTCAAGTAAACTACACACCATATAGTAATTAATTTAATCACACTTTCATGCCAATTAAATTACATACTATTCATTAAGTTCATCAATTATGGATCACATACATAAAAATCATACATCTCTGCCTAGAAACTATACATGTTATTTAATCAAGACAAACAATTAAATAATTCTCTCAAATCTATTTAATTGACTATATAGATAAATTGTTGGCCAAACAATCAATAGTATACAAATAAGATTAATATAATTAAATTAAAATTACAATTGGGGTAAAATATTAAATCATCACATGGTGAAAATTGGGTTTATAAGATCCCTAAATTAACAAATTAACTACACATTTGTGTTTATAAAACTCATATTTTTCATAAAGGAAGACATAAAAATTGATAAAGAAAAGAGTAGAAGAAGAAATACAATCAATCGATCTCTTCAATTGTAGTTTTAATCTTCTCTTGAATCTCCACCAAAATTGTGTCCCCTTTTAAATTTTTCTATATTTTTTTCTCTTTTTAGTTCCAAAAATTGATCAAAATTATGCTAATGACGGTCACTTAGGGTTTATTGAGTAATTAGGGGCTACGATCAAAATAAGCAAAATTGACAGCGCTAGCCAATCACAATGCGACACGTGGCCTCATAAATTCACTTAGAAAATCAAAGTACGACACATGGTAAGGGAGACTCATCAAACTATATGCTCATTGAGTCAGTGCCATGCAACGTAATATGATTCGCGGATATGGATGGCTTGGCACACGGGTGAAACGTGGGGAGAAATGGCATAGCGACATGTGGTAGGGTAGGTTGACCAATTTCCAAACTCGGATTGAATGCCGTACTGACACGTGGTGTGCGATTCGTCATTCTCATAAGCCACATAACATGATTCATAATCTCCACATGCGTGGAATCTGCGTGGCTTATCGAGTCTGCTCTTATGCTTGTTTGGCATGCCACGTGGAAGCTCTTGATTGGCTATACGTAAAAAATCCATAAAAATTCCAAAAATTATATTATTATTCTTTTTTACTAAAAAGTTCATATTTTAATATTTCTAGCCCCAAAAATATTATTTATTGAGTAAAACAAGTAAATATGAAGTAAAAAAAATACATTAATACTCTACTTTCATAGAGTCATCACACCCCAAACTTAACTCTTTGCTTGTCCTTAAGTAAAGCCAAGTATAACTAAATAAAATAGAATATGTAGTATATTCATAAATATACTTCTATTAGTACATGCATATTTCAAGAAAATTATCTCTCTCAAAAGTCGTACAATCCTATGATAAGAAGGTTCACATTTTCATCAATCAACATTCCATCAATACAAGGATAAGCAAGGTTCTTAATAAATTGATTTATGTGTGTGTGATGTATGATATCATCCAATGTACTCATGAAATCAACCTATATGAGCATGCTAATTAATTCAATCTTAGAACAAGTCTTATAAGTCTATTTTTCACATCCCTTTTCTACTAATATAAATAAGCACTTAGCTCAAGATGAATAAGGACTTTACATGGTTGTAATATAAGGCTTAGGTGGAGGTCGATAAATGAAGACATTTAGACTCTTTCCATACCTTAGCTTCTTCTTTTTTTCAGCATACATTTTTTAACTGTAATTGAGCTTTTACTTGATATTTTGCACCCTCTTTTGACATTCTTTTCATTTTTTTTCACATCTCTCTTTTATAACTTCACAACACCCTTAAACTTATTTTCAATTCTGTTTTTTTTTCTTTAGAGGGATAATTGTATTGTGAGTTTTGTTTCTTCTTTTTTTCTTTTTTTTATGGGATGCATTACATTTCACCTATAACATAACACATTATTTCAATTTTTTTTCTTTTCATACAAGCTAACGGTGCAAGGGTAAAGGTAATACTTATTAGCTAGGCATTAAATATGGCTTAAAGATATGATAGGTTCTTTGTTAAGCTCAAATAGACAACTAAAGGTATTAACAATGGTTAGCTTGAAAGCCTTAATCGATCCAAATAAGGCCTAAATCATTTCTCTTACTAAATATTATTTAGGATTTTTCCTTAAGGAATGATTAAATAGATTCTAAAACCTGGTAGATCTCATCAACTCGCACGACTTACTACAAATTTTCTCTCAATAAGCACACCAAAATCAATCATGAACATGTGCATAAAAAGTGAATCAATTCAATCAAAACTAGCAAGTATATCACATGATTAATGTAAATATCTTAACAAATATGTTAAATTCCTTATTCTAGTCATGACAACCAATTTTTATCATTAAGTTCATATGTTTCATATCAAGCATGCATGTATTTAGTTTCCATATATTTATCAATTTATACCCAAATAATGATTAAAAACATCCTAAGAATTTAAAAACAATTCCCAATGTGCACATATAAATATGAAAAGGTAAAATAAAAAAAAATCTCCCTTAGTCTTGGCACATCATATTTGTCGTTGAAATGCTCGTTCTTGTTGCGCCATTACTATAGAACTCATTTGAAAACCTCTTGAGGCGAAATAATTTGGAATTGCACTGTTTAGGATATGATGTAGGCCATTTTTGGATCGATTGTGCCATTTTAAGCCTACCTTGTTATCCTTATATCACTAGTTACCTCTTTGAGCCTATTTAAATATATTGTTAGCCTTATTTTTCTTTCTTTTTTTTGCCTTCTATAACCTACCCTTTGTTTAGCCAATATATATATATATATATATAATTCCTACCTTATTTGTTAAGAGCACTTAATTTTGAACATAAACTTTTCAAGAGCAATTGGAGTAAGGATGGAATAAAAAAATAAAATAAAATAATAATTCTTTCACATATATTGGAAGAAATTTGTTGGGGGTTGTGTTTCAAAAAAAAAGAAAAAAAGAAAAAAAAAAGAAAAAAAAAAGAAAAAAAAAGAGAAAAAAAGGCCTTCACACTCTAGTAAATAAAAGAGTGTTAGTGATTGATATACTGAGGTGAAAAAAAAATTGAGGAAGAAGTTGGTTTATCTTTGAAAAAATGGGTTATGATCGGAAGAAACAATTTGGGTTAAATGGTGTTACTCTTTTACTTAATTGGTTGTGTTTAATCTAATAAGTGCTATTATTTGTATTTTGACACTTCCCGTTTTTTCTTAACCAAATACCTAAGCCTAACATTACAAGCCTCATAAAGTCCTATTGATCCGAAGTGGTGTATTTTTCCTTCATTAGTGGAGAGAGGTTTGAAAAGTGAGCCTATGGAGTTTGAGATTTCACCTTTTTGTTTGTGGATGTTATGCATAATATTATCCGGGCATTATGGCTATTGGTTTGTGGTTTGATGGATGTTTAAGAGTCAATAACAAAAGTGAAATTGGCATTTGAGATTTCTTAAAGCTTAGGTGACATTTAATTATTCTATATGTTGGGTGTTATTTACAATTTTTGAGACATTTGTGCAAATTATTTGTTATATGATTTTATTGTTTTAAGTTAGGATAGTTATAGGTAAGATGTTTGTGGGTATCATCACTGGAAGCCCTCACGAGACTACAACTCGTCCTACTAGGGCTGCCTAGGGGTTTAAAGGCTTATTGCATACGCTTAATGCAATGTTGTAAATAGAATAAATTTCCTTTGAATTTTTCTTTTAATGTCTCCTTTTAAATTATTCATAGATCGCTTTTCTTGCTAGAGACTAGCAAGAAGCTGGTTGGGGGTTGTTGATAAGAGTCAAATTATTGCATTTTTCTTATGATTTAAATGTTGATATTTGTTTGAAAATTGCATTTATTTGATTATTTAATCCACAAATGTCATTTCACGGGTATTTCGTGTTTAAAGTGAAATTTCAAGTAAAATCATGATTTTGGAGAATTTTGGGACAAAGTTCAATGATCGGGATTGAGTGAAAATAAAGATTCAAAATTTGGAAATCCCGCCGCCGGCTAGATTATTCTCGCCGCTGGCGAAAATCCTACAGAAAGCACGGTAAAAATCTTCCCAAGAGCACAAAATTTGGCAAATTCATCTCGCCGTCGGCCAAATGCATCTAGCCGCCGGCCACATTATTTTGGCCGCTGGCCAAAATCGCAAACCCAAAAAAAAAAAATTTATTTTCCAGAATTCTCGCCGCGGCGAGAACAATGTCGCCGCCGGCGAGTTTCGTCCGAAAACAGATTTTTTGGTTGTTTTGTTCCAAAATTGCACCCCAAACCCTAGATCTATATATACAATATGATGGAGAAAGAGGGGGACGGAAGAGAGAGCAGATCTAAGTTATTTTTGGAGGAGAAAAGGAAATTTTGGAGAGAAAGGTTGGAGAAGCTTGAAGGATCATCACCATTGTTGCTACTAAGTCTTCATCTTCAAGAGTTCTTCATCTCTTCTCCTTAGCTTTTATTTTCTGCAGTTTATTCAGATTGTTTGTTCATGGATTCAATTGAGAATATGTTTGTTCTTAATTTCATTATGAACTAATTCATTTTTGCTAAGGCTATGATGTAGTTGAATCAAGAAAATCTGATTTCTTGTGTTATCGTTATATGAATTCATTGTTTTCAAGTTGAGTATTTATTTCCATGCTTAATGCTTTTAAATTTCTGATCAAAATTTAAATGATTTGTTGCATTATATTGAGACCGAGAGGAGATGTGTAATGAATGCTTCTTGTGATAAATACCGTATGTTGAATGCGAGTTTGACACCTAATGCATAATGTATGTGGTTATTCTAGAAATTCCATAAATCGTAATGTGCTTGTTTGTGATTAAATCTTCATAGAAATATAGTCGGTTTTCATAGATAAGTAATTCTAATATAACTTGAGAGAGAGTATTAGATAAGTTTGGGTTTTTCAACCATCACTTTTAGCTTTGATTCTCATATAACATGACTTGAAATCGGATTGAATTGATTTAGCGAAATCAAATGCCTTAGCGTTTTTAATCATTTGTGAACAACATTAAATTTTGTTATTTGCGTTTAGTTTTATGTTAATTTGCTTTTAAAACAATTTCAACAATTCGGTTTTCAAATAAAATTAGAGTTAGTCAATTTCGGTACTTAGTAACGCCATTCCTTGTGGGTTCGATATCCGTACTTTTTGTACACTTTATTACTTGAACGATTCGTACACTTGCGAAAATAAGCATCACCCACAATTAGTAACATTTATCCTTAAACATTCATTAGCATTATCAATATCAAGAGGTTCGGATTCTTTAAAAACTTTAAACATTATTTGTTCATCTTACACTCTCATTGTAAGTTCACATTTTTGTACATAAATGAGTGCTCTTTCGATTGCTAAGAATGGACTGAAAAGTACGATAGGAATGTGAGAGTCCTCTTTCATGTCTAACACAATGAAGTTTGCGAGAAAGATGAATTTTTATACTTTTACTAGAACATCTTGTACCACACCCCCAAGGTCTCTTAATTGATCTATCTACTATTTGTAATGTTACTAAAGTGGGTTTGGTTTTACCAACCCCAATCTCTTGAAGACTAATAATGGCATAAGATTAATGTTAGAATCCAATTCACATAATGTTTTCTCAAAGTAGATATTTTCAATTGTACAAGGAATGACAAAACTATTTGGATCTTTCAAGTGCATCTATAAATGATATGTTTATGTGCAACTTCTTGAAGACTTCCAGAAATTTTGAAAACTATATATCTGACTTTTGCTTTTACAGTGTTTGAGGGAAAGGAATTGTGGGTTTGTAGAATTTGCTCTTTTTTTACTGAATTATTTCCTTTCCATTACTCATTTTATCCTCTAATTCCTTCTCATCCTTTTTAGTTTCTAGTTCCTTATTCTTTTGGGTCCTATGTTTCTCCTCTAAAGTTTTACCAGTCCTTAAGTCTATAACATTGCAATGGTCCTTAGATTCTCTTCTTGGGTTTACAATTGTGTCACTTGGAAGGTTACCTTGAGGCCTTTGACTTATAGCTAGAGAAAGTTGCTCCATTTAGTTCTCCAAATTTTAAATTGAAGCCTCTTGAGTTGACACTTTTGTATTAAATGATAGGATGAAATCTTTCATCACCCTCATTAAAGCATTTGTATTGTTCTCCATAGTTGGCTTCTTTTCTTGGGCTTCTAATTGTTATGGTTATTGAAAACTAGGTGGTGGAAATGATTGATAGTTGAATTGATTATAACCTTAATTGTTGTTATTCCAAGAAAAATTTGGATGTTGTCTCCATCCTGAGTTATATGTGTTTGAGTATGGATCATTTTTTTGGTTCATATTACCCACATAGAAGACCGATTTGAGATTATTTGGACAATTATTAAACAAATGGCCTCCATTATAAAACACTCGCTAGCGAGTTTTGAACCTTCAAAACATTTACCAAAGATGACACTTGATTTGTAAGTATTATGATATCATTTACCTAATGTATTCCACCTACTCTTCTTGTGGCTATCATTCGGTTTATTAACCATTCAAAATTATTACTAGTCATTTTCTACACTATGTTTCTAATAATACTAAATGATATGTCTAAATTAAAAATAAATAATAATTGAAATTAATAAAAAAACTAAAAAAATAAATTAAAGTGAAAATAAATAAATAAAATAATTTACCTAAAATAAATAAATAAATAAGCCAGTAAAAGAAAATAAGTAAATTAAAATTAAAGTAAAGAAAAATAAATTAAAAAAATAACTAAAATAAAAAAATTATTAATTTATAATATTTATAATCCCAAGCAACGACGCTAAAAACTTGATCACTATACATGAAGTATGTGGAATGAATACGCAAGTATACATATCACAACAAGTAATATTATAATGATAAGAAAAGAGCGTTCACACGGAGATTATTTTATTAGAAACTAATTTTTAAAACTACAAAAAATAAAAATCAAATTTTTTGTGTTTTTATAATTTAAGAAAAAAATAATTAATTAAATCTGTTTTGGTAACTAAGAAGATTTATGAGAAAATATATAAGAATATTTAATCCCCCAATTTTTTAAATATACAAATCGTTAAAATTCTCCCAATATAATTATCAATTAATTATATGATCAATTAAATCTAACCTAGCATGTATTACTCTCTCAAGTAAACTATACATCATATAGTAATTAATTTAATCACACTCTCATGCCAATTAAATTGTATACTACTCATTAAGTTCATCAATTATGAATCACATACATAAGAATCATACATTTTTGCCTAGAAACTACAAATGTTATTAAATCAAGACAAACAATTAAATAATTCTCTCAAATCTATTTAATTGTCTCTATAGATAAATTTTTGGCCAAAAATTTAATAGCATAAAAATTAGAAGAAATAATATAATTAAATTAATATTATAATTGAGAAAAAATATTAAATCATCAAATGGTGAAAATTGAGTTCATAAGATCCCTAGATTAATAAATTAACTATACATAATTGTGTTCATAAAGCTCATATTTTTCATAAAGGAAGACATAAAAATTGATAAAGAAAAGAGTAAAAGAAGAAATGCAATCAATCTTTTCAATTGTAGTTTTAATCTTCTCTTGAATCTCCACCAAAATTGTGTCGCCTCTTGAATTTTTCTTTCTTTTTAGCTCCAAAAATTGACCTAAATTATGCTAATGACGAATGATCAAAACAATCAAAACTAATAACACCATCCAAACATAGTGCGACACGTGGCATTAGAAACTCAATGGGCGAATTAGAGCACGACACATGGTAAGGGAGACTGGTCAGAGTCAACACTCGTTGAGTTAGCGCCACGTAGTGTAATGTGATTTGTGGATATGGATGGCATGGCACACAAGTGGAACGTGGGGTGCAATGGTATGGTGATTCTTGGCAAGGTGGGTTGACCAATCTCCAAATTTGAATTGAATGTCGTGTTGACACGTGATGCACGGTTCGTCCTTCTCACACATGGTATAACGCGATTCGCTATCCCTACTTGTATGGCATCTATGTGCCTTATCAATTAGCTCTTATGCTTACGTGGCATGCCACGTAGCAACTCTTGATTGACTCTGCGTAAAAAATTCATAAAAATTTCAAAAATTATAGTTTCGCTCATTTTCACTAGAAAGTTTATATTTTAATATTTTTATCCCTAAAAAAATTATTTATTGAATAAAAAAGTAAATATTAAGTAAAAAAGTGCACTAATGACTCTACTTTCATAGAGTTATCACTTAACGAGAAGGGATTGACCTCTTCTTCTTCCTCAACAAAAGGGTTACGATCGAATCGACTAGCCATTGAGCATAGAGAAAGTTAAAGTCTCAATTAGCTGTTTATGAATAAAGAAGGCATAGCTTATGAAGAAAGCTAGAGACCAGAGATGGAATACCTCATAAGATTATGTGAATGTCCAAAATAGAGTTTTACTATATGGCCTAATAAGCCTATATTTTGGTACAACTTGTAACCTCCTTCATTTATCCCCATCTTTGCGAATTCTTCGACAGCATCTTGCGACATATTTGAAGGAGAGCTTGAGCTTCTTTATGGTTAGTAGGTCGAGAATCTCTACTATGTTTTTCGATTTCTTCTTCGAGAAGTCAAAGGTCGATGTCATTGTCATTGACGATAGAAAGGTAGAGAGGGTGATCGGTACGAGAATCTCTACTACATTGACGGAGCAAGGTCGTGAGGAATGGTACGCGCTGAAGAAAAGGAAAGAAGGGAAATTAAGCACTAGGGAAAAGAAAGAAAAAGAGGGGGAGGGAAAAAGAAAAAGGAAAAGGAAAAGGAAAAGGAAAGAAAAAAGAGGGAAATAGAAAAAAGAGAGGAAAAAAGAGGGAAAAAGAAAAGGAGAGAAAAAAAAGAGGGAAAAGAAAAAAATTAGAAGAGAAAAATAAAAAAATTGGCATATGGTGTAAAGAAATTAATAAGATATATCTATTATCTCTGTTTTTAAATAATCGAGATTATAAGATATGTCTAGAGCCTCGGTTTTTAAATAATCGAGATCATAAAATATATCTATGACATCATTTTTTAAATATTTGAGGTCAAAAATCGAAATTTTATGTATATTATAATAGTGTGTCCAACTTTTAATTAAAATTATACATTTTAAATGCCCCATATTTTTTGTTTAGGGAAATTAATATAAGAATTCCGTAAATGGTGGCATGAATAAAAAATATAAAAAAAGTTTGAAACATGAGAGCATTTTGAGTAATAATAATAAAAAAAAAAAGACGAAGAAACTAATTGATGTGACCTAGAAGATACTGTAGTGTTGTTTTCTTAAACACGTTAACAGCAATATCCCCGTCAACACGGCTATGTATTTTATAAATTTTAATTTCCATGGAGACTAGAATAGTTTGTTCTTTGATAAGCATACGAATAGTGAAAAGCTAAAAGTATCGGGTGATGGTCAACAAAGGAAAATTACTTTATTAACTATGAAAGAATAATAGGTTTATTTAGGAAGTTTCGTTTTGTACTAATCTTCCACGGTAATAAACTAATAATAATGATGATAATGATGCCTAACCCTCCTTCTGTGAGTATTGATTATTATTATTGAAAAAATATTTATCAATAAATTTATTATCAAATTAATTAAGTAAAATTAAAAAAATATTTAAATTTTAGATAATTACACTTTAGATATGTTTTTTTTTTATAAATATCATATGTATTCACTAACATATATTTATAACACTTCAAATTATTTTTGGTATTAAAATTTCTAATAGTTGATCGATCGATAGAGAGATTAGATCGATCAAGTTTTACTCAATTTCAATCGACTCTCCTCGAGTAAAAGTTAAGTCCATAAGTTATTATTAATCGATCCATCGAGTCCCAAGTTGATAGATCGAATTCAAGATTTTTTCTTTTAAAATATTTATTAAACTCAAATCAACTTATGAAATTATTATTTATCATTTTTCTTTAATGTGTTTAATGTTTTTAAGATATGTTACAAAAATAACTATTTACTTTATCAAGTCTTTTAATGACCTTTGGATAATTATGTCTAAAAAATATTAACCTTAAAGTTACAACGTTATCATTAATACCTATTGTTTGAGCTTAAAGTTCGATCTAAAGCACAACCCTTGAAGTACCCGAGTCTTGATATAATATGTCCGAGACTTAAAGCTTTGCTTGTGCCTAAAGTGTTAATCTAACAAGCATTCTCACGAGTCCAAAATAGTCCAAATCATTGAAGGATCGACCATTTGCTCGATCTCACAATATGGTTAAGTCTAAGTCAAATTATGTATTTATTATTGTACCTCTAAAACCTTGTAAACGTATAACCCTATGTAATTGACATGTATACATGTAATGTCTTATATATATATAAACCTAATAGCAAATCACCACACATAATTTTGATTTCTCTAACTTCTCTCTCTAAAATTGGATCATTGTTCGAAACACGAATTTTGTTCATTGAATATGCAAGTATAAGTATTACAATAAATAATATAATAATAAGAAAAGATTGTTCTTATGGAGATTATGTTATTGAAACTAATTTTTAAAACAAAAAAACAAAAATCAATTTTTTTTTGTGTTTTTATATTTAAAAAAATAAAATTAAAATAACTAAAAGTAAATAATATTAATTAATTAAATCAGATTTGGTAACTACTAAGATATATGAAAAAATATCTAAGAATACTTAATCCCCCAATTTTTTAAATATCTGAATCACTAAAATTCTCCCAATGTAATTATCAATTAATTACATGATTAATTGAATCTAACCTAGTATGTATTACTCTCTCAAGTAAACTACACACCAAATAGCAATTAATTTAATCATACGTTTATGCTAATTAAATTGCATACTACTCATTAAGTTCATCAATTATGGATCACATACATAAAAATCATACATCTCTGACTAGAAACTATACATGTTATTTAATCAAGACAAACAATTAAATAATTCTCTCAAATCTATTTAATTGCCTCTATAGATAAATTGTTGGCCAAAACATTAATAACATAAAAATCAGATTAAACAATATAATTGAATTGAATTCATAATTGGGCTAAGATATTATATCATCACATGGTAAAAATTAGGTTCATAAGACCCTTAGATTAATAAATTAACGAGATATAATTTTGTTCATAAAGCTTATATTTTTTATAAAGAAAAACATAAAAGTTGATAAAAAAATTAGAACAAGAAATACAATTAATATATTGAATTATAATACCAATCTCCTCTTGAATCTCTACCAAAATTTTATCTCCTTTTGAATTTTTATTTATTTCTCTCTTTTTTAGCTCCAAAAACTGATCAAAACTATGCTAATGATGACTCTTTAGAGTTTATGGGGGTGATTAGGGGGTTAAATATAGCTTAGGTGGAATCTGGACTATCAAACCAGCTTCAAATCAAGGGTTGAGATCAAAACAAGTAAAATTAATAGTGCCAACGAATAGACACTTGACAAGTGGCACACAAAATTAATATGGAAAATAAGCGCCTGATGCATGGCACTTCAAGATCGGTCTAGGTCAATGGCGATGAATCTATAACATGTGGTGAAATGTGATTTGAGGAAATAGATGGTGGGTCACGTTTCTGGATAGAGTGAAAGAATATTGTGATGACATGTGTCATAATCGTTTAACAACGCTTAAACTCAAATTGAATGTTATGTTGACATGTGGCATAGTGCTGCATCATAATACACACACGAAGATCTTTGATTGTTCGTCTCTGCTGGCAAAGCATCCACATGGCTTTCCCAGTCAACTATTGTGCTTGTATGGCATACACTTGATAACTTTTGATTGGTCTTGCATTAAAAATTCATAAAAAAATTCATAAAAGTATCAAAAAAATCCCAAAAAATTTAAAAAAATTATATTTTCACCCCTTTTTACTAAAAATCTTATATTTTAATATTTTTAACCAAAAAATACTAATTATTGAATAAAATGAGCAAATATTAAGTAAAAAAGTGTATTGATGATTTTACTTTCATAGAGTCATTACACACCAAACTTAACTATTTACTTGTCCTCAAGTAAAACCAAGTATAACTAAATAAAATGATATGGGTAGTATATTCCTATATATATATATATATATATATATATATTAATACATGCATATTTAGCAAAAACTATCTCTCTCAAAAGTCGTACAATTCTATGACAAGGAGGTTCATATATTCATCAATAAATATTCCATCAATCAACATTCTATTAATCAACGTTCCATCAATATAAGGATATGCAAGATTTTTGAAGAATTGAGTTGTGTGTATGTGGGGCACATGATATCATCTAATGCACTCATAAAATCAACCTATATGAGCATACTAATTAATTAAATCTTAGAACAAGTCTCATAAGTCTATTTTTTACATCACTTTTTCTTAATGTAAATATGCACTTAGCTAAAGATCAATAAGGACTTTACATGTTTGTAATGTAAGGCTTAGGTTGGGGTCGATAAATGAATATATTTAGGCTCTTTCCACACCTTAGCTTTCTTTTTATTCATCATGCATTTTTTAACTACAATTGAGCTTTAACTTGATATTTTAGTGTACTCTCTCTCTATCATCATTCTTTTCATATACTTTTATTCCACATATTTTTTTATAACTTCACAACACCCTCAAACTTATTTTTAATTTAATTTAATTTTTTTAGAGGGATAATTGTGTTATGAGTTTTTTTATTTCTCTCTCTTTTGTTTTTTCATAGGCTACAATACATTTCACCCTACTCTATAGCATAACACATCATTGCATCTTTTTTATATATTTTTCATACAAGCTAAATATGCAAGGGTGAAGGTAATGTTTATTGGTTTAGCATAAAATATGACTTAAATATATGAAAGGTTCTTTTTCAAGCTCAAATGGGTGACTATGGATATTAATAATAATTAGCTTGAAAGACTCAATCGATCCAAATAAGGCCTAAATAATCTCTTTTTCTAAATACTATTTAGGATTTGACCTTAAGAGATGATCAAATAGATTCTAAAACCTGATAGATCTTATCAATTCTCATAACTCACCATAAAGTTTCTCTTAATAAGAACACTAAAATCAATCATAAATATGTGTATAAAAATTTGAATCAATCCAATCAAAACTAGCAACCATATCACATGATTAATGTAAGTATCTTAAAACATTCTTTATCCTAGTCATGACAACCAATTTTTATCATTGAGTTTATTGGTTTCATATCAAGCATGCATGTATTTAGTTTTCATAAATTTATCAATTTCTACCCAAATCATGATTAAAAATATCCTAAAATAAATTTTCTAAGAATTGAAAATGCAAACTAAATACTAAAAACAAATATACGTACTGCAACAAGTAATATAATAATAATAAAAAGATCATTCTCGTGGAGATTATGTTATTAGAAACTAATTTTTATTACAAAAAAATAAAAATAATTTTTTATGTGTTTTTATATTTAAAAAAATAAAATTAAAATAACTAAAAGTAAATAATAATAATTAATTAAATCAGATTTGTTAACTAATAAGATATATGAAAAAATATCTAAGAAGACTTAATCCCCTAATTTTCTAAACATCTGAATCACTAAAATTCTCCCAATATAATTATCAATTAATTACATGATTAATTGAATCTAATCTAGTATGTATTACTCTCTTAAGTAAACTAGAGACCATATAGTAATTAATTTAATCACACGCTCATGCCAATTAAATTGCATACTACTCATTAAGTTCATCAATTATGGATCACATACATAAGAATCATACATCTTTGCCTAGAAACTATGCATGTTATTTAATCAAGACAAACAGTTAAAAATTCTCTCAGCTCTATTAATTGACTCTATAGATAAATTGTTGACCAAACAATTAATAACATAAACATCATATTGAATTCATAATTGGGATAAGATATTAGATAATAAAATGGTGAAAATTGGGTTCATAAGACCCCTAGATCAATTAATTAACTAGATATAATTTTGTTCATAAAACTTATATTTTTCATAAAGAAATACATAAAAATTGAAAAATAAATAGTAGAAGAAGAAATACAATCAATATCTTGAGTTGTAAATTGTATCTCCTTTTGAATTTATATGTATGGGGTGATTAGTGGGTTAAATATAGCCTAGGTGGAATCTGAACAGTTAGATTAGTTTCATATCAAAGGTTGAGATCAAAATAAGAAAATTTAACAATGCCATTGAATAGACACTCGACACATGGCACGTAAACTTATATGGCAAATAAGCGCTCGATGCGTGGCATTTCAAAATGGGTCTAGTTCAACGGCTATAAATCTTCAACATGTGGTGAAATGTGATTTATAGAAATAGATGGCATGGAGCGCTTTTGGATGGAGTTAACGAATAGCATGACAACACATGTCATAATCTTTTAACCATGATTAAACTCAAATTGAACACCATGTAGACACGTGGAATAACGCTTTATCATACTACACACGCGACAATCTTCAATTGGTCGTCTCTACTGGTGTGGCATCCACGTGATTTGCCTTATCTGGTATTGTGCTTTCATGGCATACACTTGGCTACTTTTAATTGGTCATGCATTAAAAATTCATAAAAATTCTATAAAAATCTCAAAAACTTTCAGAAATCATATTTTCACGCCTTTTCACTATAAAGCTTATATTTTAATATTTTTAACCCTAAAAATACCAATTATTGCATACAACAAGTAAATGTAAAGTAAAAAATTGTATTGATGACTCTACTTTCATATAGTCATCATCAATATCTTGGCACCCATCATAGAGATTAGGATTTAAAGGTCGACTATTGGAACTCAATTTAAGGAAATGTTGAGACTAGCTAATGAATCTTTCCTACAAAATAACCTTATTACGACACATGAAGAAGGTCAAACTGAACCACTTTTCATCTTACAAACCTCAACAAGAACTGGCATAGCAACTCCTTGAGCTTAAAATAGAGCTCGAGGAGTTGAGCGAAGAAAATAGAGCATTATGTGCCCGAGTAGATGTATTTCTAAAGCTAGGTCCACCAATGACTTGGTCGAGGAAATTGAGCTAATTCCAAGAAGAAATAATCCTACAAAAGCTTAAAATGTAATGGAATATGTCTAACAACACAATGTTGGGACTGAGGCACAACTAATTCAATTGAAACAAGATGAAGCTCGATACAATAATGAAATATGTTGTCAATACATTTTTGAATAACAGATCTTATAATTTTTTTTGAAATAGATCTTCGCTCTAACTATTGGGCGATTGTACCAATAAATAAAATGACACTACTCTAAATTAGACCGGATAATTAAACATTAAAATCTAATTTTTAGATTTAAGTTTGTAATGAAAAATAATATATTTCTTTCTAACATCCTTAATATAAAATCTTTAATAAAAAATCAATTTATTTTATAGAAATGTTTTATCTATTTAATATTTCGTAAGCATAATAAAATTATTACTATATCATATTTACCAACAGTCATTCATGTTAAATTTAATCACAGATAAATTAAATATAACATATAAAAATAACTGTAAATAATTCATTTTAAAATTATACCTCAAAAGAATCCTTACAAAACTTTGATACTAGTTCCATTTTTGGAAAATCTTCAAACTAATTCGCATTCTCATTTATTGAATCAAAAATTATAAATTTACAAAAGTATAACTAGTTTTTTCTCAAAAAGATAAGAACTTTAAAACTAAGAAAACTAAGAAAGATTTCTAGAGAGATAAAGCTAGAGAGAGAAGATATTTTAAGGGATGATTTTTACAATGGAGGAGAAGGTCTTTTTATAGATGAGGAAAAAGCTAAAAAAGTGGGAAAATAACCCAAAAATTGGTCTTGGAGGCATTTGGATAGGCTAACACGTGTGTGGGAGCACTAGCGTGCAAGGATGGGTGAGATTTTCCACAGGACAAGACTGATGCATGTAATATTTGTGGCAGATAGGCTTTAACATGCGCTTGACTCAGTAGATGCACATTGGCTCTCGGTGTGACATGCACGTTGCTGCTTGCGGATTGGTGTTGGCATGCATGGGACTCAATGTGACATGCACAAGGGACTTGACATGGCATACAGGCGGCTACACACAGGACTCAGTGGATACACGAGGCTAGGCACAAATTATGAAATTTTTGACATTTTTGACCCATTTTGTCTAATTTTTCCATTTTTTATTTTTCCTCATTATTCTCTCAACATATTTGTAATGTATTGCCTCCAATATTTTTCTTCGAGTTTTTAAATTATTTTTGAATGAAAATACCTAAAAAACAATTAAAATACTCAAGATTCTGAAAAGATAAATTTATATAAATATATGATAAAATCGTACAGATATAAATCTATTTAATCAATTAATGTACATTAAATAATAATAATTTTAGTGTTTTTTAAGCACTAATCGGGTTCATAAATAGTTCAACACAAGTTATGGTCAAAAAGTCAGGGCAATCCACCTACCAAAAACAACTATTAAAATTACTGACACTTGTGTAGTGGTACTTTATAAACAGGGTTCACCTAACCCTAACCATCCAGCTACCAATAGTGTAGTAAACCAAGTTATAGAACACGCTAATTATACTAACTCTTGTATCTACAAACAATTGATAGCTAGCTTACTCATATTGAAAAGGCCATACCACCAATAAGCAAAGAATCATCACCCTTATATTCTAAATCTCACCTAAAAGGTACTTTAGAACCTACCTTCTTTAAGCCACTCCTAGGTTTATTGGGCTTAAGAAAAACTAATGATGATAAAGAATTCTTACAATAATTGTTTGAAAGACTCAAAACTAGAGTCAAAAGATAAAGATAAATTTCCCTCCATTAAAATGATGAGAGCTCAAGACATTAATACCATGCCTGATGTAGACGTTGAAGAAGTACTAAAAGTATTAAATCAAGTAAATGGTAATTAATAATCACTTGGAGGTAAATAAACTGGTTAATCTTATTCCGGTTCATCAGTCTAAACAATATTATCCCAGGTGGTCTCCAATCGATTTACAAATCGAAGAGCCACTACAACCCTGTCCAAGTTACAACGAAAATAAATTACAGGAATGAAATATTGTTGGTCTTTCTCATTATCAAACTATTTGCATAATCAAGAATATGTTGATTTATGCTGCAGTAGTTAAGTTCAACAAATCCTCCGATAGAATGACCCTTATAGCCATTGTTTCAGGTTTTGTTGGATAGTTACAAGCCTAGTGGAAAAACTATCTTCAATTTCCTCAAAAGGATGAAATTATAAATGTTGTTAAAGAATAGCCTGATGAAAATGATGAACCTTATAGGGTTGAAAACGTAGTTAATACATTGGTCCTAACAATATTTTTTCATTTTTTCTTTTCAAGCATGATGTAGATGGATAGAAGTCATGAACAATTAATAAACTTAAGATATCCAACATTGTCACACATGGTATAAGGATATCTTTCTTTCCAAAGTCTTAACCAGAGATAGTTATAATAGTTATTTTTAGAAAGAAAAGTTTATTTCAAGTACTTCTATTATTGTTTGCGGATAAAATTTGTTCATACTTTCATGCCAAGCATGGAGGTGTTATTACATATGATCTCCAAAGATATAGAGAGCTTATAACAAAGGTAGTAAGCCAATGTTTACAATTTTGTAAGGATCTCAAACTCCAATGGAAACTGGGCAAAGAAAGACTCCACAATAAACAAGCCTTAGGGGATTTCTATCAATAGTATATCTATACTAATATGCTAAAAAAGTCTTATCATAAGAAGGCAAGTAGAAGAGAAATGCCTCTAAATTAGTCTACTTACAAGTGGAAATCATCTAGGAGAAAGTGGTCTAACAGACTCATTCACTCGAGTAAAGCCAGAAGAGTCGCACCACCTAAAGGAAAAAAAGATTCCCATTTGCTACACATGCAAAAAAAGGGCCACTACAACACTAGTTATAGAAAATAGAAAAAGGTTAATGAGCTAGAGATAAACGACAAGCTCAAAAGGAAAATAGCAGAGACTTTCTTAAATGATGAATCTGAAGAAGACCAAGATTACATTTATGAGCCATCATCCACTTCTAAAACAGAAGATGAAAAACCAAACGATGATGATTGCAAATGTGACTATTATAAAGCCATTATAAAAATGAATGGCCTAGAGTTAAATGTCTTAACTAAAGAAGAAGACTTTATTTTAGAGACCATCGATAAAATTGATGACCAAGAGAAAAATAAAGCAGCCTTAGCTAGATACATAGCTATAGCTAAAGAAACATCTTCCTCTTCTTAAAGAAGAGAACTATAAGGAATCTAAAGACAACTACAACAATATAATCAAAGATATTCCTTTAATGAAATCCAAAAAAGGATTTAAACTCTTCCTGAAAATAAGGAACCAACCATAAGAGAGCTCAAATATTCAAAGCTTAATCAAACTAAGAAAGATCTTAAAGATCTTAAAACCAAAGTTCAAATTCTAGAAATCTATCAAGGACATAACTCTATAGCCCCTTTAGAAGAAGCAGAGGAACCAGAGGAATTCATAACTCTTCTTAGTAACCTTCCAACTACATCTAAAGCTCCAAAAGAGAACCATGTGACTCCTATAGACATTGCTAATATGCAATTTATTAATTATATTGATAAAATAATTGATCACAAATGGTATTAAAAAATAACTAGAGTCATCAACAAAAAATGTCTTTAGCATTGATTGACTTAAGAGTTGATTTAAACTGTATTAGTGAAGTCATCGTATCTACTCAACATTCATATTTGAAGGATTGAGGTTATCTTAACATTTCAAATTTTATATTATATAATTATTCACATTATTTTACATAAAGCATTAATTTTTTGTATTATACATAAAAATATATATTTGTACATATTTGTACTAAATAGAAGAGTGTTAAAAGTTAAAATTCATCATTAAACGATGTTATGTCATTCGATTACACCTTGTCTTTATGCCACACACGCCGACTTAACAATGTAGCCAACTTTCTACGAAATTATTACAACAATACTGGCAAAAAGGCACGATCGTCATTTCCCATTACGCGGTGTTCTTCTTCTTTAAAATTCGTATAAATACGTCGCCTATTACATTGCCTGCTAATTATTATAACTTCAGATTACATTTGAACCGCAATTAATCCACCATTGTTTAAAGGTTTTCGTTAAATGAATTCATCAACATTAGGAATGTCATTTCTCCACTCTTCAGCTCTCCTTTCATATCCCAATTATCTTACCAATTCACCTCGTCGAAAAATTACTCGGTTATTCAACCTACAAAGGAAGGCTCCAACGAAGGTCTTTGCTATGCATGGAGATCATGAGCATGATGGTAAGCTTGTGGATGAAGACATGATCGGTCTTCGATTGCAAATTCACGACATGAAGATGATGGAGGAGAGTTGTGAGCTGGCACCATCTAATTGGATGGAATGGGAGAAGACGTATTATGATCATGACAAGTATGTATCCGATATTTGTGAGGTTGTTGGTTTATTGCAGTCTTATTTGATGAATACTAGGCCTAGCTTGGCTTTGGCAATATTGGTACTTGTTGTTCTAAGTTTTTCGATCTCAATGGGTGTCATTACGCTACTTCTTATTGAGATTGCTAAAGAAGTACTCATAGTTTAGTTTTTCATTGAGTCTCAGCTAATGTATTGCATATTTGTAAAGTTGATTTGTAGCTGTAGTGAGATTATTTTAATATTGATCTTTTCTCCCCTTCTCTGTACGTAGTAGTTGTATGTAGCAAATTAATGATTGTCCTAAAAAGTAAAAAATCATTCATTAATTAATATTTAATTAGTTCTTTTTTGAGGTATTAAACTCTTATGTTTGTTTTGTTGATACGAGTCAAATTTGTAAAAACTGTCATAGGACTCAAATCCATACTTTTAATATATCTAAGTTCATTTCATGTCGTTGAGCACCTTTCATTCATTTTATTTTTTTGGGTCTTAATGTTAAATGGATACAATAACATAAATGACCACTACAACACAAAACACATTTAGGTAGAGGCGCAATTTGAAAAAATTAAACTAACTATACCTAAAGATTTTTAGGTATAGTTGAGAATTTTTTTTAAGTGTTAGTAAGTGAAATATGGCATTACTTTGTCGAAGCATTTTCGAAAAAGTTTTAGGTACATTCATTGACGTAAAGCTTAAGTTATAGATATAGTTATTGACTGTACCTAACTTTAGGTATAGTTAGCAAGTGTACCTATAACTTTTTAAGGTAAAATTGTTTGTTGTATCTAAAAGTTAAGTAATAGTTACGATTGTTTACTGAACTTATAACCCTTTTAGGTACAATCAACAATTGTACCTATATGTTTCACAAGCTTAAAACTAGGGCTCCAACCATATTAGACAAATATCTCCCTATTACTCCTGCGAGAACATAGTGTCAGTAAGAATGTCATTCATACCTCATTTATCGGCTTTCATGTTATCATTGTTGTTGGAGTTGGACTCCACAAAACACCCACTATGTAAAAATCTACAGAATCTACGCATATATCTTAAATAATTTTTTTAGCAAAATAAGAAAGATAATAAAATATGAAGAGAATAAGTACAATTAAGCTCTTATATGATTGATTTCAATTATGTGTTTAGGTTTATATTTATAAAATATTTTGAATCACTTTAAGTCAAAGAAAAATTATCATATTGTCCATAAAAGTAGTTAAATGAGTTTTAATGAATAAGGATAATATAGTAAATAGCTAATCCAATTCGTATTAAAAATAAGTTTTAAAATTAAACCTAAACCGCTCAATTGATCTAATCCAGTGCTCGATTGATTGAGTACATAGTTTGATTGATCGAATGTCCTCTCAATTAATCTAGTGTATCAATTAATTAATTCTCAAAAAAATGGATCAAGTAGTCATTAATCTCGATCGATCTAGTGCTCGATAAATTGAGTATTAATCCTTCGATTGATCTAATCATATAAATAATTAATTCAATTGGTAATATAGCTCGGTCGATCTAATCATTACTCGATCAATTAAGTAGCCTATTTTCATATTGTTCTTATGTACCTATTATGAAATCTAATGTGTATGAGAATAAAGATATACCTAAGATGTGATCGTTGAGACTCGATAGTTTCTTCTTTTTGAAAATATTTTTCTAAGACACATTTATAAATTAAACTTACAATTTTATGTTTTGTTCATGAATATTACCAATACTTACATAAACCTTACACTCTTAAACAATGGCATGTTTACCTCTTTCTTTTCTTAAAACTAAACTATAAATAGGTCACAAAGAATTCTAAAACCTTACCAGTCAAATTCCACAACATTTTACATAGAATATATATATATATATATATAGAGAGAGAGAGAGAGAGAGAGATCCACATTTGTGAATTTTTTTTTTAAGAATTTGAAGAAGGAGATCAACCAATTTTAAGGATTTAGAGATAGTAGTTCATGAGGGATATTTTAATTGTTAAATTTAATCTCCTTATATTTTGTTTATGGCTTTTGTAATTAAATTGATTATGTTAGTCTTGATTTTTGTGTGTGATATTAGTTTTGTTTACATGAATAGATGAATATTTGAATAGTTTTATTTAATTAAAGTTTAATAACTTCTTGCTAATAGCTTTTTTATTCTTGTTTATCAATTATTTTTTGTCATTTTAATTTGTAAACAAATTAATTATTTTAGAACTAAATATTAGATACATCGTCTATATATTAGTTGTATAATTATGAACAAGAGTCTAATTTAATAGCATTAAGTTTTGTTAAATTATTAGGATTGTTAATTAATTAATTAATTAAAACATGATAAAAAAATTAATTGATTAATTTATATTTTCGGGACCTATTATCATTAAGGGTTATTTTATTTAAAAAAAAATTCTAACTTTTTTGAAGTCAATTGCAAAAAATGATTTAAATGATTCTATCCGTGGGTGGTTAGCTAACTAATTTTTCATATTCGTTCAATCATTTTAATTTGGTGGAACAATTTATAGCTTAATTTTAGTTTGTTTGAGAATTTTAAACTTTAGAATCTTTCTTTCAATTGTTAGTGTTAGGATTGTTTCATTAGTTTATTAACTGAACAACTTAAATTTAAAACTACTACAAATACATTTGGTGTTCGACCTCAGGTAAACTTACTGCTAATTTATTATGGATACATTGGATCCTATTTCATCTTATCTGTTTATTTTTGCTTCAGAAGCCCTACCTAGCAAGCGTTTCCTATCTCTCACTTATTTTATGCTGAAGATGTCTTATTGTTTTGAGAGAAAAAGAATCTGAGGCTAGAACTATTGTTGATATATTGGATAAATATAGAGTCATATCTGGAAAATCTCAGTCTTTCAAAATCTTGTTTATTCTTCTCAAAAAATAGAACTTAAAAGAGATGGGTGGTCTAGGTTTTAGAATATTTCACCAACTTAACCAAGGTTTATTTACTAAACATAGCAGGAAATTAATTAGCTAATGATTCAAATAAAGGTTGGGTAAGATTTATGAATTATAAATATTATCATTAATTCAATATGTTTCATGGATGTTAGGATAAAATAATGTATCCGAATTGGAATATTGTATGATTGTGAGGGTTTCTAAAGACGCTTGAATACTTGAGGCTCCAAAGTTTTTATCAATAATCGAGGATGGTATATATGCATGAAATGATTGAAAAATTTAACTGTAAATGATTTGTGCAATAATTCAGGGTAGAACTAGAATTTAATTCATACTACTTTTGATTATTCAAAACTAAGAAGGCCTTATTTGTAGATTAAGGACTCCGGCCTAATGATTTCTTGGACAAGAAATTCGTCTGGACTCCTGATAAGTCAGTGGAATTTTCTGTTAAATCTAAATACTCCATGCTACAGAAAGAAAACTCTCATGTGGGTTTTAATAGATTTTGACAACAATTATGGTTTGTAAAATTACATGAGAGGCATAAATTATTTTTATGGAGACAGGCTTCAAATATCATTGTTATCAAGACAAATTTTCCCAGTTTTACTCAAAATTTAGATGTTTCTTGGGCTATATATATGTGATGTTCATAGTGAAATAGTAGAACTCATCAAATGTGATTGGTGTTGGTTTGTACCCAACGAAATAAAAAAAAACTCTTTGAAATATTTTAGCTCATTTGAAGTCCAGCTCATGGAAGCTTATATGGTGATGATCTTTCAAAGCAGCGTGGAATAAGCTTCAAATTTCTTTCAAAGGAGTCGAAAAAGTGAAGAAGGTTCGTTTCTAAACACTAAGAGGTGAGTTTGAATTTATAAATATGAAAGCTTCCAAATCTATTTTTGACTATTTCTCGAGAGTCACAGTTGTTTCTAATCAATTGAAAAGAAACAGCGAGATGTTAGAAGATGTCAGAATAATGGAAAAGATACTTAACTCATTAGATTCCAAATTGAAATATATCGTCGTGACGATTGAAGAAACAAAAGATTTGGAAGATATGACCATTGATGAACTCAATGGGTCATTACAAACATATGAAGAAAAGCATAAAAAGAAGCAAGGGATCACTGAGCAACTTTTCAAGATGCAATTCAAGGATAAGCATGAAAGCCAAGGCAATGACAGAAACCAACATGGCCAAAGTAGAGGTAGAGGTCGTGGACGAGGTTAGAATTACAACAACAATTCCAACAACTTCGAGAGAGCGGAAAGCTCAACACAAAGTCGTGAAAGAAGCAATATGAACTCAAGGTATGGCAAATCTCAAGTTCAATGCTATAATTGTCAGAAATTTGGACACTATGCTTCAGAATGTAGAGCTCTCAATAATAGAGTAGATGAGAAAATCAACTACATAGAGGAGAAGACCGATGAGAAAGAAACTCTTTTTCTAGCACGGAAGGAGGGTGATAGTAGTCAACCAAATGCCTGGTATCTTGACAGCGGTGCACGCAACCATATGTGTGGAAGGAAAGACATGTTCGTGGAACTAGATGAGTCAGTAAGTGGAAATGTCTCATTTGGAGATGATTCAAACGTAGTTGTGAAAGGAAGAGGTAACATTCTTATTCGCTTGAAAGATAAGCAACATCAATTTATTTCCAATGTTTACTATGTCCCAAATATGAAAAGTAACATCTTGAGTTTAGGACAATTGTTAGAGAAAGGTTATGATATTCGTATAAATAATTGTAATCATTCTATAAAAGATGATAATAATAACCTCATTGTTAATGTACCAATGTCAAAGAATAGAATGTTCTTGATCAACCTACAAAATGACATTGCAAAGTGTCTGAAAGCCTGCTACAAAGATGCATCATGGCTATGGCATCTTCGATTCGGGCATCTCAATTTTGGAGGATTGGAGCTATTGTCTAAGAATGAGATGGTGAAGGAACTACCTTGCATTAACCAAGGAGTTTTAAGAGTTCTGTGAAGAAAATGGAATTCATAGATCTTTAACAGTGCCAAGATCCTCCCAACATAATGGTGTAGTTGAAAGAAAGAACCGAACAATCCTCAACATGGCACGAAGCATGCTCAAAAGCAAGAAACTACCCAAAGAGTTTTGGGCAGAAGCAATAGCATGTGCAGCTTACTTGACAAACCGATCTCCAACAAGAAGTGTATGGGGAAAGACACAACAAGAGGCATGAAGTGTAAGAAAGGCTGGTATTTCCCACCTAAGAGTCTTTGGAAGTATAGCCCATGTTCATGTATCGGATGAGAGAAGAACGAAGCTTGATGATAAAAGCAAGGGTTTTATCTTCATCGGTTATGATGCTAATTCAAAGGGCTATAAGTTGTACAACCCACACAATAAGAAGATTGTGATTAGTTGAGATGTGGTATTCGACGAAGAAGTAGAATGGGATTTTAACTTTCATGTAGATAACTTCAATTCTTTCCCCGGTTTAAAGAAGATGAGCAGACAATGAGGGAGCAACCTATAGAAATTCAACAAGAGATAACGACTCCACCTACTTCACCAATGCCAACCACTTATGAAGACCTATCACCTTCATTATCTTCAAGTTGAAGTGAAAGTGCCGTGACACGTACACGAAATCTTCAAGATCTTTATAAGGTAACAGAACAACATGATAATCTTACCTTATTCTGTCTGTTTGTTGATTGTGAACCAATGAGCTTTCAAGAAGCTGTACAAGAGAAGAAGTAGAGAGATATGATGGACGAAGAAATAAATGCAATTGAGAAGAACGACACATGGGAACCTATTTCACTTCCCAAAGGGCATAAGGCAATAGGTATCAAATGGGTGTACAAGACAAAGAGGAGTGCTAAGGGAGATATTGAAAGGCACAAGGAGAGGCTTGTAGCAAAAGGATATAGTCAAAAGGTTGGAATTGACTGTTGATGAGCGAAAACCGGCATCGCCGATTCTTGCCAATACTTTGGTTTTAATATTTATAAAACTCTCGTAAGTGCACGAATCATTTCGTAGAAAATGATAAGTATACTCCCAAGGTCGATCTAAGGAAGGAATGTATGTGGTTTTTAATTTATTATTCAAACTTTTAAAAATGAAATTAAATCCTAAACATCCTGTCACGATATTTTGGGTTTTTGTGTTTTAATCTACATACATAAAATTAAACATAGATTCAATAAACATTTATGCAAATTTTATCATTTATAATGACGGAGTATTTATGGATATAATAACTAAGTTAATTATGCTTGCTCATATTATCTAGGTTATTAAAGATATGAATTGATATTTATTGATTCTCCCTTTTTTGTATGAATACTACCTTTGGTGGGGTTAGATATTCTTTGTTAACTAAACAAATTAATTAACACCTATGGGTGAGGTTGATAACTAATATGCTTAATTAAATTAATTCATTTTTCTAAGAGATTGAAAATGAACCATTTAAATGCTACCTTTGGTGGGGTTAGACAGTTTAAACTTTATTCAAGGTGTCCAAATTAAACCCAAGAATTTAGTTATCCGAGTACTAACTTTCAAGTTTTAAAACCACTACCATAAACATGTTGTCAGTACATTTTCAGATAATAATTCGTATAAAAACTTTTGAAATAGAGCTTCACTCTAACTACCGGACGATTGTACCATCAAATAAAAGAGCACTACTCTAAATCAGACCGGATAACTAAACCTTGAAATCTAATTTTCAGGTTTAAGTTTGTAATGAAAAATAATATATTTCTATCTAACATTCTTAATATAAAATCTTGAATAAAAGCAAAATCAATTCATTTTAGAGATTTTTACCTATTTAATATTTCACAAGCATAACAACGTTATTATTACATCATGTTTACTAAACAGCCAGCACAGTTAAATTTAATCACAGACAAATTAAATATAACATGTAAGAATAAAGCATAAAAAATAACTGCAAAGAAAATAAAATCCTTACAGAACTTCGACGCTATTCCCGTTGCTGGAAAAACTCCAAGCGGAATTTGCACTCCCATTTATTGAATCAAAAAGCTAAAAAATTACATAAACATAACTAGTTCTTCCCAAAAAGGGAAGAACTCTAAAACTAAGAGAAATTAACTAAGAAAAGCTAAAAACTAAGAAAACATAAGAAAAACTAAAAATCTAAGAAAAGAAAGAAAGAAAGAAGAGAGAAGTGTGTTTTGAAGGTGGTGAAGGTGTGTTTTGAAGTGAAAGGAAGGGGGGTATTTATAGGTGAGGATGGAGAGAAAAAAATGAGTAAAAAAATGTTAAAAAAATGTAAAAACGCGTAATGGAAATGCTGATGTCATTGATGATGTCAGCATGACGTCATGGGGCGGCTGCACGTGAAAAATGGGGCGAAAAGGCGCCGGCGCGCACGAAAGGGGCTGTTGGGCGTGCGCGTGAAAAGTAGCCATGCGCTACGGCGCGCGCGGATTGGAAGGCTGGCGTGCGCGGGCGTGGGCGCTGGGGCGTGCGGCTGGGCGCGATTTTCTCCTTTTTGACATGTTTGACCTTTTTGTCCCATTTTGTCCAATTTTTCAATGTTTGTTGACCTTTCCCCATTTATTTATTAATATATTTGTGATGTATTGCTTCAAGTATTCCTCTTTGAGTCTTTAAGTTGCGTTTTTAAGCCAAAATATCTGAAAAACAATAAAAATACCCGTGATTCCGAAAAAGACAAATTTATATAAATATATGATAAAACATATAAATATATATAATTTTTAATCAATTAATGTGTATAAAATCATGGTTATTTTAGTGCTTTTTGAGCACTCATCCACTGTGATGAGGTATTTGCTCCTGTTGCTCGATTAGAAACTATAAGACTAATCATTTCTTTGGCAGGTCAAAATAAGTGGAAGATACATCAAATGGATGTAAAATCTGCTTTTCTAAATGGAGTCCTTGAAGAAAAAGTCTATATTAAGCAACCATGAGGCTATGAAGGAAAAGGTCATAACGACAAGGTATTGAAGTTGAAGAAAGCTCTTTATGGGTTAAAGCAAGCACGAAGGGCATGGAATAACTGCATCGACAAGTACTTTTTGGAGAAAAACTTTACCAAGTGTCCTTATGAACATTCACTCTATGTCAATATTGAAGATGGCGATATTCTAATCATTTTTCTATACGTAGATGATCTCATCTTTACCAGAAGTAATCTGAAGTTGTTTGAAGATTTTAAGAAGGTGATGACCCGAGAATTTGAAATGACAAATATCGGGTTAATGGCATACTACCTTGGAATTGAAGTGAAACAAAATGAAGAAGACATCTTCATCTATCAAGAAAGCTATGCAAGGAGATACTAAAGAAGTTCAAGATGAACGATTGCAAGCCGATCAACACAGTAGTGGAATAGGGAATCAAACTATCCAAGCATAAAGATGGTGAAAGTGTGGATCCAACATTTCTCAAAAGTTTAGTTGGAAGTCTGCGTTATCTCATGTGCACAAGGCCTGACATCCTGTATGTCATTGGATTGATTAGCCGCTATATGGAGAAACCAACAATCAACCATTTCAAAGCTGCAAAAAAAAATCCTACGCTATCTAAAAGGTACAATTAATTTTAGCTTGTTCTATTCGGCTTCCAATGATTACAAGCTTGTTGGATATAGTGATAGTGATTTTAGTGGAGATATAGACGATCGAAAAATTACTTTCAGATTTGTGTTTTTCATGAGAGATACTCATTTTACATGGATGTCGAAAAAGCAACCGATTGTCACCTTGTCTAGCTGTGAAGCAAAAAATGTAGAAACTACCTCATGTGTTTGCCATGCAATTTGGTTGAGAAACTTTTTAAAGGAGTTAAGTATGACACAAGAAGAGCCAACCAAAATATGTGTCGATAACAAGTCAACCATTGCCTTAGCCAAAAATCCTATTTTTCATGATCGAAGCAAACACATAGATACTCGATATCATTACATCAGGGAGTGCATCACAAGAAAGGATGTACAACTCGAGTATGTAAAATCACAAGATCAAATTGCCAACATCTTTACTAAAACGCTCAAGCTAGAAGACTTTATTAGATTGAGAAATTTACTCGGCATTATAAAACAAGTTTAAAGAGGAGTGTTGGTTTGTAAACTTGTTTACAAGCCTAAAGAAATAAAAAAAACTCTTTGAAATATTCTAGCCTATTTGAAGTCTAGCTCATGGAAGCTTTTATGGTGATGATCTGGATTGATAAGGATACAGTTCATGGTTGGTGAAAAGAAGAAAATAAATGGGTTAGGTAAGGAGACAGATGTATGATTTAGATTGTTTTGGTAGGTTTATATTGTACGACTTAGATTTATTAGTTATTTCTATAAATACTTCTCATTAGAAATGTAATAATCAAGTTAAAGAAATCAGAAACAAAAGTTTGAGAGTTTCTAGAAAATTATTCTTGAGTGTTCTTGAGTTTTGAGAGTTTTTATCCATAATATTCTAACAATTGGTTATAGTAGCAAGGTCATATACGATGACAACAACTTCATAGTTTGGACATCTTTCCTTTTTGAAACTTTATATTTCTCCACTTGATGCTCAATTCAAAGACTAGAAAGACAAGGGGAGCTAGATTTAGTCTGGAAATTAAGTAATATTGGAATTAATGAGTATCGGATGATACATCATTGGATAAAACCTCCTCACGATGATATATAAATGAACTTTGATGGTTGGTTTAAGGATAATGAGGGATCAATTATCACTATTGGAATGGATGAATATGGAAACATCATTGGGATCTTGGGTGAAATCCTTCAATTTTATAGTGCACAAGTTGTAGAGCCAAGGATTCTCTCTTTAGCTATTGGGATTGTTAAGGCTATTGATGTGCATGATGTGATTGTTGAAGGAGATTGTAAAACAGAAAATTACTATATCACACTTCAACCTAATCAATTATTATGGAAAGCTAAGCGATTTCTTTGATGAAGTTTTTCCCATAATTGTGCAGTTTTCAACATTTACAACTACTTGGATTCCTAGACATGTAATACTCTGGTCCATGAAATTGAAAAATGGTGTTTTATTGAATAGAAAGAGGGTAGTCTTATGGATTTAGATATTCTTCTTGTAATTAATAATATTGTATCTATTGAAGCTTTATATTTTTAATAATATTTTAATGTTATTACCAAAAAGAAAAACAAGGAAGCTGTTGCTAGCTTTACGTTGAAGAAAAATAAATATGAAGAGATAAGTTAAAAATTTTCATAGGAGGGTTATTTGATCAATTTCTTGTGAGTAGCAAGAATAACATTGAATTTGAGAGATTTTTTCGGAATTTGAGTTTTATTCTTAAGGACTCAATTGATAAAAAAAAAACTAACAAAATGATATGAATAAGATATTTTGATAGTCCAACGATAGATATAGAATGAAAATTAATTAGGTGATACAAACACAATAATTTAATAGTATATTTATGTCTATTAGATTTAAAATAACAATATTGATACAATTATTTTGTATTATTACAACATAATTTTGTTGTGCACAGAAGCAATAAATAACGGTATATGAATATATCAAAACGATAAAATGACACAAAAATTTACGTGGTTTGATAATTTGCCTAGGTCCACGGGAGGCAGCAGATATTATTGAACTGAGTAGAAAATATACAGAATACAGATACAGATTTCCTCACTAATAACATCTCTCAAGTGTTTCCCCAAACTCACAAAAAACTCTCAAACTCACAAGTATTTTCTCTCTTTGAGTTTGCTTATGCTCTCTCTGATTTTTTCTGATTTTTGCCTTGTTCTTCAATGCATGAACTCTTCCCTATTTATAGATGAAGTAAGGCTCACTTTCCTTAAAATTGTGCCATAATTTAAGCCTTAAATTAGGCCACTAATTTTCTTAAATCATGCCACAAATTAGGCCACTAATTTCCCTAAATTATGCCACTAATTTGTTACTTTTAGAGCCAATATTCAACAATCTCCACCTTGAAAAAAACGTTCATAACGCTGCCTCTAAATTCGCCCTAGGCGCTCTAAGCTCGAGAGATGTTGATCAAGTTCAAGCAGTGTTGAAACTTGATCCTTATAACCACCTTTGTAAGCATATCTGCAGGGTTATCTACATTTCTGACTTTCTGGAGTATAACATTCCCTTCATCAATGATTTCCTAAACAAAATGAAAATAACATCGATGTGTTTGGTGTGACCATGATGAACTTGGTTCTTTGCCAAACAAATGTCACTCTGGCTGTCGCAAAAAACCTCCACGTTCTTCTGAAAAATACCCAAATCCTTGGTCAACCCGAGAAGCGAGATAGCTTCTTTGAATGCTTCTGTTACAACCATATACTCTACCTCTATAGTAGACAAAGCTACAGTTGACTACAATGTTGATCTCCAACAAACTGGTCCTCCCGCCATTGTGAACACATAACCAGTTGTAGATCGACGCTTATCCAAATCTCCAGCATAGTCAGAATCCACATATCCGACTAAGTGTTTTCCTTCAGTCTTGTCTCTCTCAAACTTCAAACCAATATCCACAGTACCATAAATGTAGCGTAGAATCCACATCACTGCTTGCCAGTGTCTTTTACCCAGATTATGCATGTACTGACTCACCATACTAACAACGTGGGAAATATCAGGTCTGGTGCAAACCATTGCATACATCAAGGCACCAACAGCATTTACATATGGAACACGTTCCATTTGCTTCTTCTCGTCGGTGGTGCTAGGTGACATCAATGCAGTCAACTGAAAGTGAGGAGCAAGCGGTGTACTTACCAGTTTGGTTTTTTCATCAATGTCAAACATTTGTAGTACTTTCTTCAGATACTGAGTCTGTGTTAGAGAGACTGTGCTTGCAACTCTATCTCTTGTGATTTACATCCCAAGAATTTTCTTAGCTTCTCCAAGATCTTTCATTTCAAATTCTAAACTCAACAGAGCCTTCAATCTGTCTATCTCCACCTTCCTCTTAGATGCAATCAACATATAAGAGCAAATAAATGAATGTACCATCTTGGAGTTTCTGAAAGTATACACAGTGATCAAACTGACTGTGTGTGAACTTCTACTCTTTGATGAAGCTATCAAAGCGTTTATACCATTGTCGTGGTGATTGCTTCAAACTGTAAATTGACTTGCTCAGCTTGCAAGCCCAATTCTCTAGTCTTGGAACTTTGAAGCCGTTGAGACTTGTAGATCTCTTTGTTAAAAGTACCATGGAAAAAAGCTGTTTTAATATCGAGTTGAGCTAACTCGAGATCAAACTGTGCTACTAAAGCCAATAGTATCTGAATAGATGAATGCTTAACAACAGGTGAGAATACCTCATTGTAGTCTATTCCTTCTTTCTGAGCATAGCCTTTTTCTACCAATCTGGCTTTGTATTTGATGTTGTCTTTACCAGAAACACTTTCCTTCTTGGCATAGACCCATTTACAGCCAATAGTTTTCTTTCCTTTGGGAATTTGAACCAACTCCCAAATCTGATTCTGGTGTAGAGACTTCATCGCTTCATCCATTGTCATTTTCCACTTCATACTATCAACTCTCTACATGGCTTCTCTATAAGTGCATGGGACATCATCATCAATTACTATAAGTGTGAATGCTACCATGTCTGTGTATCTGGTAGGCTTCCTAATCTCCCTTCTCGGTCGAGTAGTGGCAATAGATTATGGCTGCTGATTGATAGGTGGTGATGATGAGAAAACCTCCACCTCAACTGAGATCTCTTCTCGATCATCAATTTCATCTTCACCATAATCGATAGTCGGTGCAATCATTTCTGGATCTTTCAGAGTCTCAAGCATCGCCTTAGAAAGAGTAATTGAACTTTCATTCTCTTTCTCTGAATTTGTTTGTCTCAGCATAACAGACTCGTCGAATGTCACATATTGGCTTAAGACAATCTACTTGGATTCACCACACCAAAGTTGAAATCCTTTAACTCCTTCCTTAAAGCCCAATAAAACAGCTTTCTTTGCTCTAGGATCTAGTTTGGATTCACTAACATGAAAATATGCAAGACATCCAAATATTCGCAATGAATCATAATCAGAGGTAGGTTGTCCAGACCATACCTCTTTAGGAGTTTTCCTATCTAATGCAGTCGCATGAAGTCTGTTGACTACATGAGTTACATATGACAAAGGCTCAGCCCAAAATGTCTTGCTCAATTTGGATTGAGATAGCATACATCGAACTTTCTCAACCAAAGTACGATTCATTCGTTCTA
Organism: Hippophae tibetana; assembly: GCA_037013495.1. Lineage (NCBI taxonomy): Eukaryota > Viridiplantae > Streptophyta > Magnoliopsida > Rosales > Elaeagnaceae > Hippophae > Hippophae tibetana. Next base: position 106,735,270 of record CM072810.1, read on the forward strand.
CAACTTCATTCTACTGTGGTGTACGAGGAACTGAAAAATGTCTGATTATCCCTTCATCTTGACAAACTTTGAAGAAGGGATCTGATTTGTACTCGCCACCATTATCAGATCTAAGCCTCTTAATTTTTATACTTGTTTGAGTCTCGATCATTTTCTTCCATTTAAGAAAGATATCCAGAACTTTATTTTTGTGACTCATAGTGTATATCTAGACATATATAGAGAAATCACTAATAAAATTCACAAACTAGCGTTTACCTCCAAGTGAAACATTCTTTGAAGGTCCCCAGACATCTGTATGAATATAATCAAGAACTTGACTCTTTTTTGTTTTCCCATTACACAATGCTCGCAGAAATCAAACTTTTTAGTCTTGGCACCTTTCAAAAGACCTTGCTTCATTAAGCCTTGCAAAGCCTTTTCACCGACATGCCCTAAGCACATGTGCCATAGGTGGGAAGAAACATTTGTATTTTCTTCAAAACTTCTTGAGACATCTACTCTTTCTGTAACTGTACTCCCATCTAGGAAATACAAGATCACCTTTCGAGTACCCTTCATCGCTACAAATGTACCTCGTACAACTTTCAAGACTACATTTTCCAATGTTACCTTGTAACCATCAGAATCTAGAACACCTAAAGAAATAAGGTTTTTCTTTAGGTCAGGAATATACCTTACATTTGTAAGTCCTCTGATTGTACCATCGTGCATCTTTAGTCGTATTGTTCCGATCCTTTTTGTTTAACAAGCATTGTTGTTTCCCATAAGCACAACTCCTCCATCGACCTCCTCAAAACTCAAAAACCAATGTCTGTTTGGACATATATGATAAGAACATCCAGAATCAAGGATCCACTTATCTGAGTAGGTTTTTGATGATGAAACTGAAAAGGCTGATTCTTCATCTTCATCGGCCTTCTATGTAACATTTGCATTTGACTTGTCCTTGTTTGGACAATCTTTCTTCCAGTGCCCTTTCTGGTGACAATAGGCACACTCGTTCTTCGTAGGACGTCTTTTGGATGACTCTTCTCTGGACTTTGATCTGGATCGCCCTATATTATTTGATCTGCCAAATTTTTTGTTGTTCGTCCGTCCTACCTCTGGCTGCCGTCAATGCTTCTGATATTGAGTCTCTGTGATCATGTTGATCCATCTTCCGGTACTCGTTATTTACCAAAGCATTTGAAACATCTACGAACTTAACCTCATCTTTTCCATATAATAGGGTTATGGTTAAATGCTCATAGCTCTCAGATAATGAATTCAGCAACAACAAAGCTTTATCTTCATCGATAATTTCAACATCTAAATTTTGCAGATCGGCCAAAATTTTATTGAAATTATCTAAGTGCTCAATCATAGGGGTACCTTTCTTATACTAGAAATGGAAAAGTTCCTTTCTTCAAGTAGAGTTTGTTCTTAATACTTTTCTTCATGTACTTGTCCTCTAGTTTCTTCCAGAGAACTGCAGTTACATTCTCTTTCATGACAAAGTACTTCTGATCTTTTCCTAAACACAGTCGAATTGTGCCATAAGCTTTTCGGTTGACACAATTCCAATCTTCATTTGAATAATCTCCTGGCCTGGTCTCCAAGACTATATTAGATCTTGAAACAATAGATCTAATACTTCACATTGCCACATGCCAAAGTTATTGGTGCTATCGAATTTCTCCACCTCAAACTTTGCGTTGGACAAAATAGTTCTTCGAGTAGAACAACTTGGTTTGCCAGAAATTCTAAGGCCAGCTTGTTCACCTTCTTCAATCTCTCTTTTATCAGCCATAAGTACAAACCACTACTACAAAAATGGGTATTTAAGTCGATACGTAAAGTCGGTTTTTTCCAAAAACTGACTTTAAATTGGTTTAAAGTTGATTCGATATAGAACCGACGCTATCCACGTAGGACGTAGCGTCGGTTGATGTGTCAAACTGACGCTATGCGTGGACGTAGCGTCGGTTCTAGGTGTTAACCGACGCTACGCTACGTAGCATAGCGTCGGTTGACACCTAGAATCGACGTTATCCACGTAACATAGCGTCGGTTCGACACGTCAACGGATGCTACACACGTGGATAAATATTTTCTCTTCTTTCTTCCCAGACAGAAACTATTTTCAGCGTTGCAGAACTCTAAAAAATCGAAAACCTCCTCCTCCACTTCTCCTCCACTCTTTCTCCTTTTTCGACCACCTACGACTACCATTTCCAACATCGGTTAGTGAGTTTTCTTCCTCTCTAACTAATCTTTTAGATCCCCTATTATTCATATTTTTTTCTGTTATTATGTGTTATTATTTATGTGTATAGATTTTTGTATTATATATGTAGGTTTGTATTATAACATAAGGAGAAGAATATGACAATCTTGAATAAAATAGAACAAAACCATGGTAATTTTTCTGTTATTAATTAATATTTTATTTTTCAAATATTTTTATTATTTGAATTGTTTGCTAAACTGATTTTGGTTTTTTTTCTGCTCGAATACAGGTTGAAAATGAATAAATTTAAAAAAGAAGAAGTTAAAGTCGGTTCACTGCGTGAATCAACTTTAAACGTAAAGTCGGTTCATCCCGTGAACCGACTTTAAACGTAAAGTCGGTTCACACCTTGAACCGACTTTAAACTTTAAGTCATTTAATTTAAAGTCGGTTCAGCGAACCGACTTTAATGCTCCTTTTTGTAGTAGTGAACAGATAACATAAATTTTGCACTTACAACTTAAAACAATATTTTTCCAAATTTTATACCTTATTTGGAAAAATGGAATCCGTAGTTGAATCTGGAATGGTCCAATTAGCTAGGAATAGATCCAACTCCGTTGAAAACGGATGAAAAACGGACCAACTCGGTCCAAATATCACTAGTGACTGAGTTGACTCGGTCCAACTCAGTGAGTTGACTCAATTGCTGGTAGCAACACTTCAACAGCTTCTAGCGGTGATTCTCACTTTCGATTTGAGTGATTCTTTCACCATTGTGTTCGTCTCATCGAGAGCTTTGATTTGATATATAATACTGCTATATTTATCTCTGATACCAATTTGTTGTGCACGGAAGCAATAAATAGCGGTATATGAATATATCAAAGCGATAAATGACACACAGAAATTTACGTGGTTTCGCAATTCGCCTAGGTCCATGGGAGGCAGTAGATATTATGGAACTGAGTAGAAAATATATAGAATACAGATTCAAATTTCCTCACTAATAATATCTCTAAAGTGTTACCCCAAACTCACAAAAAACTCTCAAACTCACAAGTATTTTCTCTCTTTGGGTTTGCTTATGCTCTCTTTGATTTTTTTTCTTCTGATTTTTGCCTTGTTATTCAATGCATGAACTCTTCTCTATTTATAGATGAAGCAAGACTCCTTCTCCATAAAATTGTGTCATAATTTAAGCCTTAAATTATGCCACTAATTTCTTTAAATCATGTCACAAATTAGGCTACTAATTTTCCTAAATTATACCATTAATTTGTTATTTTTAAAGCTAATATTTAATAAAAAAATTATTATATTTTTATAATTAATTATATTTTAATATGATTATTTTAACTAAAATTTACTAGAAATGAAATGGATAGGTTCGTAGAACTAAAACTGTTGGAAAGCACAAATTGCTGTTTCAAAGAAGGCGTGGTCTCTAGATATCAAATTCGAATTGATATAATTATATTTTAATTTTTCTGTGTATTATTTAAAGATATCTTTATAACATAGTTGAATAAAGTTAATGTTAAATATTTTAATAAATTAATTTATATTTAAAATAATATTTAATTTATTTTATATAATTTTTCAACTTATTAAAATCTTTTTATCATAAAAAATTAAAAAAAATTGTATTTTTTTATATTTTAAAAATAAAAAATTAATTTTAATTTAAGATGAAAATAGAAATTAAAATTTGTGATAAATTAAATAAATTATCCCTTCAAACTAAACCCACACCCATATGTAATATTAAATTTTTAATATAATTTTTATAATATACGATAAAAACCCAATTCAAAATCAAATATGAATTCTAGGTACATGAATTTTATGGTGTAATAAACATGCATTAAGACCCCTTGGCCGCTTTGGGATCTGGGGATGTGACAGATAGAGGCTCCTTCCTTACCTTCCAACTCCATTTTTACGCGCTTATAATTCTAGACGCAGCTGTTTTACGTAAAATACACGGTTCCGCCATTCATATAAGTAATTTTTAAATCGATCTCAATCAGATCATCAATCCTTATTTTCTTTTAAATAATTATATAAACAGCTCAATCATTATACTAGCTATCAATTTCCTGTTGGAGATTATCATAAAGCTCCTTAAATTAAGGAGCAAAACATGGAGCAAAACAAGGAGCAATTCATGGAGCAAAATAAGGAGCTTAATTCAAGGAGCAATTTAAGGAACCAATAATTTAATGAGTAATTCAAGGAGTGAATTTTTCTATAAATAGATGTGTAATTGTAATGAATTAATCATCCAAAGTGTTCATTCCAATTGAGAGAAAAGTTTAGAGAGAAAAGCTTTTGTGAGAGAAAATTGAGAGTAATTTTCTTGGGTGTAATTGGGTTGTGAGTTGTGAGTGTTGTAAACACCTTGTGTAATTTCTCCCCTTTCAGTAAAAAGATCTGCAGCAGGTCCGGAGACGTAAGCAAGATTGGCCGAACTCCGTTATCAAATTTGTGTGTTATTTTTCTATTCTTGCTTTCTCATAAATCTGGCTTATCGGAAATTTGCGTAATTTCCCAACAACTGGTATCAGAGCTATTGGTGGTGATTTCTGTCAATTTTCTGCAAGGTTACTATTTACGTGAATAGTGACATTTTGTCGACGATATTTGTTCGTTGACGTAGGTGTTCTAATACACGGTGGTTTACAGAAATAGTCAGAAACGATCCAGAGAAAGTCAGATTTTAGTGGGAGCAATGGCCGTAGATGAAGGAAGGGTGAAACTCGAGAAATTCGATGGCACAGATTTTGGGTTTTGGAAAATGCAGATAGAGGATTATCTGTATCAAAGAAATCTATATCAACCTCTCTCAGGGAAGAAACCAGAAGCTATGAAGGAAGAAGATTGGAATCTTCTAGACAGACAAGCCCTCGGAGTTATTCGATTGACGCTATCCCGTAATGTTGCCTTCAACATAGCAAAGGAAAAGACCACAGCGGGTCTTATGGCAGCTCTCTCCAATATGTATGAGAAGCCATCAGCCTCAAACAAAGTGCACTTGATGAGGCGTTTGTTCAATTTGCGGATGAATGAAGGCGCATCGGTAGCTCAACATCTCAATGAACTCAACACAGTCACAACCCAGTTGAGTTCAGTGGAAATTGAATTCGATGAAGAAGTACGAGCATTGATACTTTTGTCTTCTTTACCAGAAAGTTGGAATGCTACTGTCACGGCTGTGAGTAGCTCGTCAGGAAGCAATAAGTTAAAATTTGACGATGTTCGTGATCTGGTTCTCAGTGAAGAGATCCAACGTAGAGAGGTAGGTGAATCGTCAACTTCTTCAGTTTTGCATACAGAGTCAAGAGGAAGAAATTCAACCAAAGGGAATGGACGTGGCAGAACAGACTACTGAGGTAGATCAAAGGATAGGAGGTCCAAATCCAGGAATCCTAATAATTCCCATAGCTCGAAGACCATCGAGTGTTGGAATTGTGGAAGAACCGGGCACTACAAAAATCAGTGCAAAAGTGCACCGAAGGACAAACAAGTGAAGACAGAGGCAAATGTTACTTCCACTTCAGGAGGAGACGATGCATTGATATGCTCTTTGGAGAGCAAGGAAGAATCTTGGGTGTTAGACTCTGGAGCATCGTTCCGTGCTACTTCACAAAAAGAATTCTTCGAGAAATATGTCCCCGGAAACCTTGGAAAGGTATATCTTGGTGATGATCAACCATGTGCTATTATTGGCAAAGGTGTAGTGAAGATTAAGTTGAACGGATCTGTTTGGGAGCTGAAGGATGTTAGGCATATTCCCGATCTCAGAAGGAACTTAATCTCAGTCGGGCAGTTGGCCAGTGAAGGCTACACTACGATCTTCCATGGTGATGATTGGAAGATTTCAAAGGGTGCAATGACAGTTGCTCGAGGCAAGAAAAGTGGCACTCTTTACATGACAACAGAGGCACGTTGTTCAATTACAGTTGCAGCAGGAAATGAAACACCAAACCTGTGGCACCAGAGACTAGGCCATATGAGTGAAAAAGGGATGAAGATTATGCATTCAAAGGGAAAACTTCCAGGTCTACAGTCTACGGAGATAGACATGTGCGAAGATTGCATACTTGGAAAGCAAAAGAGAGTCAGCTTTCAGACAAGTTGTAGAATCCCAAAGAAGGAAAGGCTAGAGCTTATTCACTCTGATGTTTGGGGACCAACGACCGTCTCATCTATTGGTGGGAAATGCTACTTCGTGACTTTCATCGATGATCACTCTCGGAAGGTATGGGTTTACTTTCTAAAGCATAAGTCTGAAGTATTTGAGGCTTTCAGAAGATGGAAAGCTATGGTGGAAAATGAGACGGGTTTAAAGATCAAAAAGCTCAGAACCGATAATGGTGGTGAATATGAAGACACCATATTCAAAAACTTCTGCTATGAGCACGGGATCAGAATGGAAAGAACTGTTCCAGGCACGCCTCAACACAATGGTGTAGCTGAGCGTATGAACCGAACATTGACAGAAAGAGCTAGAAGCATTCGTATACAGTCAGGTCTACCGAAGCAGTTCTGGGCAGAAGCAGTCAACACGGCAGCTTACTTGATCAACCGAGGCCCATCTGTTCCATTGGAGCATAGAATACCAGAGGAGGTATGGAGCGGAAAAGAGGTGAAACTATCACATCTAAAAGTTTTCGGTTGTGTAGCATTTGTGCATATCAGTGATCAAGGCAGGAATAAGCTTGATCCCAAATCCAAGAAATGCACATTCATTGGCTATGGTGAGGATGAGTTTGGCTACCGCATTTGGGATGACGAAAAGAAGAAAGTTATCCGTAGCAGAGATGTGATTTTCAACGAAATTGTGATGTATAAGGACATGCATAAAATAGACACCAATGACTCAGAGCAGAATGAGTCAGTATTTGCAGATGCAGATGATGTCCCAGATACTTCCGCAACAGAACCAATTATAACAAGTCCTCAGCCAGAGGAACTTGTTGGACAAAACAGTACACAGCATTCCGACACACCACAACTTCTTACTCCAGCTCCTGTATTGAGAAGGTCTTCTCGACCTCATGTGCCTAACAGGAGATACATGAACTATATGTTGTTGACTGATGGAGGGGAGCCTGAATGCTATGATGAAGCTTGTCAGACTCGAGATTCCAACAAGTGGGAGCTTGCTATGAAAGAAGAAATGAAATCTCTCATCTCCAACCAGACATGGGAACTAGCTGAGTTACCTATGGGAAAGAAGGCACTTCACAACAAATGGGTGTACCGGGTTAAAGAGGAGCATGATGGTTCCAAGAGATACAAAGCCCGCCTAGTTGTCAAAGGGTTTCAACAGAAGGAAGGAGTTGACTACACTGACATTTTCGCTCCTGTTGTGAAGCTTAATACTATCAGATCAGTATTGAGTATTGTAGCCATTGAAGATCTTCATCTTGAACAGTTGGATGTGAAGACTGCATTCCTTCATGGAGATTTAGATGAAGAGATATACATGTACCAGCCAGAAGGTTTCTCAGAAAGGGGGAAGAAGAACATGGTGTGCAGACTTAAGAAGAGTTTGTATGGCCTGAAACAAGCCCCGAGACAATGGTACAGAAAGTTTGACAGCTTCATGCACAAGAAAGGTTTCCAGAAGTGCAATGCTGATCATTGTTGCTACTTCAAGAGATATAGGTCCAGTTATATCATTTTACGACTTTATGTTGATGATATGTTAGTAGCAGGTTCAGATATGGATGATATTAAAAGGTTGAAGCAGCAATTGTCAAAGGAATTTGACATGAAAGACTTGGGTCCAGCAAAGAAGATTCTTGGAATGCAAATCACAAGAAATAAGAAGAAAGGATCCTTGCAGTTATCTCAGGCAGAGTACATCAATCGTGTTTTGCAAAGATTCAACATGGGCGATGCCAAGCCAGTTAGCACACCCTTGGCCAGTCATTTTCGCCTATCCAAGGATCAGTCCCCTCAGACAGAGGAAGAGAGAGAATTCATGGTTAAGGTTCCTTATGCCTCAGCCATTGGAAGTTTGATGTACGCAATGGTCTGTACGAGACCAGACATTGGCCATGCAGTGGGAGTTGTTAGCAGATTTATGTCAAATCCAGGGAAAACTCATTGGGAAGCAGTAAAGTGGATTTTGAGGTATCTGCGAGGCACCACAGAAAAGTGCTTGTACTTTAGTAAAGGAGAGTTAAAAGTACAAGGGTACGTAGACGCAGACTTTGGAGGTGAAGTTGATCACCGAAGAAGCACCACCGGTTATATATTTACTGTTGGAACTACAGCTGTTAGTTGGATGTCACAAATACAGAAAATTGTCACTCTATCCACTACAGAGGCTGAGTATGTAGCAGTAACTGAAGCTAGTAAAGAGATGATATGGCTTCAAGGTTTGTTAATTGAGCTGGGATTCAAACAAGAGAAGAATGTTCTGCATAGTGATAGTCAAAGTGCAATACACTTGGCGAAGAATTCAGCATTTCATTCTAGAACAAAGCATATTGGACTTCGTTATCACTTCATCAGATCTCTATTGGAAGATGATGTGTTAATACTGGAGAAGATTCAAGGAAGCAAAAATCCAGCAGATATGTTAACAAAGGTGGTGACTATTGACAAACTGAAGTTGTGCTCAACTTCAGTTGGTCTGCTAGAGTAATAAAGACTAGAAAAGCTGCTGCATTGATCGAGGTGTGAAGACAGATTGAAATCAGTCTTCAAGTGGGAGATTTTTGGAGATTATCATAAAGCTCCTTAAATTAAGGAGCAAAACATGGAGTAAAACATGGAGCAAAACAAGGAGCAATTCATGGAGCAAAACAAGGAGCAATTCATGGAGCAAAACAAGGAGCAAATTTAAGGAACCATTAATTTAATGAGTAATTCAAGGAGTGAATTTTTCTATAAATAGATGTGTAATTGTAATGAATTAATCATCCAAAGTGTTCATTCCAATTGAGAGAAAAGCTTAGAGAGAAAAGCTTTTGTGAGAGAAAATTGAGAGTAATTTTCTTGGGTGTAATTGGGTTGTGAGTTGTGAGTGTTGTAAACACCTTGTGTAATTTCTCCCCTTTCAGTAAAAAGATCTGCAGCAGGTCCGGAGACGTAAGCAAGATTGGCCGAACTCCGTTATCAAATTTGTGTGTTATTTTTCTATTCTTGCTTTCTCATAAATCTGGCTTATCGGAAATTTGCGTAATTTCCCAACATTTCCTTATATCCTCAAAAATGGCATCAGCTTATTCCTTTCTTTCTTCATCAAATAATATTCGTACGTTTAAACAATTTACAAACTGCTCAAAACTAGCACCATATGATAACAGAAATAGGCCTTCAAGTACTAGAATTTGGGCATCATCAAGAAGAGAAACTCAAGACAAAAACTATAATTACAAAAGTAAACAAGTGGATGAGAACATGATTGTTTTGAGGAAGAGGATTCATGAGATGAAGATGGTGGAGAAGAACTATGAACCTCCTTCTGATTGGATGGTTTGGGAGAAAAAGTACTACACCACATATGATACTTTTATTTGTCAAGTTTTGGGTTTGTTGCAATCACAATTGATGAATACCATACCCAATTTTGTTTTGGGGTTTTTGATTTTGATTGCTCTAAGTGTGCCTTCTACTTTTGTAGTTTTGTTTCATTCTTTGGATATCGTTAAGGGGCTTTTGGGTGGGATGCAATTTTAATTAGTGGATTGCCAAAAGCCATATTTTTATTTTTTAATTTTAGATTATACTATGTAATAGTAATATATTATATATACGATTAATTTAGTTTTCAATTGCATGCATGATGAATGCTTAAATTAAGACATGTTAATTCTTAAGTTCAACTTTTTTTTTTATAATACTCAAACGTGATGTATTACTCGTATAGATTTATGAATTATGAATGAATCTATTTTATAAGAAAGTAAGATATGATTGATAATTAAATTTTGGATTACTTAGCAAATTATCATCCAAGTATTAAACTTCTTTAGTTTATACTATCAAATTATATTTTTCTTGTTTATTTCAACTAATTATTACATTTGCTTAATTTAAATAATTTTATTAAATCTTTTATAAGGACGTCAAATATCGGTAGTAGATTTGAAACAATTTAAATAGTTAAGTGATATATTTAGAATAACTAAGATCATTAAATAATATATTTTGAATAAATTGATGTTCTAAATATGCTATTTAACTATCTAAGTTATTTTAAATATATCACTTAACTATCTAACGTAATACGAAGATTAATAGAATGATATAAATAAAATAAATGCAATACTTAGATAATATAAACAAGATGAAAAAATAGTTTGATAATTTATGTAAAAAATTACATCTATTTCATGTTTGAATGTACTCGTTACATATCGATGTAACATGTTACGTTGATGTTTGACTTTGACTGCAAGCTTTTAGAGTTGTTAATATGCTATGTAACGACTTGCAGCTATTTCATTTTTAAATCTAACTCTCTACATAATAATGTAACAAGTTACCTTAATATCTCACCTTGGATATAAGGTCTTACAACTATAGATTTTGTATTTTTTTTTTACTTATTCTCTTAAAGATGTTATTATGCAAATGCATGGAACAACTTACATCTAATGTGTATTATTCTTTTTTTTAATTTTTAGGTGGGTGTTATTACTATTTTATCTAATGTCAATGCTCTATGTTTCCAGTCTCTCATTCTTCATATTAAATTATTGTATCATGATGAAGTTAACATGTTTGAAACTCTCAAGAACCTGAGATTGATAAATATATTTTGAATGAGAGGTTGGATGAGCATAAAAAGTCCAATGGAGATTCTTCACAATAGAGTGTTAAGATGTCTTCATCTAAAATAGATTTTGGTTAAGTAAGCAGAGTTGTTACTTAGATGAGAAATTTAAGAACATAGGTCATACTTCAATGAGAAGTTTTTGGAACATAAATGAATCATTGATGATATGTTGAAGGTAATTTAATTTTGTAGTTTTATCTTGTATTATATGTAACTAATTAAATGTTGTTAGAAATTTTTTAAAGCATTACATTTGTTAATCTTTTCTATTCTATGTGTTCTTGTTGTGTATTTTGTAGTCACAACATACTCCTAAGCCTTCCAGATCTACACCAAATATTTCTTTTACACCTGTTAGTCCTAGTACGAATGTGAGTTCATAGGAATGATGCGTACTATAAAAGAATCAACAAACCATATTTTAATATTGGCATTGTTTGTGGTTCTTTACAAGTCATGCTTTCAACATCTTATTTCTCTTTATGTAAATTGAATCCTGAATTAGATACATACAACTAGATGGATCAATTTTGCCAACTTTATTATTTTAGTTCAAAGATAGGGTTTGATGCTCTTGCATATTCTTCAAAATTAATATGTAATTTTGTATTAAAGAGGGAAATGAGAATAATTAAACCATCAAGTGCTAGTTATAGTCCATATAATATCTTACAAGAAGGGTCTTCCAGTTAATGATGATAGAATCCATTTTGAGAGTGATACATTGTTTAAGGAATCTAAAAGGGTTTTTGGTGTAGATGTATTTATTCTTGAAATTTGTTTATTAGCATTATTCTATATCTAGTAATCTATGTTATTTTCCTCTAAGAAAAAAAAATCACTTTTTCTATACGATGATATTCTCGTTACTAAAAATTTCTTCTTTAGTCCATATAAGAAGTATAATGAATGGCTCAAGGTTACTATAAAAAGTTTATTATTATTATTTTACTCAGTTGTTGATTAAGTGTGCATTTTTTCTTATTATATGTAATTGTCACATACAAACTTATGAGGACGTAACTCATTATTTATGTATTTTACTCTTCTTCTTTTTTTTGCAAAATATTGATTGTGTTTTGTATAAATATTATAAGTAGAGGTCAAGGTATCCTGATATCTTTGGATTAAAGATGTACACTATGTTAGAGAAGTTATTTAGCATATTTTATCTATATTATTATATTGTTAAATAATTTGTGTAATATCATCCTTTTTTATTGATTTAAATCAATAAATTATTATATTTATAATATAAGTTTTGATGTGTGTGATGTAAAGTAAAACCATGAAGTTGGTTGAATCAGTTGAATTCAATCCAAGAGTCATAAAACTTGTTGAGGATTATTATTTTATTATATATGCTTCTAGTTCTCCTACTTTGATTGAATATTTACCTATTGATTGTAAGGATTTGATCAGTTGTCTCTTTCTATCAATGTGAATGGTACCCATTGGGTGTCCTATATGGTTAATGAAATAAGTTCATTAAAATTTATCTCTTCAAGCACCAAGGATACTGTCAAAAAGTGCAGTCATATATAATGATCACCTTGGTTTTGCATATTTTGGAATGCTATGGCTAAGGTAAAGGTAGTAAATCTAATCAGTACCAAGCTTTCCCTCTATTTATTGTTGGAAGTTTTCCAAATCAAAAGAATGTGTAAGAGTTGTTAGATATGTTTGACTTGTGTTTTATCTTTTTACATATTTAAATTTATTTATCATTTGTGTACTCTTTCTTGTTGCAATCATGATTGCAGTATTTAGTGTTTGAAGTATATCAAACTTCTTATTCATGGATGAATTTTCAATTTGATTGATTCTCTTATAATTATTAAGATCAGTTTGAGATATTGTGCTCAATTTCTTGTCAACAAAAGAGAATTAGATCCAGCATATTAGAAGGTGAAAATTTGTTTTCTATTGATATCATTTTGTGAACAAAGTTGCTCTTTTTTTTAATATTTTGATTAATTGAGTTTTCAGTTGTATGAATTATGGAATTAATAGTTTAGTTTTTTGAATAATTTATTTTAAAAATTATTGTATATGAAATACATAAGTATGTTAATATGAAGTTACCAATTTATCTAAACTTGAACGTTAACATTAGATGTTACACTTTAAAGTTATATATAACTTGTTACATATTCTTTTGTGTTGAATGTAATAGATTACATGTAATTGGGATATTTTTCAAACATTTAGCTTTAGGATTTTCATTTACAATGTTGTTATGGATGCACTATAAAATGTAATGAGGTTAATAAACTGAGTTCGTAATTGTTTCACCATTATATTTTAGAGTTTATGGTGTGATTTAACTAATTAAATTCCCATTATGATTGAATGTGAATCATTACATGTCTTTAATTTTTTATAAATAATGTGCTAATATTTATATGCATAGTTTAGTTAACGAGTTTTTGTAAATTTATTAAATTTTAATCATTATTAAATTATTTATTCATTATTTCTTCTCAATATAAGTGATATATGTAAATAGTCACATCCATGTTTGTTTATGAAACACTTAATTATGTTCATATGAAGTAACCAATTTATCTAAAATTGAGTGTTAACATTGGATGTCACACATTAGAGATGTATGTAACTTGTTACATATTATTTTGTGTTCAATGTACCATATTACATCTAATTGGAGTATTTTTCAAATATTTAGCATCAATATTTTTATTTCCATTGATGTTGTTGATGCATTGTGAAATGTATCAAGGTTGTTAACTTGAGCTTATAATTTTTTAACCTTTGTATTTTAGAGTTTAGAGTGTGATGTAATGAGTTACATTCATATTGTGATTGAATGTAATTCGTTACTATCTCTAAATTTTTGTAAATAAAGTTCTAAAATTTATATGTATAGGTTAGTTAAAGGGTCCTTGTAAATTTATTAAATTTTAACCATTAGTGAATGATTAATTCACTTTTTATTCTTAATATAAATTATATATGTAAAACGTTACATCCATATTTATTTTGATGTAATTTTTTGCATCTCATTGATCATGAGTCCATAATAAGATGCAATTATATATATCAGTATTTCAACAATTGTATTTATAAATTCTATAATAAATAAATAATTTTTTCAAAGTCCTTATAATATTCTTCTAAATCATTTAATATATAATGTGTTACTATTTTTCTTCTTTCTCTTATCTTCCTTTTTGAATCCTTCAAAATCCTCGAGTGATAATATTCTCTTTTTTCTTATTCTTCCTATCTTTGCTTTCTTCTTTCTATTATACTTTGTTTTCATAATTGGTTCTAACACTAGTATATCTCTCACAATAATGAGTAGGTTCCCTTTATCTTAATGTTTGATTGGGTAGATTACGGCTTCATAATCAAATACTAAGGTACATGAGTGATAAAATTCAGATCACATTGATTCGTAATGCCTTTTTTTGTATGCAAGTTGCAATGCATGTTCACAAAAGAGTTTCATTGCTTTAAATTTACCATAGGTGCAAGTCCAAGTATCTAATTCTACAATATAAACATTAATATCCTTCTTTACTTGTACTTTATGGTTGTCTATGTGAACCACTTCAATTTTTTCTATCTTTATCTTTCCCTTTTCAATATTATTTTCTTGTCATCTTGTTAGTACTCTCATATGTAATCCTTCTTCTCTCCTATTTGCAAATCATTGTTGGATTATGCCTCTCAATTCCACCAACATGTAAGTGATAAGAATGTCTCTTGCAAGTCTCGATATTGCATTTATATGTTTTGCATTGTTTAATGTCATGAAATCATATCTTATTTTTGGAGCTGGGTATTTACTCTTGCTCATACTAAATAGTTTTTTTCTTTAGGTATTCTATATCTCTTTTGCTTATTTCTTGGATCATGTTTATATTCTTATTGAACTTAAGTTCTATGTATGCACATGCTATTTGTTTGAAGTAATTATTTGTATCATCTTATGGAAGTATATTATTGGGGTTTGCTTCATGTGATAGTAACAATAGCAATGGTATGCGTTCCTTCCAAAATTTATTTCCATTGTCGATTTAATGGCTGCACTCTTATTTGACACTATAATTAGTTCCTTTTGTGAAAATGAGATTATTCAATCAAGTTTCCTATCTACTACTTCGAAAGAAATGGGAAATATCTACATTTTATAAAATAATAAATGAATCATTTAAATATAACAGTTTGTTAACTCTTAATCAATTATAGAACCTATGTTTTAGTATATATTAAGTTCTTGTACCATATTTTGTTCTCATATTCTAAGCCAACAAGACTTGAATTCGAGATATTAGAACATTCAAACAAATCAAGATTATATTTTTTCAATATCGATGAGTTTATTTTGTAAGATTTTTATTTTTTATTGAGTTTAGATACTTCTACAAGGAACTTATCTTTTTTCTGTTTTGCATATTACAAACTCTCCAAATGCTTCATCAATACTAGTGACATTAAGATATTTAAGTAAGAATTCAGAGTCACTTTCCTCATTGTTTGAATCAATATCATACTTACTACAATGTCTACCATTTTTTTATAGCAAATGCTACAAAATTGGTGTCACTATTTTCTGATTCAACTGGATTGTTATTATCACTTTCAGAGTCAATAAGTATAGTCTTGAAAGCTCTTCCAGTGTTTTTCTTCTTATTTGCATAGTTAGCTACAAAGTGACGAAAACTCATACATTAAAAGCATTGAGATCCAACGGGTTTAGGTTTCTTACCATCAGAAACCATAGATTTTAGTTCTTTTAGATTTTGTTTCTTTTGATAACTTAATTGTCCTTTGTTTTAAGAATTCTTTTTGTTGAAGGCTCTATTCAGTTTTCTGGTCAAGAGTGCCAATTTGGCATCTTCATTGTCACCTTCTTCTATCATAGCAACTTTGAAAGCAACACCTTTTTTCTTTGTGAAATGATGAAAACTTAACTCAAAAGTGAGAATTCAACCAACTAGCTCCTCAATTTTAATAGTGTCAAAATCTTATCTATCATCTATGGTAGTGACTTTTGCGTGAAAACTATCTGGTAAATAACATAATATTTTTCATGAACAACCTGAATTCCTCATTTTTCTTACCGAGATTGGAAAAAGAGTTAGTAGTATCACTTAGTTTGGTATAAAATTTAGAAAATGTTTCATCCTAAGATTTTTGAATTCTCTACCAAGCATACAAACTTTAGTTCTTTTAACTTGTGGGATTCCTTCATGGGTAACTTTAAAATTATCCAAAGCATACTTAGCATTATAAACATGAGAAATAAGTCAGAACTCATCAGTAGACACAACAATAAAGATAGCATTAATACTCTTTTGATTCCAATTACTACCGATTTATCTTTAGTGGTCCAATATTTTCTATGTGTAGGAATGACTACATCATCTTTGGTAAGTATAGGTGGTTCCTAACCATAAAGCACATAGTTCTAGACACTCTCATCTACAGACCATAGAAATGCTCTCATTCGAACCTTCTAATGTGGGTAATTAAACCTATCAAAGTAAAGAGCACATGTTGTAGATGAACCCTTTCTCAAATGATACATAACAAAGTCTTAGGTACACTAAGTGTATCTAGTGATGGCTTCGATACTAGTTAAAAGTTTCTTTTTTTCATTTATGGACCTAATTAGCTAGAGGGGTGAACAGATAATCAGTGAAATTATGAAAATTCTAAATTTTTATAGATGGCCAAGCATGTAATCACACGTAAATAAAATAATGCAGAAAAACCTAGGTTACACCAATGACCAAAGAGAAAAACCAATGGTCTACTATACTACCTAACTATCCACTATGAAAAATAAGGTCAAATTATAAGACTAGGTCTTATACTATCCATCAAGATATAGCCCCTAAATAATCTACTTACAATCCATTACTTTCTATATAGTCTCTACAAAAAAAGTGTTTGAAGCTAGACCAATGTTCTGACAAGTTGAGTCACACAAGCAATCAAACCCGTTCTACCAGTACCTAAAATGTTAGCACAATAACACAAGTGCAAATATGTATCCTAAAGTAGATTTATTAGTGATAACCCTAACTAGATGATTAAATAAATATATAAATAAATCAAAGTAACCTAGCAACCCTGAAGCATTCAGTTTAAAGTATAATATCACAAATATTATAGGCTTGTCAATCCATCTAACACAACCACAAATGTTTGATAAATTAACTCAAATAAAAGACCTACTTGAATATTTTTTGCAAAAAATATGAGAGAGATAATGATGAAGAGGAAAATGCTCTTGTATGGTCAATTAATGTTCTGTGCTTAGGTTTGTATATATAGAATATTTTGAAGTACTAGGTCAAAGTTAAATTACTATGTTGTTCATAAAATCAATTAAAAGAGTTTTTTTAAAAAGGAAAATATAGCAAAAAGCCAATTCACTACAAGGTAGAAATAAGTCTTAAAATCAAAGTCCTAACTACTCAATCGATCTAACATATTTTCAATTGATTAATTTAATCCATTGAATGCCTTCATTGATTGATCCAATATAGTGATCAAAACATGTTTGATTGATCCAGTGTAATAAATAATTAATTCTAAACTAAGGTCAATCGATCTAACTAATAAATTCATCGATATGGTGCTCAATCAATCGACAATTAATTTCTCAATAAATCTAGTCAATTAAATAATTAATTCCAAATTTTTTAAACGGAGTTGATCAATTCTCAATCTATGTACATAATTCAATCGATTTGATTGATCTAAACATGTCTCGATCGATCGAGTAACCTAATCTCAAAATGTTTCTACATGTCTAATATGAAATCTAACATGCATAAGATCAAAGATATACCTAAATTATGATTTTTGAAGCTTGATAGTTTCTTTAGCTTGAAAATATTCTCAAAGGACAAACCTAAAAACTAGAATTACATTTGTATATTTTGTTTACAAATATCACCACCACTCATATAGACCTTACATTATGTAATTAAGTGTTGTCCATACTTGATGTAATTACCTTTGAGTCAGTTATTAGTTATGTTATTAATTTGTCTACTTATTTATTTTTCTTCCAAATTGTGGCATAGAAGACTAAGGTCAAATGCACATGTTAATTAATAAAGATTTTATATCTTTTACAAAAATAAGTGTGATACTTCTATAGAGGTAAAATAAATAGGTCATGTTTCCAATCAATTAAAAGGAACATGAAATGCCTTGATTTTCATCCATAGTAATCTATGTGATTTGAACTTAGCTGAACATGGGTGGTAATAAGTATATTATTACTTTTATTGATAATAGCACAAAATATTTCTATGTTTGTTCACATGAGAACAGAGATAAAGCTAAAAAGAAATTTATTCTTTATAACATTAATGTTGGGAATCAATTCAATAGAAAAATCAAAGTATTGCAAAGTGATCGTCGTAGTGAATATGAAATACCTTTTGGTAAAATCTATGTACGATACATAATTATGCATGAAAACATAATTATGTTATTGAAAAAAGGATCACACCTTGATTTAAATTATGGATGCAATACTATTAAGTTCTATGTTATCTCAGAACTTATAGTGGGCTCTTTTCATTGGCTAACTATTTTTTAAATGAGAAATTCCATAAAAAAAAGGTACACACACCATATGATTTATTTAAAGAAATGATATTACTACTAATACTTACTAGTGTGGGAGCGTCATACAAAAATGACCATATATTTGGAAATAATAGATTGTATTTTATTAGATATTCACATTACATAAGTGTTTATTAGTTTCTTGTGCATGTGTCAAATATGACACAAGATAATGGAATGAAAAAATTCATCATTCTTTGAGCATGTATTTGTTTATATGTCCTAAGCAAAATGAATTTTATCTAAATAAACTTGTGAGACTATAAATGAAGATAATCAGAACCAACAACTTGTGTCTTTATGTAGATGACATGCTCATTGTGGATCAGTAGTGATCATATATATGGTCAATTATATTAAGAATATTTTAAATTCAAGATATATTTGACATGAAAGACATAAGACTTGCTGATATAATTATGGGATTTGTTATATTAAGAGGTCTCATTCTAAGTTAGTGTTATTATACTTGAGAAATTTGACAATGGTGATTTAAAAAATGTTAGAACATCGATAGATGTTAATCTATACCTATCTAAGAATAGAGATAAGAATGTGTCTTAGGTGGAATATTCTAGAGTGATACAATGTTTTATGTACTTAATGAGTTGTACAAGAAAGGACATAGCTTACACAATATATAAATGAAGTGGATATACCAGCAACCTAGGATTTTATCACTAGAAATGTATTACAAAACTACTTAGATACTCAAAATATAATCATAACTATGGACTGTATTACAAGAGATATCCAACTATACTAAAATGATACAACAATGCAAACTAGATATATGATATGAAAGACTCAAAGTCTACTAGTGGATATGTGTTCATACCGGGTGGTGCAATTATTTTATGAAAGTCTTCTAAACAAACGTGTATTTCTAGATCTACGATAGAATCTAAATTCATTGTTATGGATAAATTTAGTAAATAGGCTAAATGGATATGCAATTTCTTAGAGGATATTTCTATGTGGAAAAACCTTTTTCCTGCAATTTGCATTCACTATGATAGTCAATCTGATATTGGCGAGTCAGAGAGTAATATATACAATGGTAAGTCATGACATATACGTTATAGATATAATCCATTAGACAATGTACTCTCAATTGGGGTTATCTCTATTGACTATGTAAAGTCAAAGGATAATAGAGCAGGTCTGTTAATCATAGTGCTAAATAGAGTGTTAGTTGAGTAGTAACCAAAGGGAATAGGACTAAAGTTTATGAATGAATAGGTACTTGCAAAGGAAACCTAACCTAATTGACTAGAGATCCTAAGATCTTGGTTCAAATGGACAACCTAAGTTTAAGGACTTAGTGATATCATTTTCTTGGGCAAGGAAGTTTATCCTCAAGTCTATTCCAATGATAAAAAATAGTGATACACGTAGGAGGGTAAAGGTTAAGTTAAAGCTTTTAATGATTCTTATAGAAAGAATGTTAAGCATATTATTGCTGATTAATCTTTATGGGTTACTCTTAATGATAAGAGATCACTTATATGAGATAAAAGTGAGATCGCTTCGAAAGAGAATTATGTAGGGCTTAACCCTCACAGAACCAATGGTATGTTTATGGCCGAAAAGAACATAACAGTGATAACTTAATTGTGTCAGAAAAGATTATTACGTGAAGTATGTCATCGCTTACATGTACAACAGAATAATTCAAGGATATCGTATCTATTGATCAGTTAGTAATGTAAATATATTTTCACGAAGAAAGGTTTAAAAAGTAACCACCTATCTATCCTTTATAGATTTCAAATTATTAAACTCTATTTTTGTGCCAAATTATTTCTTGAGTCGTTCCCTTGACATATATGAGATTGTTAGAATTTAATTGAATGAAAATTGGAATTTAATTGAATGGAAGTTGGAATGGTGTTGAAAATTTTGAACGGTTTTACAAATGATTAATTCACATTAACCATTCAAGCGATTCTCTTTTTTAATTTTGTTTGTCCTTTTAGGTATTCAATTCTTTCTTTAATTCATTTGCAAATTTATTTTGTAAACTTATATATATATATATAAACAAAAAATTCATAGAAAAAAAGAAGGAAATGATATTTTTATTTTTTATTTTCTCAATCTAAAGTTCTAAATTTATGTTTTTTCTGAAAGAGTTTAAACATTTTAAAATTTGTTGGAAAAATTAACAGTGATGTATATTTACTGCTAATTGATCATTGTATCATATCTCGTATATTTACTATTAATTGACCATTGTGTCATATCTCAAATACCTACGTTAGTTAAAAATTTATCTTAAAGACATCGTGTGGTATATAAGCCTTGGTCATTTCTTTATATAATTTTTACTTTATGTCATTTAAATTTTATATTTATAATTTATATATATTTATATGTATGTAATTTTGATTTAGAATGATAGAATATTTATTCTTTACTTATTTGTTCATGCATTATTTCTTATGATTAAAACTAAATCCACTTTCTAACAATTACCATAAAACCCCTAACAAACTCAGCATCAAAGTTTCATAAAGTGACATGGAGGCAATTAGGCACCATTATTATTAATTTATTACGGTGGAAGATTAATAAAAGGGAAACTTTCCAAATAAATCTATTATTCTTGAAAAAATTATCCAAAATAATTTCATTTTAAATAATATTTAGATTTATTATTATTTGTTTCTAGATAAAGCTTACCACGTTACTTTAGAGAGATTTTGGTAAAAATAAAATTTATGATAAAGACTTAATGGGAATACCTTTGTGTTGTAGAAGAAGGCTTACCATTTGCTATCCAACATTATGGTAAGTCTTAGAATGATAAGACAATATCTCATGGAAACATTATAAAACCTTACTTGAGAATAATTTTTATAAAAAATATAATTTGTGGTAAGTCATTAACCTAATGTGCTAACGTGAGAAGGCTTATCAATGATATTTAGTGTCATCGTAAGACTTAACTACAAGAGACGTAAATTTTAATTCAAAAACGATTTTAATAAAAAATAAAATCTAACTTAAATATTTCGTTATTATTTCATAGTCAATAAAGTGATTTTCCATTGTTGAAAATGACCCAATTGCTTTTCACCATTCGTAAATGTATCAAAGAACAAACTATTTCTAGTCTCCATGGAAATTAAAATTCATTAAATATATAGCCGTGTTAATGGGGATATTGCTAGTCACGTATTTAAGAAAACAATACTGTTGCGCTTCTTCTTCTTTTTTTAATAATATTAGTCAAAATTCCCTAATTTTCAAGTTTTTATTTTTTTTTATTCATGCCACCATTTACAAAATTCTTATATTCCCCCTAACCCAAAAGACTGGGCATTTAGAAATGTATAATAACTTTAGTTAAAAATTTGGCATCACTGTCTTTTAACACTTTTTTCCGTCCATTAATTCTTTCTTTTGTTTTGTTTTGGTTTTTTTTTTTTTTTTTTTTTTTTGCTGAAGGAATTCCAAGATGAATAATTTCAAGTTACATGTCATAATCATGGTAGCATGTTTATGCAAAAGATTGCAGATTATAAAGTACAATTATATCGTCATTTGCCACATTTATTAGGAAAAATATATATAGCACTATTAAATGCTTAATAAATGTATCACTAATTATATGAGAAACGGTTTCTGTATATGTTTATTAAAATCCATGCTACATTTAATTTTTGATGTATATGAATTACATTGGCCAATCGCAATCTTACAAGTAGTTGATAATAAAAATCACTACTTATTTAAGTAATGGTGCCTAGTTTTACTCATTTATTTGGGATCATTCCAACTTGGAAAAGATTATAATTACTGTTTGCTAATTGTAAGGTTACAAATAATAGGAAATTTACACATGTTAAGAATGTTATAGGAAATTTACACAAGTTAAGAATGTTATAGGAAATTTACATATGTTAATTAAGAATGTTAAAAGAAATATATGTTGAATGTAATTATGAAGATGTGTTAAACATATATTTAATATATTTAGTGTCTTAATAGGAATGAAAAATGAAATTCTATATATAAAATAAGTTATAATATACACTTAAATATTTATTAAAATGTAATATACAATTATATTATAATTTTAAAAAATATTTTAACTACAGTGAATCAGCTTAGTAATTTTGACTTTAATTCAAAAACTTCCTTATTTTCTTCTTTCTTTTAACAATTTTTC
The DNA here is from genome assembly GCA_037013495.1 of Hippophae tibetana. NCBI lineage: Eukaryota > Viridiplantae > Streptophyta > Magnoliopsida > Rosales > Elaeagnaceae > Hippophae > Hippophae tibetana. The sequence continues at coordinate 106,758,082 of CM072810.1, forward strand.
TAAAAATACCAACTCTATTTAAGTGATGCTGAGCTCGAGATGCTTGAAACAAATTATGGCTTCTCATTTCAACCGTGCTTTACCTTTTTTTATCTTGGTATTAATTTTATATGCGTCATTGATGGTTAACGTTAATGCAGGTTAGTAATTCTGTCTAGTTTAAAATTCTTATATTATTGGAAACTAATTGTTTGATTGAATTATATCTCATCCAAAAACAAAAACAAAAACAAAAAATCACTAATTGATTAACATTGTAACAAAAAATATGTTTGGAATTTATAGTTAATTTATTTTCAATAAATTAATTATCAAATAGTGAAGAAAGAAAATACTTTTTTTTCCTCCAATACATAAATAACTTAATTGTTTAACATAGTTTTACTTTTAATTCTTACGGTCAAAAAATACATGTTCATTTATATTATAAGAAAAATAAACATATTATTTTTCTAAAAAAATTAAAAATAAAACTACATATATGAAAGAATTATGTCATACAATTAAAACTACTTTTTTTAGGTTGTTATATCCCCATTTTTTCACCTATGAAAATTTTTGAATAAGAAAACAAAAAAAAAAACTTCATTTATGAATTTCTGATAGATCTTGAGCAATACTAAGCCTAAATACACACTTATTAGGAGTCTATTTTATGCAAACTAGATGTATTATTCAATGATATGAAACTCATTTTAAATATGATAAAAGAGTGGGTTTAAGTGTCTCAATTACATATTGATAAGTAGTATACTTATTAAAAAAAAGAGGATTTTACATTTAAATACTAAATTTTGAATGACATGTAATTTTACTAAATTAACTTTTCTTTAAATGAAAATACTTATTTTTGAAAATAATATCTAATATGTTTTTTTAATGATTATTATTGTTAAAGAAGATTTGGTTTTTTGACATCATATAATTTGAAACATATCAAATCATATTATTTAGTTATCAATTTTTTAAAACTTTATGGATAATTTATTAACCTTTTAAATCGTATGATTTAATCTTTAAATTTTTAAAAATTTACAAATAGATCTTAAATTTTTAAATCTCAAATTCATATTTTAACTGTGAAAATGGTACTAATATGTGAAGTTTTAGAAGGTAATGACTAAATCATACAATTTATGTAAAATTTTAAATAGAAAGTGGATAATATGATTTGAAAAGTTACGAAAAAAGTATATTTTAGTTAACACATTAAGACTATTAAAAGATGAAAAATGTTACGAGTAATATTTCATATATTAACACATATATACATATACTATACATTTAAAAAAAATATGTATTCTACATTTTAAAAACAAAAGTTTAATTTTAGAGAGAAAACTTATATGTCAAACAAAAAAACGTTTACGTAAGAGTAAGAGTAAGAGTAAGAGTATAGAGTGTATAAGAGAGTACAAATGGGTGTTTTTAAATTTTTGTTTTTGGTACAACAGGCCACATGCAATTAACTTTTAGGATACATATTCATATTAACTAATTTAACATAAGATGAAGGAAATTCAAACCCAGATCCATTGGGACGTTGTTCCTATAAATGAAATTGTCTACTTATCAAGGTTTCCTTTTTGTTTTCGGTTGTTCATTATCAAAGTTAACTATGCTTAATGATCCTCGTATATCTTTTTTTATTTTTATTTTGTTATAATAAATTCAATTTTTTTTCTTTTGGAAAAGAGTTTGAATTATTATTGAAAAATGTTAACTATATTAGTCTTGTTGCATATTAGAATAGGCTTAGCAGTTCCGGTAATTAAACAAAAGAGTGAAGTGTCTAAGTACTCCTTTTATTTATGATAGATATGTTGTTTATTCTTATAGAATAGAAAATAACTTCTAAGTTCATTTATTTATAAAAAAATATCTTTTAAGTTATTTGTCTGTAAAATATGTGTGCAAGTATAATTAAAGTTCATTTTTCATCTAATTGTTAATTAAATATAACATAATAATACAATTTTTATAAAAACGTTTATATTTTTCGTTAGGTATATAAATAAAAAATTAATATTTAATTAAAAAATTATTCAAATATTTTAAAAAAAATTCTTTCAAAATTTATTTTTCGGTTAAACAAAATTTTTATTGTCTAATATACAAAGTAACATATTAGATAACTATTTTATTTAAGTTTAATCCATATTTTATTAAAAATTTGAGTAATTTTTTAATTAAAATTACTTTATTAGATATATTCATATTGATAAATATAAACATACATATTTAATTTATGTTATTCCGTTATATTTAAAAAAAATTAATATTATCCTTAACTAACACCTTTTTTAAATACAAAGTAAGTTGAAAACACATTCTTTAGATAAAGAGCTACTAAAAAGCTCCTAGGGCCTAAATAAATAGACTTATACATTAGGACGTGAATTAGTATGTGCTGGTTTAATTTGGGTTGGTATAAATTTACCGAATCTAAATTTATTCAATTTTAACTTAAATTTAATTTAATTCGTGTAATAAATTAACAATCCTAATCCAAATAAAAAAGATACATGGTGTCCCAAAATAGTGTAAATTAATCCAAATTTTTATATATACCTATCAATTGTTATTTTTTAAAAAATATTATACATTTTCTTATAATGTTTAATCTAATTAGAATGGTAAAAAATTTGAACTAAATTCAATGTATTATAATAACGTTAAAGATACAAATAAAATTTTTGTTACAAATTTTTACAAAAGTAAAAGATAAAAAATTTTAAAGTCATAAATATATTACAAATAATTGAAGAAATATATACATAAAATTAAAATAAATAATATTTTTGATTTAAATTTTATGTAATTGTAATTAGTGATAACATAATATATTTATAATAATAGTTAAGAATAATAAAATTATAAATCAATAAACTCATCCTAAATACTTAATTTATATGAAATAATTGATTAATTCAAAAGAAATTATAATAAATATTATGTTTAAATGAAATTCATAAATATATATACGAAGAAAAAAAAGTTATAATAAAAATAGTAAGAAATGTAAATATGAATTAGTAAATCCAACATATAGAAAAATAATATTAATAATATATAAAAATAATTATAATAAATTTTTATTTTTATATTATTATGCTGGTGTAAGTCAACCTTAATTTTTCGTTGTTATTTAAACTAGTTCAAAATATATAATGTGAATCATTTTGGTGTTAGATTTGGATAATTGAACTGGAATACAAATTGTCACCTTTGCTCGAACGACACTTTTCTCTTCACAAAATTAGTCAAATTTGTCCCATTAACATAATTAAGTATTATACCTAATAAAAAATATATTTATTAGATACAATATCAATTTACTAATTTCAAGTAATAATAAATAAAAATTATGAAATAAAAAAATTCATGTGCAACAAAATATTTTGGTATGAATATAAGAACGTTGTATTAATTCAGAACAAAAATTGTAAAGTCTATCCGGTATTCTTAAAGAAGGAGGTCACATCTTAAGTTCATTTACAATTACGTAGATTGTAATGATTATTTAGTCATTGGGTCTTTAAAGTTCATTTACAAATATCCGGTATTGGTTATTTTATTCTTTAGTTATTAGGGATTAAAATATTTATAATTATGATTATTTTTACTAAATTTATTTATCTTAAATATCATGAATGATTATTTTTCGATTAATTATTTTAAATCTTATTTTTTATTAATTAACTAATATAAATTGAATAATAAATTATTAATAGATAAAATATTAAAAATTATCATTTTTTTAGTTAATTATATTGTCTTATTTTTTTATCAATTATATAATATATATTAACTAATAAAAATTAATAACTAAAATATTAAAAAATTAAAAAATTATAATTACTTATCTTTTTTTTATAAAAATTTAATTATATGAAAATTGTCATTTTTTGATTAATTATCTTAATTTTTATTTTTTATCAATTAATTAATATAAATTAAATAATAAATATTAATTGATATTTTTTAGATTAAAATTAATAATATTTTTTATACAAAGTTATTTATCTTAAATAACATAAATCATTATAATATTTTCTAGTTAAATGTTGAAAAATATTTATATTACAATTATTTATTTTTTTATACAATATTATTTTTCTTAAGTAACATAAACAATTTCTTTCCTGTTAATTTTCTTAAGTCTTATTTTTTACTAATTAAGAAATTAACGCATAAAAAAATATGAGCTTGATTAGTTAAATAAAAAATTCATATATAAATGAAATTCAAAAAATTACATAAATAATATCGTAACTTATAACAATAAAAATAACACTTTAATAATATTTAACAAATTTAATTAGACTGAGTTAAACAATGAAACTAATCGAATGATTTGAATAAAACTTTTACGGTATTTAATTAAACGATATTTAACGAGTAGTTTTAAGTTTGATTTTCGTAACATTAAAAATATATAAACTCAGATTTGGCTACAAGTTACAAATGTTATTTTCCCAATTAAATTTGTAGTAGTTACGAAAATGATATTATTCAATTTTTTTATTAGACCAGTTCGTGATTCATTAAAAAGTGATGAATAATAGTATTTCTTGAAAATTAACTTGTTATGATTTGTTGTTGTAGTTGGTGGTGCGAGGAAGCTGCTTAGAAGTAGAAGTACTCCACCTCCGAAAGGAAATTCTGGACATCATACTCCCAGTTCTCCCTACGAGTGTGCTAGGAACAAATTACCACCTTTAAAATGTATAAAACCAAGTGTATAATGGCAATTGAAAAAGTACGTACGTAGAAGCATATAACCTTATAAAGTAATATTACATTCAATAAGATATCTTTCGATGTTTCAGTTATTTTTTTAACCGATCATGAATATTATTTAATAGATAAAAATAATAATATAAATCAATTTTTAACAAAATTTATAATTAAATCTAATATTAACATGTGATAAAATAAAAACTTTAACGAATAATGTAACATCACATCATCATGTTCGTTATATACTAGGTGATTTGTAAACTATACGACTAGTTATAGTATTACCCTAATTGATATGAAAGTTGTTAATTAGATTAAAAATTGGTGATGTACAACGATGAAGTAATTGTTTGATCAATTATTAATAAAAAAATTAATTAAATATTAATGTATATATTAAATTATGATAAAAATTATTTTTGATTTATTTAAATGTAATAAATAATTGTTTATAGTAAAAATCTATTTTCGCCATATATGTTAGAACTACCAGAAAGCAATTAGCTTAGAAACTGTTTTCTTGTGTTCACAACACAAGAACTGATACTACATCTCTTAGCACAAAACAGAAACTGCCCAAGTACTCCCAAGCATCTTCCCTTGCGTTTCCTTGCACATGCACTTAATAACTTTCAGTTACTTGGTTACACTATCTATACTACAATACACACTTACACACCCTAACTACATACACCTCTTGTATAAATACTATAAATAAACACTTCCATAACAAGGGCTTTCATGATTTTTTCACAAGACTTTCTCCTTTCCTCTCCATCTCTTTCTTGTGCTTGAAATTTTTTTACTGCTCAGTTTATCATGGTATCAGAGCAAATAAAATCGTGATTTACGGTTTTGATATAGTTGATGCACCAACATTCATCAATTCTTCAACTAGCCTACAAATTAATAACAGTTAACACTTACTATTATGAAAGAGAAAAAGAAAAAGAAGTAAAAAAGAACAATCTGGATTCAACCTAATTAGAAAGAGTACAAGAAGGCTCTTATATACAAGAAGCCTAAACCAATGAAAATAAGCCACATGGACAGTTGGCATAACAGAAAAACAATAAGCCAGAAAAGAAGAAAAAACTATATAACAGAAAATACTCTGTCTTAACACTCCCTCTCAAGATGGAGAGTAGATGTTAATCAGTCCCATCTTGTCCAACAAACCTTTGAAAAGAGAAGGATGAAGAGCCTTAGTGAATACATCAGCCAACTGATTCCGAGTAGAAACATGTAAGGTCTTCAAAACTCCTGCCTAAATTTTATCACGAACCAAATGACAATCTATCTCGATGTGTTTTGTTCGCTCATGGAAAACAAGATTTGCTGCAATGTGTAAAGCAGCTTGATTATCACAATATAGCAAGGCAGGCCTAGAATGGCTTACCCCAAGCTCTTTCAACAACGACAACAACCAAGTCAGCTCGTAGGTGGAATTAGCCATGGACCTATACTTAGCCTCTACTGAAGATCAAGAGACTGTAGCTTGTTTCTTAGACTTCCAGGAGATCAACGAGTCTCCTAAAAATACACAATACCTTATATGGAATGCCTACTGTCAGCACAACCAGCCCAATTAGCATAAGAGAAAACTATGAATTGAGCTTCAGCTGTTGTAGATAGATCACTTTCAGCATAAGCTCTACTACTTCAGACTTAGAAGGAAGAAAAAGACCTTGTCCAGGAGTCCCTTTCACATATTGCAAAACTCTTTGCACAACCTTGAAGTGAGGAAGTCTTGGTTGAGACAAGAATTGGCTAAGTCTATTAACAGCATATGATAGATCCGGCCTAGTGATGGTGAGGTATAATAACTTCCCAATTAACCTCTTATAAAGAGAAGCATCTGGCAATAAATCCCCTTCATCTTGACTTAATTTCATATTTGGTTCCATAGGTGTAACCGCTGGTTTACAACCTAGGTACCCTGTATCAACCAAAAGTTGCAATGCATAAGACCTTTGTGAAATCGATATGCCCCTCTCTGTTCTGCCCACTTCTAAACCAAGAAAGTAACGCAAAGTTCCAAGATCTTTTAACTTGAATCTAGCATTAATCCTACTCTTTAAGTGTTGAACAGCCACATCATCGCTGCTGGCTATAATAATGTCATCAACATAGACAAGAATAACCATGAAAGCTGACCCCTTGCTGCTGATAAACAAAGAATGATCAGTTGCTGACTGACGAAAGCCTTCTTCAATCAAGGCACTAGAAAATTTTGCATACCACTGCCTTGATGCTTGTTTCAAACCATACAAGGACTTGCTGAGTTTGCAAACAACATTAGGAGGTAATTGTTTCTCCCCCTTATGACTATAACCTTGAGGAATAGTCATATATACTTCCTCAGAAAGGTCACCATGCAAAAAAGCATTATTAACATCCAATTGATGTAAAGACCAACCATGGACTGAAGCTAAAGCAAGTAAAAGCTTGACAGTAACAAGCTTTGCTACAGGAGCAAAGGTATCAAAAAAATCAACTCCCTCTTGCTGAGTATATCCCTTGGCAACAAGTCGTGCTTTGTATCTTTCGACAGTCCCATCAGCCTGAAACTTGACTTTATACACCCACTTACAACCAACGTCGTGATGTCCAGTAGGTAAAGAGACAATAGACCATGTATTATTGAGTGCTAAGGCATGTAACTCATCACCCATAGCTTTATCCCACTCAGGAATACCAGAAGCTTGAGAGAAAAATTGAGGCTCGGGTGTGCTAGAGATGGACATAACAGCCGCCTTAAAGTCCCCTTTGAGCTTGTCATAACAGAGAAAATTAGAGATAGGATGCTGAGTAGAATGATGATTGACAAGAGAATCATGAAGAACAGAACCACAATGATAAGCCTGCAAGTAGCTTGGCTTTTTAACACAACGTTGTGGTCTAGTAGAGAGTGTAATGGAAACAGCCATAGGAGAGGCTAAATCAGGAGAAGCAGTAGGAACAACAGGATGCACAATGTCAAAAACATCAACCGGCTCAGAACAAGGAGAAATATTGTCAAGAACAGGCAAAGGAAGAAAATTATTGGGGAATAAGGAAGTAATATCAGCAAAGGAACTCTTGGCAACCAGAGGAAAAATGGTCTCATGAAACACAACATCACGAGAAGCAAAAGTCTTATTACTCTCTAAATCTAGCAGCTTATAGGCTTTCATCCCAAAGGGATAACCAACAAGAATACAAGCTCTAGATCTAGGAGAAAACTTGTCACATTTACTCAACAAAGTGGAAGCATAGCATAGGCAACCAAAAGGGCGCAAGTGACCATAAGAAGGAAACTTATTATTCAGCACCTCAAATGGAGTTTTAGAGCTTAGAATAGGGAATGGCAGCCTATTCATAAGGTGAGCAGCAGTCAAAACAGTATCACACCAATGAGAGAGAGGAATACCTGACTGAAACAAAAGAGCACAAGCAATATTAAGCAGATGCTGATGTTTACGCTCAACAATCGAGTTTTGCTGCGGCCTTTCAACACAAGATCGATAATGAACAACCCCTTTAGAGTTATAGCAATGAGTCAGATCCAATACCTTAGCATTGTATGAACGAACTCCTTTGATATGCTTCCCATATTGGGTTTGAATCAGCATAAAAAAATCTGGAATAATCTTCTGAGCCTCAGCTTTAGTATGTAAAAGGAAAACCCAAGTATATCTTGAAGCATCATCAACAATGGTTAAAAAATATCGAAAACCTTCATTAGATATCACTCGAAATGGACCCCATACATCAACATGAATGAGATCAAAAGGTAAAGCTGAAAGTTTATTATTAGAAGTAAAAGACAAACGTCTTTGCTTTGCAAGAGGACAAACAGTACAAAGAGGCCTTTTATCAGCTCTAAAATTGAAAAAAGGAATCTTATCCTTATGCTGAGAAACCAAACAAGAAGGATGTCCTAGACGATAATGCCATAACGTCTCAGTGGACAAACCAGAGGAAGCATTACAAGCAACAGTAGAGTTAGAACTAGGTTGATACAAAGCTGGAACACTGAGATGGTAGAGATGCCCCACTCTTTTACTCGTCCCAATCTTCATGCCTTGAGTATCCTGAATCACACAGCCACCATCATGAAAAAATAAAGAACATGAGAGGCTCTTTGTGAGTGAACTAATAGATAATAAGTTGTATCTGAAAGAAGGAACATAGAGCACTTTAGATAAAACTAAGGAAGGCGATAACCGAACAGAGCCTATCTTAGAAATGGGGGCAAAATGTCAAGTAGGCAGAAGCACAAAGGTAGAAGTATAGTTGTTATCAAAAGAATCAAACAAGCTCAAATCATGACAAACATGATGAGTAGCACCTGAGTCAATAATCCAAACATTAGCTGATATAAGAGAAGAAATACCAGTGAAGTTGGACACTACAGGCTGCTGTTCTTTAGTATCCTGAGAGATCCCTTGCATCTGAGTACTTAACAGAGATATCAAATGTTGATAATCATTAGCAGTCAAAGCATGCAAAGGAGAAGTATTGTTACTAAAATTCTGGTGATTCTCTGCATTAACTTGAGTTTCAACAACAAAAGAAGTCTGATTAGCTAGAGGCTTTCAAGAACTTGTCGGATTGGAATACCCTGGATGACTACTTGTTTGGCCCTTAGAAAAATCTCCAGAACGGCCTTTTGGTTTAAAACCAGGAGGATATCCATGAATTTTGTAACATTTATCCACTGTGTGACCAAAGAAACCACAGTGTGTACAGACCGGTTTGTCATTCTTTCCCTTATAAGCACTGTAATTGCTACTAGCCACTCCATAAGATGCTGAAATAGGAGGCAGAGATGAACCAGAAAAATGCATAGATCGTTGCCTTTCTTATTGTATAACCAGAGAAAAAACTTTGTTAATCGGAGGCAATGAATCACTCATGAGAATTTGAGCTCGGATCTGACTGAAAGACTCATTCAAACCCATAAGAAATTGTAAAACATAGTCTTCATGTTAATAATTTGTCAAACTTTTCATTCCTCCACAATTACATACTGGTGCAGGTCTAAAATCACGTAATTCATCCCAAAAAATCTTTAGTTTGGTGAAATAAGCACTAACATCATTAGTACCCGGTGTGAGTGTGTGAATTTGTTGCTTCAGTTGGAAAATTCTAGGGCCATTGCTCTGATTGAACCGATCAATCCACATACTTCGAGCATCATGAATATACATAATACTATCTGATATGTCCTTGCTAACAGCATTCAAAATGCATGACATGACCATGTTGTTACAACGAGACCAAAAATGATACAAATTATCCCCAATTTCTGGTTTAGCAATAGATCCATCAACAAATCCAAACTTGTTCTTAGCAATAAGAGCTATAATCATAGATCGATGCCAAGAATTGTAGTTGCTACCTGTTAGAGAATTCGAAACCAAGCCAAGCCCTGGATGATCTCCATTATCGAGGTAGAAAGAACTATTGGAATCTTCATGAACACGATCAGTGTTATCCAAGATTGAGAAAGAATTTTCATTGCTCCGATTGCCTCCATTATTACCTCCTCGAGCTCCTCCTCCACGAGCCATTGAAGAACAATCAAGAACAAAGAAAGATCAACGAGAGCGAAAAATGGTGCTCTGATACCATATTACGAAAGAGAAAAAGAAGTAAAAAAGAACAATCTGGATTTAACCTAATTAGAAAGAGTATAAGAAGGCTCTTATATACAAGAAGCCTAAACCAATGAAAATAAGCCACATAGACAGTTGGCATAACAGAAAAACAATAAGCCAGAAAAGAAGAAAAAACTATATAACAGAAAATACTTTGTCTTAACACTTACAGACTCAATCTTCCTATCAATCTGAGTTACAACATAAAACTTGATGATACTAACTACCTTACATGAAAAGAACAATTGAAGCATGTGATCACAATTTATGATATTTCAAGGTTTCATTTATGGAACTGCAATTCCACCTCCAAAGATTATCAAGACACTGGTGAAAAGTGTTGATGTTGATACAAATGAAATCAAAGTTCATAAACTGCTTGAAGAAATTAAACTTTGAGTACAATATATGGAGCAAGAAGGACAATGATGTGAATAATTAGATATATTCCTTACTTACCTCCAATTATCTCAAGTATCTGGAAGGAAAATGTACCTCTCGCATGAGTACTGGATTGCCTTGCAAAACGCATTTATTGATGACTCGCAGGCACGTCTTATGCAATTAAGTTGATAGCTTCAAATAGTGAAGAAAGGCACAATGATAACGAAAGCTTATCTCAATGCGGCAAGAGAGTTAATCAATCATATGATTGCTGATAGTGGCACAATTAGCTCACGTGAACAAGTTTTTTATGTTTTTGGTGGCTTGGATTTGAGCTACAGCTCCTTGATTACTAATGTCACGAATAAGAAGCACATACCTAGCTTTGATGAAGTGTTTTCCAAAATAAGAAAATAGAATCACAATTGCAGATGATGAACATGCTTGACCCTTAATTAATTCAAGCAAATCTTGCAAATTGTTTGGTAACTTTGGTTATAATAGTGCTTCTGACTTTCATTTTTCTACATTTAATTTTTCTTGTTCTGTTGATATACATATGCCTATTTCTACTTTCTTGTCAAACACAACTCTTAATCATACTACACTAGGTATTTCTCTTGTTGGTTTTAACACTTCTCAATTACCACACACGCTAAATGCAAGATCACCAAAATCTCAATATCACTAAACTTTTGATAAAATTGCACAACAACCTCAATTACAGATACAAGACAAGATACATTATACACAATCATCACAAAGCACACTACCTATGAGACATACTACACAACAAAATTATCAATATCCTACACCTCGACAGACTATGTCATCACATAATAATGGCTTTCAATCACCTCACCAACACTTACCATCAAAATTTTGCTTGGTCAGCCTTTACCATATACCACACCACCATTGAATCACTCTTATCAGTAAATAACTTAGCCATCTAATGTTTCAACTTTACAACCTGTCCACTTCAACTTTTGGTAGTAGTTTTTAACCATAAACATAAACACTAGGTAACACATCCGAGTACCAGAAGCAAAATAATGTTTATTTTATAATATTATTCTGAGATTTAAGATTTACATTCAATAGGTTACCATATAAATAGTAAAAAAAATCCAAGTTATTTTTCAATTATTATTTACTTTTAATTGAAAAAAAATATTATATCTATCTTATTTTAGTAAAAATATATACAAATTATTGAATTTTGTTGATATTGTTAGTATTAAAAACTTAAAATTTAAAATTCAGGTAAAAAATAGTTTCATTTTATACATTAAACAAAAAATGCAACAAATAAAAACTCTTGCTTTCCCAGATGGTGGTGCGGGGAAGCTGCTTAGAACTCTAAACCCTCATCCACCTTCAATAGGAAACAATCGCAAATACAAACATGATACAAACAAAATCAACTCAGCCACTGCGAGGCACTTCAACGGGCGAACTGCTGCACACGAGGGGTGCAGGGGAAGTACCTGATTGGCGCAGCTCGACATAGGACATACCAAGATACATGCACAAGGGAAGCACTGCACAATTCTATTAAAATGTCATAATTTTGTTAGCGCATTAGCGCACTGCATTCACACAATTTCTCTCTCATTTAGCACTGAAATGTTAGGCTATAAATAGCCCTTAAGAAATGAAATAAAGTATGAAGAATTATACCTAATTTTCCCCCTTCCTCTGCAGCTTCTTCTTCTTCGTTTTGGTATTTCTCTGTTACTAATCGTAACAGTGGTATCATAGTAGGTTACGAGAATGGATACTCGAGGCAAATCTAATGTCAAATTTTGCAATGACGTAATAGAGACTCTTGGACGTCATGATAAAATTTTACAAGCAGTTCTTACTAAGTTGCAAGCAATGCGCGCAACTCATAACTTACCTGAGGATAACCTTTTTGCTAGAGACGAAACCAACCAATTCCAACCCTACACTTCACGGTCTCCTACAGAGAACAGTCACCCCCACTTGAGGTTATCCTTCCAAAGGTTTCCCGAGATCCCACATGATGGATTTATAAGGCCGAGCAGTACTTCGAGTTCACTAATATAGCTACTGACCAACAAGTACAACTAGCTTCCTTCCATGTGGAAGGCATCGTGTTACAGTGGCACCGGTGGCTCACAAAATTTTATGGACCTCTCACCTAGGAGGAGTTCACCAAAGCTACGCAATTGAGGTTTGGACCTACAGACTATGAGGACCCCTCAGAAGCATTGTCTCTCCTGAGACACACTACCAGTATGGCAGCATACCAGGAATCCTTCGAGAAACTCTCTCATTGTGTGGATGGATTACCTGAAGAGTTATCATTGGTTTCTTCATCGTAGGGTTAAGGGAAGATATTCGAATTGATGTCAAAATCAAGCAACCAAGAACTCTGGCTGATGCCATTGGTGTGGCGAGATTAATTGAGGAAAGAAATTTCTTACAAAAGAAGTCTACGACCATCCCTCGTTATCAGCTACTAACACCATCAAACCAGTAACTAACACCAGCGCTGGGTTGTTAGGACCTGCTCCTACGCAGCACGGAGGCTCCACTCAACCCTTACCTTTCGAAGGCTGACCAACCAGGAGGCACGTGAGCGGCGAGAGAAGGGATTACGTTACTACTGTGATGCTAAATTTGTTGTTGGCCACAACTATGCACGCCCACAGCTCTTTATAATGGAAGATTTGAATCAAAATGATGAAGAAGAGTGTGAGGAATCCATACCATTACTGGACCCCCAGGTAATACTACCTAAAATCTCTTTCCATGCTATAGTAGGAACTAAACATCCACAAACCTTACGTATTATGGGAAAACTGAAAAATAAGAATGTGTTGGTACTGATAGATGGGGGTAGTACCCATAACTTCATTGATCAGGCCTTAGCTACCCAATTTGGCTTACCTATAACCAAGGGAAAGAAACTAGAAGTGATGGTGCCTAACTATGAGAAATTAGAGTGTGTTGGACAATGCTGCAACCTCACTCTCATCATTTAGGGACATCCTGTAAAGGTTGATTACTATGTGTTACCGATGGCAGCATATCAAGTAGTTCTACGGGTTCAATGGTTGGAAACGACTATTCAGATGGTCTACAAGAACCTTACCCTATGTTTCAATTCAAAAGGAAGTTTACACACCCTCCAAGGGTTGGGAAGAGCTAATATGATAGCCATACCCTCTATGGAATGCTAGAGTTTACAAGGTATGGGGTTTCTCCTACAAATAAGACCAACATCCAACCATCAGAAACCTTCCCAGATATACTCTTATGAGATAAGTAAGCTACTAACTAAATTTCCAAAAAAAAATTGAATCAACTATTAGCTTACCTTCTACATAGGTACATGACCATCGAATTTCCCTACAAACTAACTCCGAACCAGTGAATGTTAGACCCTATCATTATCCACATGATCAAAAAACTGAAATTGAAAAGATAGTGCAGGAGCCCTTGCAATCCCAACTGATAAAACCTAGTAATAGCCCATTCTTCTCACCTGTGTTGTTTGTCAAGAAAAAAAGATGGCACCTAGAGATTCTGTGTGGATTATCGAGCTCTAAATGCCCTTACTATCGAGGAAAAATACCCTATACCTGTCATTGATGAGCTGCTAGATGAAATACATGGATCTAGGATTTACTCCAAGCTAGATTTGCATTCACGATACCACCAGATAAGAGTTCAAGAGGAGGATACACATAAAACTGCCTTCAGAACCCATGAGGGTCACTATGAGTTCCTAGTAATGTCGTTTGGCCTCACTAATGCACCAACCACCTTCCAAAGCCTCATGAATGATATCTTTCGACCTTTCCTCGGGAAATTTGTCTTGGTTTTCTTTGATGACATACTGGTGTATTCCAACTCTTAGGATGAGCATAATTGGCAACTATAATCTGTCCTTTAGTTGCTGACCAAAAACCAATTAGTTGTAAAAGAATCCAAGTGCCAATTTGGTGTGTTGTAGGTGGATTACCTGGGCCACCTTATCTCTGAACAAGGAGTCTCAGTGGACCTTGCTAAAATCCATGTTGTCAAGGAATGACCCATGCCAACTACAGCTAAAGGTGTTCAAGGGTTCCTTGGGTTGGTAAGATACTACAGAAAATTCATTCGACACTTTGGAGGATTAGCTACACCCTTAACTCAACTATTGAGAAAAAAAGGTTTCCATTGGAGTTGAGCCAGCCGAGATGGCCTTCCAACACCTAAAAAAGGCTCTCATATCTTCCCTAGTCCTATGCCTACCTGATTTCACACAACGTTTTGTGATTGAATGTGATACCAGTGGCATTGGTCTTGGGGAAATCCTCAGCCAAGAGAATAGGCGAGTGGCATATTTCAGTGCAACACTCAAGGGATCGGCCCTAGCCCTATCAACTTATGAGAAGGAAATGTTAGCTATGGTCAAAGCTATTAGATTATGGCACCCCTACCTATTGGGCAAACCTTTCACCGTGCCAACTGATCAAAGAAGCCTTAAATATTTACTGGAGTAGAGAATAATCACCTCCGCTCAGGCACGTTGGTTTCCTATACTAATAGACTATGATTATGTGATCGAGTATAAAAAAGGATCTACGAATCGTGGACCTGACTCCTTATCTAGAGTAGTATAATTTCAGTACCTATCTATCTCACAACCTCTAGCAGCTTGGTGGCCAACACTCCAACAAGAAGTTCAACAAGACCTTTTTTTATAAAAAGCTGAGAAACATGACTACCTCAACAGATACTCCTCACTTACACTATCGTAATGGTGTTTGGTTCAAAAGGAACAAGGTTTACCTAAGCTCCAAGTCTGCCTTAATACCAAAAATTTGATAGAATGTCATTCCTTGCCTATTGGAGGACATTTTGGAATTCAAAAAACACTATCTAGGGTTAAGCAGAATTTTTGTTGGCCAAACATGCACCAGAAGATAAAAGAATTCCTACGAGAATGTGGCATATGTCAATGGTTCAAAAATAATTGTATGATGCCAACAGGGTTGCTATAACCCCTACCAATTCCCACCAAGATATGGTTTGATATCTTAATGGATTTCATTGAAGGACTTCCCCTTTCCAAAGGCAATACCATGGTTATAGTGGTAGTAGATCGATTGACAAAATATGCACACTTTATTGCTATGAAGCATCCTTTTACTGCCTTAGGTGTTGCCAAAATATTTGTGTCTAATGTAGTTCGGCTACATGGCATTCCCACTTCTATAGTGAGTGATCGAGATAAAGTCTTCATCAACTCTTTTTGGAGAGCATTATTTCAGTTGTAGGGTACACAACTGTGTATGAGTTCCAAATATCATCCACAAAATGATGGTCAGACTGAGGTGGTCAATCGAGTTTTGGAACAGTACCTACGTTACTTTGCTGGTGATCAACCAAAACAGTGGGTTGAATGGATACCGTGGGCTGAATTCAGCTACAACACTTCAATACACTCCTCCACCAAAACCACTCCATTTGAAGCCTTTTATGGAATCCCTCCTCCCCATCTTGTAGCTTATATCCCAGGTACCTCGAACGTCCAAACTGTAGATAAGTACTTGCGTGATCGTGACACCATCCTTAGAGAACTACGTCACAACCTTATACAAGCTCAAAATCGGATGAAGTTCCAAGCCGATCAACATAGAAGGGAGATCACTTTCCTTGAAGGGGACTATGTTTATCTAAAATTACAACTGTACAGGAAAACTTCTGTTGCATTTTGCTCATCCATGAAGCTAGCTCCATGATTTTTTAGACCCTACCAGATCAGGGAAAGGATTGGTTCAATAGCCTACCGATTAGTACTGCCCCTGGGCTCTCAGATACATTATGTGTTTCACATCAGCATACTAAGGAAGCACATTAGGACCTCACTACCTATCAACCAGCAACTACCACCCACAACTAATAACTCAATAATTATACCACAACCTGAAGCCGTCTTGGATCGTCTAGTGATCTAGAAGGGAAGGTACCGATCAAAGGCAAAATTTTTGATCAAATGGGTTGGAGCCCCAAACACAAAAGCTACCTGGGAAAATGAAAAACGTTTCTCTAAGTCTTACCCGGAGTTCATCCTTGTGGACAAGGATTCTAAAAGAAAGAGAGGAATGATACGAATAAAACCAGCTCAGCCACTACGAGGCGCTTCAACGGGCGAACTACTGCACACGAGGGGCGCAGCAGAAGTACCTGATTAGCAAAGCTCGATGCAAGACGTACCAAGATACGGGCACGAGGGAACCACTGCACAATTTTGTTTAAATTTCAAAATTTGTTTGCGCATTAGCGCACTACATTCACACAATTTTTCTCTCATTTTATCATTGAAATGTTAGGCTATAAATAGCCCTTAAGAAATGAAATAAAGTATGAAGAATTATACCTAATTTTTCCTCTTCTTATGCAGTTTCTTCTTCTTCTTCGTTCTGGTCTTTTTCTGCTACTAATCATAACAAAACCCGGTGATAAAGGTCTTCCTATCAATTAATAAAAGATTTTTAAGCAGTGAATAGTACGTGCAAGGTGGATGATACGAAGACTTCAATATTGTTACTTGATAGTATTTTTGTACCAATTACTAATCATGTATCACATATTTGTTTTCTCCAATGTTGTTAATTACACGAACATTTTTTTAATTGATATATAAAATTAACCTTAACCATCCATATTAAGAGCCAATTATGTGATGATATTTTTTTTAGGCAATACGATATTATTTGATGGAGGCTGAGTGGATTGCATATATTGTTGTCTCTTTTTTGAGAAGAGTAGTATTCTCCAATTCATCAACTACATACCATGCTTGTGATTTTTTCACATTTATACTTATTACAATTAGATTTTTGACCAAATATGAAATACAAGTTAATCTATTCTTTTTAAACAAAATTTATGTTGGTGAACTTGTATAAGAGATAAAAGGAAGGAAAATAAAAAGTGATTGACAAAGAAAAAAGATTAAACATTAATAGAACAATTTCTTCCCGTTCCCCATCTTAAAAGCCTTCAAATTATTGAACTATAATAAAGGCTTTTTTTTGTGTGTGTTTTTATCAATTTATCCAAACTAGCAATGAAATTCACCCAAAACTCATAATTTCATACAAAATGACATAATATAAATATCAAAAAACATATTACTACAAAAATCTTTTTTTGGCCGGATGCTTTTCCAATTGTCCCTTATGTAGGTCCTAATTATTAAATGTTTCAAAATGTATAATATCAACCGTCTTCAAAAGAAACAACCGCCCTAAAAGAATTTTGAGAATGGTTTTAGATTTATTTTTTAGGGCGGTTAATAACCTTCCTAAAATATAATTCAGCAAATGTTCCTGTGGCTTTTTGGAGAAATTTTGTGCTAATATTTTGAAACGGTTAATAACATTTTCAAAAGATAATTTTTTATCTTTATTTTCAATGTTACAACTGCAATTTATATAGAATATATCTATAAAGTATTTTACATTCTTAATATATTTAAGATTAACAATGATAATATCAAAATTTAAGTAACACTAATTACACTTCAATAAAATTATATATAACTAGTTAATTAATCATTAATATATAATTAATGATTAAATAGTTACAAAACTTGTAGTGAAATTTAATACATTTATGAATTAAAGTCAAAATGTTATCATTGTTCTTAATGTAACACAAAAATAGCACCAAGATCTAGTGAACCACTAACAATTTGTAATTTATTCCAAAGTTTGGTCTAATTATATATTGCTCCAAATATAATAATGTCATCATGTGGAGAATTTTCACGTTGATGGAAAAAAAATCAAAAATACCCCTAAGGTTTAAAGAATCTTTAGAAATACCCTTCAGGTTTTAAAAAAATTCAAAAATACCCTTGAAAACATAACAGAAGTTAAAATTAACACTCATCAAAAATACCCCTAAGGTTATAAAAAAAAGTATGAAAGAGGAAAAAATAAACCAAGAAATAAGAGATATAGAAACAGAAGACATTTCAGGATGTTTTTCACAGGAAATTGTAATAAGTAAATTTTTTTTTTGAAGAAATTCAAAAAGCAAAATTAAATCTTAAAGAAGGAGATGGATTTAAAAACCCATCATTTTTATTAAGAAAAATATTTCCTAGAAAAAATATAATCTATTATGGTATAATTAATAAAGAAATGAGTATTAAAATTATAGATGCAAAAGGAAGATATAATACACCATTAATTGATAAAGAAACCATATTAAACAAATTATCAAAAATTCCTCGAAAGGATAAAGAAAAAATTGGATACATTCATTTAGGAGGAATCCAAATATTAATAAAAGCTCATTTTAGAGAAGGAATAGATACACCAATAAAAATAGCTTTATTAGACAATAGAATAGTAAATAGACAAGATGCTTTATTAGGAATGATCCATGGAAATTTAGGATACCAAAAACTAAAATTTACAGCATATCCTATATTTGCTATAAATATACAAGATAAAAATCTAAACGAAGTATTAAGTCTAGCTTATGAATTTGAAAGAGGGGATTTAATGAAAGAAGGAAATCATCAATTTTCAATACATTATCTAGTGGCATATTCTTTAACAAATAGTCATAATAGTTCAATATATGGACAAAATGAATTTATAGAAATAGATAAAACTTTTAAAGAATTTGGACAAATAATAAAATCGGAAATACTAACAGACTTTGAAATACCAGAAGAATGGAAATTAGATATTAAAGAAAAACCCTTAATAACAGGAAGAAATAGTAATAGCATACCAAGATTTACTTTTATAGATCATGAAGAAGAAACTTCAAATCAACAAGAAGTTAAAAAACTAAAAAATGAAGTTAAAATAATGAAAACATTAGTTCATGATTGCATATTAGGAAAAAATCATGTTTAAAGATAAAATAAAAAAAAATATACATTTAGAAATAAATGGAAGCCTAGTAAGTGTGGCAAAAAAATCAAGCAATACTATTTGAAACTATACAATTATTAACAGAGGAAATAGATCTAGTCCAGGAATCAAACACAAAATATTTATAAGAAATAATGGATATACAAAGAGAACTATTAAAGGAAATAAAGGAGTATGGTTATAATAAACTACAACAAAATATGCATATAGAATTTTCAGAATTAAGGAAAGATGTATACAATGTAAAAATAGATTATAAATATGATCCCTTAGAAGGATTAAAAGAAGAACCACTAAGGAAATCAGATTCTTTGATTCCTAAAAATGAGAAAAGAAAAAATAAGAACAATCTAAGAATAAAGAAATAATTTCAAATTAATGGAATATAGAAAGAAATTAGAAAAAGAATTTATGAACCCTGAGAATAGGGATATAGAAATATTGGTCAAATTATTGACATTAACTAATGAAGAAATAGAAGAACATTATATTGGAAAACTTTGTACTAACAAAAAAGAAGATGATATGACAATAATCAGTGAAACTGATTCAGAATTAGAAAACATGACCCCAAAAGGTCATATGAAACCAATTTCATTACCAGTCTCTTACCAAGAAGAAACATCTGACCCACATAGAGAGGAAAGAAGTAGACAAAGATCAAAACAACTTGATACTACATATAGAAGAAGACAACTACCTAAAATGGAGGAAGGGTTGCATTGGGGAACTAGAGGTAGTATTCCACCAGAGTTCAAACTCCATGATAATTATAAATTTGAACTTCTAAATTTAGATTGTATAAGAGATAGAAAAAAAAGCTTTAGATGAATGGTCTAGTGCTTATAGCACATAAAATGACAGGAAATGTAAAAGTTTGGTTTTCAAACTTAACAGATCAACAACATTTATTAATGCAAGGAAATGCTTCCACGGGAAGAGAATACTTAGATACAGTAATAAATGAAATATACAAAGAATTTATTGGTAAAGATAAAGGAAGGACTATCACTGAATCCAATGAAAATGAAATCAATAAAGCTAAATGGCATCTAACAAATATGGAAATTTGTAACATGTGTTATATAGATTCTTTTATTTGTGAATATGAAATGTATTACCATAAATTACCACCCTCTATACAAACAATTTATAAAGAAATGTTTTTTCAAAAATTACCTGGAACATTATATAAAACTTTAATAGAAAATTAGGAACAAAGGAATAGAGAAACTATACCAGATACTTTAAGAGAAAGAATAAGAAGTCTTAGAGATTGGATCATTATAAAATTCCAAGAAAGAAAAGAATATAAACAAATAAGAGGAAATGATAAAAAAAATTGTGATACAAGAGATTTTAGAATGCTAGGAAAATATGGATGCAATATAAAATCTTATAAACAAAAATATAAAAAATATAAAAGATTTAAAAAATATAAATTTAAAAAACAAAATTTCCAAAAATATAAAAAAATATTCAATAAAGAAAACTACTAGAAAAGATATTTTAGAAGAAAGGTTTATAAAACTTTTGAAAAAAGGAATTATTGTCCTTCAGGAAAGAAAAAATGCAGATGTTGGATCTGTAATGAGGAAGGACATTATGCAAATGAATGTCCAAGCAGACTTCAATAGGCATTCTAGCTTATTACTTTCTGACGAGCTACTCACAGCTGTGACAGTAGCATTCTAGCTTTCTGGTAAAGAAGACAAAAGTATCAATGCTCGTACTTCTTAATCGAATTCAATTTCAATTGAACTCAACTGGGTTGTGACTGTGTTGTGTTCATTGAGATATGGGCTACCGATCCGTCTTCCGTCATCCGCAAATTGAACAAACACCTTATCAAGTGCACTTTGTTTGAGGTTGATGGCTTCTCATACATATTGGATAGAGCTGTCATAAGACCCGCCGTGGTCTTTTCCTTTGCTATGTTGAAAGCAACATTGCGGGATAGCGTCAATCGAATAACTCTGAGGGCTTGTCTGTCTAGAAGATTCCAATCTTCTTCCTTCATAGCCTATGGCTTCTTCCCTGAGAGAGGTTAATATAGATTTCTTTGATACATATAATCCTCTATCTACATTTTCCAAAACCCGAAATCTGTGCCATTGAATTTCTCAAGTATCACTTTTCCTTCATCTGCGGCTATTACTCCCACTCAAATCTAACTTCCTCCGGATCGTTTCTGACTATTTCTCCAAAATTTTACTATTCACGTAATTCACTATTTACGTAAATAGTAACCTTGTAGAAAATTGACAGAAATCACCACTAATAACTTTCATACTAGTTGTTGGAAAATTACGCAAATATCTGATAAGTCAGATTTATGAGAAAACAAGAATAGAAAAAAATGCACAAATTTGATAACGGAGTTCGATCAATCTTGGTTACGTCTCCTGACCTGCTGCATATATTTTTACTGAAATAGGAGAAATTACACAAGGTGTTTACAACACTCACAACTCACAACCCACAACCCAATTACACTCAAGAAAATTGAGAAATTTTCTCTCACAAAAACTTTTCTCTCTAAGTTTTTCTCTCAATTAGAATGAACACTTGGTTTATTAATTCATTACAATTACAAATCTATTTATAGTAAAATTCACTCCTTGAATTACTCTTTAAATTAATGGTTTCTTGAATTGCTTATTGAATTAAGCTACATGTTTTGCTCCTTTATTTGATACTTAAATTAAGGAGCTTTATAACAATCTTCAACATATAACTCTTTAGTAAATAATTTTTTCTTTAATTAAAATAAAGAATTTATTAATTTATTTGAATTAACATAAAATAGTTTACTTAATAGTCTAAATAATCAAAACTTCTATTCCTGTGAATTAAGATAGTTGGTAGCTGTTCTTGTTGTTTAATTTGTTTAACCGATTTTGAAAATAAGTTTGTGGTTAATATATTTACTCTAAATTTAGTTCATGATCGTGTGTTTCTTCATATTCATTAAAAAGTCAGTGAAATAATTCTGAAATGCTGCAAATTTTGGCATTTAAAATATTTCTACAGCTGATGCTGCTAGAGAGCATAGACATCTTCCAGGTGAAAGTCCACATGGAAACAGTGGTCATAAAGCCCCTCATTATAAACCGCCGCGACCACCCGGCACACTCCCCCGCTCAGCCACCACCTGCAGCCCTTCCACCACCTGGTCGACTCCCCGCTTCGCCATCGCCTCCCGCATCTGATGATGTTGTTTCATGTCCGAGTGGCCAATCTTGATTAGTATAATACCTATGTGTGGATGCTATGAATTAACACATATGCATAATATTACTTACTTTAATTTGATGTTTAGCCTCTATGTAAACTTTAGAATACCCATAGCATAATTTATGAACATTTCGATAATTATTAGTAACAAGATGTTAGAATTCTGGTAATTTTTGTAATTTTAAACGTATTTACAAAATAAAAACGTATTTTAATACATAAGTGTTCAAAAATAAGTGTTACTTATTGGTGTTCAAAATTAACTACCCTTTAAATGGTCACTCATACATTATTCTATAAGTGAGAGAAATACAAACAAATGTTTGCAATTGTTTTTAATTAAAAAAAGAATGTTTGTGTTAGGTTTTTTTAATTAAAAATATATAAATTGAATATTAAATATGTTACATTTTGTAAATAGATTAGTAAATGTTTGCAATTATTTTTAATTAAAAAAGCCATAGATTTAATAAGTGTTACATTTTGTAGGTTTCGAAATACTTTAATTCAAATAAAAGAAGGCAAGATTAGTAAATCTATGGCTTTAATTATTAAAGCTTAAATAAAATGTGGCCTTTTCGAAGCTTACCCTTATAAAAACAATTGTAATATTGGAGCTAAGATCTTGACTAATTAATTCACCGAGATTAGCATTTTATTCCAAGATCATGATTATATATAAAAATTTCCAATGGTTAGCAAATACTTTATAATATTAAAAATTTGTAAATTATATTTATTTTATAATACTAATTCTAAGTATTATAAGTGTTAGTTATTTTCGTAAACAAAATATTTACATGTAAATTTGTTTTTAAACCTCCTATCAAGTCTATAAAGAAAAACCGAATAAATACTCGAGTTACAAATAATTGTACTTCAGGTATATCCTTGATAATTACGACACATAAGATTATATTTATACATTTAATAATACATATCATTAAACTAAAATTATTTTTGGTGTTTAAATATTTTTTATGTGTCTTAATATTTTTAAGATGTAATTTTAAAAATATTTTTTATTAAAACTTTGAATGGACTTTGAAAAATTAAGCCCAAAATGCATTTAACCCTAATACTATTAGGTATTATTATTATCTATAAATATAGATACACAACTATACGTGCTGAAATAAAATTAGAGAAATAAGAAAAGAAAATATCCAGCTACCGAACTGAAGAAAAATGAAAAAAACAAAGGAGTGTTAGAGCTGATAAATGACGAAATACTAATATATATATAAAGTTATTCAACACATGCCAAGAGAATCAATGTCGGCGGTAATCAATGCTAATATATATATATACATAAATAATAATGATATGCTTTTGATATAAATATTTTTTTTAATATATATATATATATATATATATATAAATGTGGCTATTTGAATAATATTATTTGAGAATCAAATATCAAAGTAATTGAGGCGCAAAGAAAATAGATATCATATTAAAGGTATTTATTAATAAATTTTATTGGTATTTTTATCTTTATATAGTTTCTTCTTAATTAGATTTTTACATGTTTAGATTAAATAATTTTACGTGTGATTATAATTATTTGATTTGATGATTAAATTTCAAAGAAGTTATTTTTGTTGAATTTATGCTTAATGTTTTTGCTCTAGAATTTGCTAGTTGATTTGATTTAAGTGACATATATTTTGAATCATCTAGTTAGGATTATTCATTATTAAATCCGTTCTAGAACACATACCAACACTTGTGTTTTTGTGCTAACCTTTTTGTAGTTGATTTGTGAACGATCTGATTGGTGGAGAGCTTATTAGAATGTTGATTTGAAAACCGCTTACGCTAATTTCAAAAACTGTGAAAACAGAGTAGAGGCTCGTAAGTAAAGTATATTGGGGCAATATCCTAGGAAGGATAGCATAAGACAAAGTTTGTACTTGAACATTTGATTTTCATAGTAGAGAGTTAGGTGGTCCGGTGGTTTTCCTCTTAGGTCATTATTGTGGCCTAGGTTGTTTCCACCTAAAAATATGGTGTGTTATTATTTTATTTCCGCACTTTATTCTTACACGCGATTGCATGCCTGACCGCCTTGTTTAGGTTATTAGGTTATAAATTAATAAAAAATTAAAAATAACTTATTCACCCCCTCTAGGTTAATCCGGTCCATATCTTGTAAACTTTCACTAATTTTAAAAATAATTTATTTTCCTATATAATTATATGTATCTTGTAAAAATATTGATATCCTTGTGTGTTTCTATTTTTGTACTAACAATTTTTGCTACATCACTAATTAATTATATTTATTTTTAAGAAATAATTGCCTAATATTTGCGAATAACATTGCTTTTGTTTATTAGCATCATCTCTCAAATTGAACTATGATTATTTAAACTCTTTCAATGTTGAACGTCGTACAATTGGATACTATTCAATATTATTAGAATATTATTTTTATGGTTATAAGTTTAAGTAGTGTTATTTTTTTGTAATTTCTAGAAAAACTTTAAATATAAAAGTTTAAAGAAATATATGTATATAAATAATATCAAGACATTTTAAAATATATAAGTAAGATTATCAACGAAGCAAGATATGGCAAAAAAGAGAACCACCTCTACGTTCCCATCATTACTTAAAAAAAATATACCAATAGAGTTTATGTATAGAAATGAACTAATAGTTTCACATGTGTTCAAAGAAAAAAAACTTAAAATGAGTTCTTGTAAGGACATATCGAGGATCTCATATGAGGAATAACGACCCCAAATGAGAAATGAATATCTAGCTAAGTGTTATTTTAAATGTTATATTTAAAATATTTTTAGTTTTATATAAAGAAAAAAATTATAAAAAAAATTAAATATGCAATGATAAATATTTTATGATTAGAAGGAATGTGATAAGAAGGAAAATAAAATTTTGAGCTAATAAATAGTTAGAAGATAAACAATATTTATATGATAAGTACAAATATAAAATGTAGGTAATAATAAATACACATTTTTATACTAAATAACTTTGATATAATCAATGGTTGATTTGCCATTCATATTCAGGATGGATTACCATATAAACAATAAAAAGTTATTACTTACTTCTCAGTTACTAATTGATTTTTATTGAAAAAAATACTATATATATGTATTTTATTTGAGGGTATGTATGATCAAATTATTGAGTTTGTAGTGATTTCTTAAGTGATAAAAACTTAAAAATTAAAATCCAAGGGATAGTTTCATTTTATACATATAATTTATAAATATTACGCCTAAATTTTTTTTATCAAGAATTTATCTATATATTATTGAGATTAGTTTGAGTTTCGCTCAAGCTTGTCTTGCAAATTTTAAATGATTTTGATGGTTGTAGAAAAGATTTGATCTCATTGCATTATTACTCTAATACCATGATGAAGTAGTGCTAGATATAAATTCTTCCTAAAGCTTAAGTTTGATAAAGTTATGTCTAACATTTTATTTATACTCTTTAACAAATCTAATTACTATTAAAATTTTGGTATAAAGAGAATATAATAGTCAATAAAACTTATTAAATTTAGTAGAGAATATTGTTATAAAATAATAGTAGAAGGGGTATAATTGTCTATTTTATAAACTTCAAGAGTGCTTTTGTAATTTGTGAAAACCTCAATGGGTTATGTGGTAATTTTCCCCACATATAATTACACTTCATAATATATAATGATCAAGTAGAGAAAAATGAGACCCTTCGATTGTATTATGGCACGTAACATGGAGTTGTCCAAACTTGGGATGTATATATATTAGATAAAGAAGTAACTTAGTTTTATAATTTTGAACTGGAGAAACAACAAATATATATATATTTAGTTTCTTTTGGTTCAAAAGTATCCTTGCTTTTCTAAGGGGCAAGCGTACTATGACTTGGCTGATGGCTGCTAGGAACTAAAATATTTCAAGTCTGGATAAAAGGTCAAACTCCAAGAGAGATTGCATTAATTAACAATTCAAATTTAAACATGCTTTCCAATTGAATGTTCATAGTCCAAGTTTCCAGTCCAATATCCTCGTAATTCTAAGGTAGAGAGTGGTCAAAACGCATCTAATAAGAGATTAGGTGCATTCAACACGAATTTCCCAAGGATTTTGAGAAAAACTCTAAAGCATTATCTCATCCTATTTTATTTTTGCTAAAAAATATACTAATTTTTTTATTAATTACTGTAGATCGATGTCACTTAATTTAATAACATATCATATTTATAACATTGAATGTTATTATTGCCACGTTAAAGAAAATACAATTCCAATATATATATATATATAGAAGTACTGGGGGTTGAAGATAAAACTTTGTATAAGTTGATACCATAATAACTTTGTTTAGATAAGAGACATTTAGGTCTCTCTCGATAAAAATTAGATACTTTAGTGATAGTATGATAACTTTGTTTAGATAAGAGATATTTAGGTCTCTCTATACAAATTAGATATTTTAGTCACTTTTTGAACAATAAAAAATTATTTTATTAATAAATATAACATAATTATAAATCAATAATTAATATATATAGAATAAAAATATTTTTTTAAAAGTGAGAAGTAAAAATTAATCAAACTCATTAAAATATATTAATAAGAATAACATAGAAGAAACTTAAAGTTTCTTTTACACGCACAATCAACGTGGGACTAAAGCTTATTTTGAAGACAAAGATCAACCACACGCAACCCTCGTTAAAATAGCATAAAGCCTTTCCAATTTCTTTTGAAAGGAAAGAAGCCAAAATAAATCAAATGCATTGAAACATGTTAAATGGGAATAGTAAGAAAGATTTAAAGTTTCTTTTACACACAACTAATAAAGTCTATTGAAAAAGTATATGTTACTATAGGAAGAAAAATAATTTAAATTACTTATTTATTAAAACTTATTTGATTACACACAATGACATACAAAAAAACAAAAAATAGATTTATATTTAAATTTTGGAAGATTATAGTAGAATCATTAAATTTATTAATTTTTTGTTTCTTGAAAGTTTTATACTATGCAAACATGAGAATCTTAAAATAAAGTATTAAACTTGAGAACATATTGATGACGATTCTTGTCTACACTAGATAAGATTGTTCTTTATAAATCTATAAGATGAAACAAATTGTCAAGACTTTGGACCACTATGTGGGAGTTGTGGTATTTGGCCATACAATACTTAAATCAATAATGGGATGATGAAGTTCGAGAAGATCTAGGTCTCACTTGATTAAAAAGAAACATATTATTTGGCTATAATTCTTGATTATGTGAGAGAATTTATCTTCTAAATTATGTATGATTGTATACAGATGTGAATATATATAAATATGAGTTAATATGATACATATCTATTATCCATATAAATAGACTTACTCTAATATCATGGACATTTATTAGTACTTATGTTTTTAGGATAATTAGAGGATAGTTATTGACCTTTTATATTTTTATTGAGAGTAGCATATGATCATATTTATGTAATAACAAAGTATCTATTGGGCTCAGCTCAAAAGGTTTTTTACCGATTGAGATCACTCCTTGCTTACCACATGCGATGCACTGAATTACACCCAATATTAGGCCTCAAAGACCTTTTGAGACTTGATCAAACGGGACAAGAAAAGCTTATAGTATAGTTTTGTCGATATCTAGGTTCATGACCCTTCTATGTACACTGGCGGCATTGAACCAATTTCATGCACTATTGTGCCTATCCATACGTGGGATTTTGTACAGTGTTCGACCATTCAAATGTGAACACATCTTCTTATTACTGGTGATGTTTCCAAATTTCTAATTGGACTCTCGGATATGAAGTTATATCGGGTCAACATTGGTAGTTACGAAATCAACCTTGGGGTTATATAGTGTCTTTCACCTTTGTACTATTGGTCATGCCTACTAAAATCTTTAGGTCTTGGTAGGAAATGTGTGAGTGAGAATATTGTTTAAGCCTCTCAAGTCTTATCCTTAAGTATCTTCCATCATTCTAGAAATTGACATTGTACTTGAATATTTTTCTTGCGACCAATGGCAGATTTGTGTGCCTATTTGGCACTAAAATTTCCAAGTATGTTCTTAGTTTGTTTTCCTTCTAAATGTTGAGGTCCAGGAAACAATGTGTAAATTTTTAGGATATAAAACATCACAAAGGATATTTTTTCATATTTTTCAAACATTAGGTTGAGTGAAAAAATGTGAGATTGAGTGAGATTTCATTGAGAGTTAAAATTTGTGTTGGCTAGTGAAGAGCCACATCATTTTGGAAGTTTCTCTTGGTGCCATGTTTTCATGTGCGAATTGGGTGTTACAAGTTTAGAATACTTTTGCTTAGGTGTTGTGAGATTGTAATGTGGTGCATAGGAGAATAGGCTATGTGTTTATATGGTGTGTGTCAATTAGGTGTTGTAGATTCGTAACTTGTATGCATGATAGGAAGTTGAGCCTTCAATAGTTAATCGTATTGATCGGACACAAATTATGTTTGACAAATATGCAATTATACATATCTTAACAAGTAATATAATAATAAGAAAATATCATTCGCAAGAGGATTATGTTATTAGAAACTAATTTTTAAAACTAAATAATATAAAATTTAATTTTTTTGTATTTTTATATTTTAAGGAAGCAAAATTAAAAGAACTAAAAATAAATAACAATAAGTAATTAAATCATATTTGGAAACTAAGAAGATATATATACGAGAAAATATCTAAGAATGCTTAATCCTCCAATATGAATCACTAAAATCCCTACAATATAATTCTCAATCAATTACATGATTCATTGAATCTAACCTAGCATGTATTCTTATCTCAAATAAACTACACACTATATAATAATTAACTTAATCACACTCTCATGTTAATGAAATTGCATATATTTATCAAGTTCATCAACTATGAATCATATACATAAGAATTATACATATTTGCCTAGAAATTATGTATGTTATTTAATCAAGACAAATAATTAAATAATTCTCTCAAATCTATTTAATTGTCTTTATAGATCAATTGTTAGTCAAACAATTCATAACATAAAAATCATATTAAATAATATAATTAAATTGAAATCATAATTAGGGTAAAATATTATATCATCACATGGTGAAAATTGGGTTCATAAGACCCCTATATTAATAAATTAACTAGACATAATTTTGCTCAAAAATCTCATAATTTTCATAAAGAAATATATAAAAAGTGATAAAGAAATGAGAAAAAGAAGAAATACAATCAATCTCTTGAATTGTATTACCAATTTTTTCTTGAATCTCCACTAAAATTATATCTCCTTAGAATTTTTCCATATTTTTCTCTCTTCTTGGCTCCAAAAATTGATAATTTTTTTGTTAATTTTGGCTTAATGGGGTTTATAGGGTAATTAGGAGGTTAAATATAGATCAGGTAGAATATATACCGCCAGACTAGCTTTAGATCAAGGACTAATATCAGAACAAGCAAAATTAATTATGTTGATGAATAGGAAAGTGACACGTGGCAAGAGAAATATAGTGGGAGAATCATAGAATGATGCATGGCGAGAAGAATGGTCTCGATTAATGCTTATTGAGTCAATGACATACGATAGGACGTGATTTGCGGTTATAGATGGCATGGTGCACGAGTGAAATAATCGCATGAATCAGGTGAAGCCACGTGTCTATCGTAATAACCAAACATCGAACTTGAAATAAACGTTGTGCTAACATATGATGTAGAGCTACATCACATTGTAGATGCAATGATCTATGATTGGGTGTCTTTGCAAAATTATATTTTCATCATTTTTTACTAGAAAGTTCATATTTTAATATTTGTAAATCCAAAAATATTATTTATAGAATGAAACGAGAAAATATTAAGTAAAAAGGTAAACCGATGACTCTACTTTCATAGAGTCATCACACATCACGTGTTGATAGAGCTCTAATGATGAGATTGAATCTATTTGGATCAAGTGTTGTGAAGACAACAAATGGGAGAGATCAAAAAAGGGCAATGCGTCTTGTATGAGAGTCCTCTTTCTGAACGGGAAAGAGAGTTTAGTTTAGCTTTCATTTTGAGGAGTGAAAAGGAATGCATACAATCTTCATTGCCTCATCTTCGCGACTGTCTGCGTTTTTCACTACCTTCCTCGGTCTGCACCTTTGAAAGAAGCCTTACCACTAGAAAATGCTGGCTTTGATTAAGAGTTCTTTTTTCCGCTTCCTTGATACACTTGGTTCGCTTTAAATATCGTACTGTGGTTGACGTATGTATTTAACCTTTTTCTTAATGAATAGTAGTTTGAAGCCTTAAGTAATTTCCATTGAATAATTGGATCTCTCCCCACCAGTGGAGAAACCACCAAATTTTGACTTCCACACAAAAATTTGCGTTTTTTTTTTTTTTTACTTTCTAAAAACACTTGCTCTATTTAATTGAACTAGCTAGATTGAGATCGATAAATGCTTGAAATGAACGTATGGCTTTGCCTTTTAATTTTGCTTCACTTTTGTTGATCTTGGTATTCATGATGTATGCCTCGTTAATGGTTAAGGTTAATGCAGGTAATATAATTCTGTACTCAAATTCTTATACTATTTGGAACATTTTGAATATATTTTTTAATATTTTAAGAAAATAAATATTATATTTTTACTCAAGCGGATTGAAAGTAAAATTATATTTAATACATAGGATGGATTTTAAATGACATGTAAATATTTTAAAATTAACTTTTCTTTAAATGAAAATACTTTAATTTGTTTGAGAAGTAATGTATACTGGGGTGTATTTAACATTGCTCTTTTGGATGAAACAGAGCTTAACTTTATCCGCTATAAATTAAAAAAATATTGTTGATATTGGTAAAATAATATTATTATATAAAATGTATAATAATATAAAATGATATCAAATTATCGACAACATTTTTTTATATTATACATTACACTTCTAAGCATGAATATATCAATAGTATTATCAATATTTTACTTTGTTACGAGAATGAAAATATTCAATTTTTTTTTAAAGTTCATAATTCATTGAAGTGTTGAATAATACTTCAAACATAACTTTATATGATTTCATGTTGTAGTCGGTAATATGAGGATGCAGCTCAGAGCTCCTCCTGATCTTTATGAAGAATATGGAAACAGTGGCCGGTTCAGCAGAGGATGGATCCTGGCTCCCAATTAGTGACCCGTAGCTCCCAACTTATTAGTATGTATACACCGGCAATATTATAAGTGTCATGATGGTTTATGGGTGAAAGTTTGTAAGAAATGGACTTAATTAACTTAGAGGGGGTTAATAAGTTATTTTTAATTTTTATCAATTTATAACTTAATAACAAAAACAAAACGTTCAGACATGTAACCGCATATAAGAATAAAGTGTGAAAATAAAATAATAAAAAACGATATTTTTAGGTGGAAACAACCTAAGCTACAACTATGACCTAAGAGTAAAATCACTGATCCATCGAACTACCTAACTTTTCACTATGAAAATTAAATGTTTAAGTACCACTACTAAAACACAGACATATGGTCTCAGACCTATGACTTCGGTTTTTATAAAAACCGAGGCCATAAGGTTTTGGTCACAGTTTAATAAAAACCGAGGTTATAGGATATGTTTATGGCCTCGGTTTTTATTAATAACCGTGACCATAAGTTATATTAATTTTTTTTCATTTTTTTCATTTTTTTTCTTTCCTTCTCTCTCTCTCTTTTTCCTTTTTTTCTTCTCCCATGCCCATGCCCACGCCTTCTCTCTTTCTTCTCTCTTTTTTTCTTTCTTCCTTCAATATTGGTGCGATGTGTTGGTGCTGGTGCGCTGCGTAGGTGCTGGTGCGCTACGCTGATGCTGGTGCTCTGCCCTGATACTGGTGCTTATTGCTTGTTGTGCATATCTGCTAATTGTACTCATGACTTTTATTTTATAACAAAAGGGTTGTGCTTTTCTTCTTGCTAGGTTTCAACTTCTATTATATATTATGCTATTTTAGTCTTCATTTGAGGTTTTCATTATAACCGCATTTTAGATGCCAAAATTAGAGCAAGCATTGGAAAATTTGAACCATTCAGAGACTTGTTGCTTTTAAGGAAATGGGTCCTCCAGCATATAGATATCAAGCGGCGGCTTTTACTTAATATGATCAATAAACCACTTGTTTTGACTTATTTCTACCTATTGATTTACATTATACTTTCATCTGGAGTAATATTGTACAATAAGGTATTTTCTTTGGGGTTGTGAAATGCTTATACACTATTATTCAATTTCTGAATGATTTGCGTATGGATAACTTTGTTAGTGATCAATTTCTTGAGCCGTGGCATTTTTTCTTGTTCGTGTTTTCAAGGTATGTTTGGCATCTTTATTTTCATGTGTACCATGTTCTATTTATTAATTAATTTTTCAGCATGTTGAGGCATATGTTATCCAGCTAGTTTAAAACGTACACGTTCAAATTACTGTCCTATTATAAATTAAGATCTGCCAAATTAGCATGAATAGAGACGATCAGATTTGTGAAAAGGATCGAGTTATAATTTACTTGCAATAAGCTCCAAAAACCTATACAAGGTTTTTGAAGCACTTGAGTACTCATTGTTGCATTTTGAGTGATTACTTATCTTAAACCATTTTGAGTGATTAATTGTAACACCAGTCAAAATGACTTTTGAAATGTTAGTGATAGATTTTTTCTCTTGCTGTGACCCTCCCTTGGCTTTTATGTTTGTTTTTAGTTTTTTCCTTGATGTGCAATCTCAAATTTTTAAAATATTTTTTCTCGTGACAGATATGCAACATGTGTAATACCAATAAGTGTCTTCTTTGCATCAAGTCTTTGGAAAGAATTAAAACACTTGAGAGCTGCTCTTCTTGGTTTGATGTATGGTTCTATCATAAAGAAGAAATCTATATATTTCTTTTACATTAGTATCTGCAACTGCTTAATATTATGAGATAAACTTTGACAGCTCTTGTTAGATCTGAAACTGGATTATGTTAGATTCTTTTGACTTGTATTATACGCAAAAAGCAATACTTTGGCAGCTTTATATTTGTTTAAACTCTTTTTTTTTCTTCCCGATTTGGTTCTTAACTCTCAAATTTACATTTGTTTATGAGAAATTCAACTTGGACTGTTTCATCATATATTTCACAAGTAATATTTAGATTCACAAGTAATATTTAGATTTAAGTAATGAAGATGATCATGCGTTTTGTATATACAATCTTGCATACAGGCCCTGAAAGCCTTCTTATTTATGAATATGTTCCAAATCAAAGCCTACATGATTACTTTTTCAGAGGTACTATTGACATTAAAATCTGTCATCTTTTCATGTATGGCTACGTTCTTTTCTTTTACTTATTCCTCTTTTGATTGTTGTTAAATTGATTGTTGTTTGTATTATTATTGTTAAATTGATTTAAATCTCCCTGCTACTGGTTCTATGCTGTTGGTTCTACTGGTGTTGTTACTGGTGTTGTTGGTGCTGCTGGTGTTGCTGATGGCGTGCTGCTGGTGTTGTGATGTGCTGGTTCGTTGTGCTGTTAGTTCTGTATGCTGGTGTTGCTGATGGCGTTGTGCTGGTGTATTAGCGCTGCTGCGCCGCTACTAGTGTTGGTAATTAATACTAAGTTTTTTTTTTCATGTTTGTAATTAATACTAAAAAGTTAGTTTGTAATACTAAGTTTTTTGTGTATAATAAACTCTCAAATATAATTATACTTTTAATTTTAATATAATATAATTTTTAATATTGTAATTACTAATTGTATTTTTTTGTAATTTATGTATACACTATGGCCTCGGTTATATGCTAACCGAGGCCATAGGTCATTACCTATGATCTCTCTCAGGCCTCGGATCTTATAACATTGGTCATAGACCTACAACCATGGTTAAAAACCGAGGCCGTATGTATGTTTTGTAGTAGTGTACAAACTCCGTCTTATGCTACCCTCCTTGAGATACTGCCCTAATGTACTTTACTTACGAGCCTCTGCTCTGTTTTCACAGTTTTTAATATTAGCATGAGCGGTTTCTAGACCAACGTTCTAATAAGCTCCCCGATAATTAGATCATTCACAAATCAACTACAAAAAGGTTAAAACAAAAAATACAAGTGTCAGTGTGTGTTCTAGAACAGATTTAAAAATGAATAATCTTAACTATATGATTTTAAAACATATGTCAATTAAATCAAATCAACTAGTAAATTCTAGAACAAAAAAATTAAGTATAATTTCAATAAAAATAACCTTTTTGAAATTTAATAATTAAATTAAATAATTATGATGCTCATAAAATTATTTAATCTAAATATCTAAAAATATAATCAAAAAGAATTAAATTAAGTAAGCAAATCAATATATATATTAATTACTTATTTTTCTCACTTCGTGAGTGCATTTTAATATATATATATATATATATATATATATATATATATATATATATATAACTATATGTAAGATTACCTACCCCGTATATATGATTTCTTTATTAGAAGGATTACTCTTAAAGAATATTAATTAATCTCAACATATCAATCTATTAACCCATCACACTTAAGGATCACTTTTAAAGAAGATTGATTAATCTGTGGTTGTTGCTATACTCCTCATTTTTTCTTTTTAGTATGTAGGTAGATTTTATTTGTTCGGTAGCCTTTTTTTTGTCTCAAGCATTTTTTGGCTCTTCTTCTTCGGTAGCTTTTCTTTTTCTTTTTCTTTCACATAACTTTAATCCTAATGTATCTATATATATATAGATAATAATACCACCTAGTAGTATTATCCTTAAATTTATTTTGAGCTTAATTTTTCAAAACCCATTAAAACACATTTTAAAAATATTTAATTAATAATTTCATAAATTGATTCAAGTTCAAATTTATAAACATGTGTTATTAAATGCATGAATACAATCTTATGTGTCATAACTATAAAAGATATACCTAAAATACGATTATATAAAACTCGATCATTTGTTTGGCTTTTCTTGATAGACTTGGTAGGATGCCTAAAAACAAATTTACAAGTAAATATTTTGTACACGAAAATAGTCAACACTCATAGTCCTTACAAACTCCCCCTTTGGCATTTTCGTGTGGCAAAACCTCTCACTCACTACATGACAATTATAAAAATATGATATAAATACAATGATATCCCAAACTCTATAGTGGAACTATCTTATGGTCCAGTGAATCCATCTTCAATGCAACTTCAATGCAACTTGACAAGCTTGTAAGTAACTGAAATGACATTGACAAAGCATAGAACAACTTGGCATGAAAGCCTCATTGTACATTAGATTAGTTTACATAAAAATTAGTGAAGTGTAAAGAATAATCATGTAGTGTGCATTCATACCAATCAAGCTTAATTAAATATGTTATCCCCCTATATGCATAACAAAATAAAAACATGGAAGTAAAACACATTATTCTCTCCCCTTTTTTGACATACGAGAAGGACAAAGCATTAGACAAATCAATGAAGCTAAACTCCTCCAAAAGATATAGCAATGTAAAAGTAGAGTAATGTAGAAGTGCAATATGATTTAAACTCCCCCTAATTAAGTTTTATGACTCTTTAACTTAGAAACAAATTAACAAGGTAAAAAATGAGAAGAATATGTACATGAAAAGAAAATCTGATTTGTTTTTTTTATAAATTTGTATAAATAGCCAAATAAGGTATTAAACTCATTTAATCACAAACGAGCACACAACCAATTAAGAACTTATCATTTTTAACTCAAATTTTGATTATTTATCATATAAATAAAAATGTAGGGTATAAGAGGTACACAAGCACACTTCACACATATAATGACATATTGACATTTACTTGAAGTAGTATATATGTTTGAACTCCACAAATATGTCAATTAATTCATCTATAACCTATCAAGAAAGACTCAAAAGAAAAAAAATATCACTTATTAGATAAAATTATAATTGAGTCTTAAATCTCACAAAATAAAATATATCTACCAAAAGATAACTTAAATTTTTTTCTTTATTTTATAAATGAGGTAAATGATATTATTATCATTTTTTTATTATTTGTTTTAACCTCTATTGGCTCTTTCCTTTTTGTGCATTCCAAATACAAGATTTATAAGCAATCACTTTGTGCATAATCTTTTTTTTTTTTTTGTGCACGAGCCATAAACCTAGCATGATGATTTTCATACTAGTTGTGGAGTAGTCCTCTCCGCTCACTACGGTAGCTTCACATATCACAGTAGGTAGCCCTTTTAATACTTGGCGCGGTGCCTCCATACATTAAAATTTTAGTAAGAAAAAGTAGAACTCAACACAATTTACAATCAAGATTAGTTGAAGTCCTAGAGTCTTTCAAGAAAATTCATATACATACACTTGTGTTTTTTGTGCTAAACTTTTTGTAGTTGATTTGTGAACGATCTGATTGTTGGGGAGTTTATTGGAACATTGGTCTGGAAACTGGTCACGCTAATATTGGAAATTGTGAAAATAGAGCAAGGGCTCGTAAGTAAAGTATATTAGGGTAGTATCCCAAGGAGGGTAGCATAAGACCGAGTTTGTACTTGAACATTTGATTTTCATAGTGGAAAGTTAGGTAGTCCGATGGACCAATGGTTTTCCTCTTAGGTCATTGTTGTGACCTAGGTTGTTTTCACCTAAAAATATCGTGTGTTATTATTTTATTTTCACAATTTATTCTTACACGCGATTCCATGTCTGACTATTTTTTTTAGGTTATTAAGTTATAAATTGATATACCTGAAATACGATTATTTGAAACTCGAGCATTCGTTCGGATTTTCTTGATAGACTTGATAACAAGCCTACAAACAAATTTACAAATAAATATTTTGTACACGAAAATAGTCAATACTCATAGTCCATACAAACGGCACCTTTCAATATATTTTAGATATAATATTTATAAAATTATAGACAGATTATAGGTACAAAATAGATTTCTAATACTTTTAAAGCTTATTTTTAAGATTTTATCACTTAAAAATATATTTAAAAACTTAATAATTTGAATATATTTATACTTAAATAAGATACATATAATATTTCTTTAGATAAAAAACAAATATTAGCTGAAAAATAAATAATATTACTTTTTACTTTTATATATGGTGTTTTTTCTAAATTAAACGTTAAATTTACCACTGCATATATAATAAGTATATAATTCAATTTATCTCATAGTAGCACATTAATTATACATAACATTAAATATGTATATTCTATTTACAAGTTAACATGCCCACTGTATGTTCTATTAACTTATTTACAATATAACTTGTTATTATGAGTCTCCAAATCTCATTTAAGAATGAGTTTTGTTACCAAATTAAATATAATTCATATCAATTAATAAAGTATTTAATACATTTTTGGGTAAAAACGTAGTATAAATAAATTAATTCTAATCATATATAAATGTTTTCGCACGAAAATGTATGAGACAAAGTCATAATTGCAATTGAAAAATGTTATCTTACCTCATAATGTTATCTCTTCTAAATTTTTATAAAAACAATAACATTTATAACATTTTTAAAGCTTGTAATGATAAAGATAATATTTTACTCTCCTACTCATATTTTTCTACAAAGAAAATCTTTTATATTGAATGCTAGTCAATAGGAGATAATTGATTGATATTCATATTCTTGAAGCATATTGAATACAATGTGATATGGTTGTCAAAATAGGATACAAATTTTAAATTTAAGATATTACAAATTCATTGTATAATAGATACGAAATATCTAATAAAATTAACTAAAAAAAGGTAATATTGAATCATCATAATTTAATATTGCACTAAACTTTGCTTGGTTAATAAGTATAGGCTAAAGGATACATTTTTAATAATTATTTATTAACCTCATCCTTGAATATTTATACAAAAAAATCCATATTAAGAAGGAAATTGAAAAAAAAAAGCATCAAATGCGCACAGTTATAAAATTCACTTTATAATTTGTAAGGTACTGTTTATTAGTAGTTATGTTTGAGGTGGTTACCATATTTAATTTACATTATTTATCATTTGTTATTAATAATACCAGTGTGTGCAATGTTTGCTCTAGATGAGAATTAAATTAGTGTATTGAATTAATAACATAGAGTTATTTATATTTATATTTTTATCATATAGTATATATTTATTTTTATTTTAATGAATGAGAGTTAATAATGTCATATGTTACCTATAAATAATATGTATATATATAATATGATATTTTGATGATAGTTTCTTTAAATATATAGGTGCGGTTCAACAGTCATCGTGACCGAGGCAATATCACTCAGCTAGAGAACTCCAGCAAGTAACCCCATTATATGTAGTAGTAGTAATAGTAGTAGTTGAAGATATTAATTCCGATGAACGTTCTTATCACCTTCCTCCTACTAGTTGAAACCCTTTAATTTTTCTACATTCCTTCGACCCCTTTCTTTCCATATTGTATTATCATGCATTAATTAAATGAAAAGTCTATAAATCTTTGTGAATTATATAAATTTATAGTCGTATTAATTATAATATTTTTGTCTAAAAAATCTTATACGTAATTAAATAATTTTATAAATAAAAAATTATTAAAATAATATTATTTTTAATAAATTGTTTTTTTAACTGATGAATTAGCTCTATTTAATGAGAATGAAAGTAGCATTAAAGAATTATAAGGTTCCAAACTTAGTTGATAAGTTTATCAAGAAAAGCGTAATATATGGCATTTCATTTCAACTGCGTTTCAGCTTTTTTCACCATCTTCTTCATTCTCGATGCTGCGTTGTTGATTAACATCATTGCTGGTCGGTTTACAACTCTTCTTTAATTAATATGTTTTTATTTTAATTAAAATAAAAAATTTATTAATTTATTCAAATTAAATTAAAGTGTTTTATTTATTTAATAGTCTAATAATCCTAACTTATATTGCTTTGAATCAAGAGATCTAGTTGCTAGCTGTTATTCTTCTTTCGTTTAATCGACTATATATGAAATTAAGTTTGCGATTAATATATTTAGTACAATAAAATTAGTTAAAGATCTGGTGTTTCTTCACATGTACATTAAAAGGTCAGTGAAAATTTCTGAAATTCTTCAAATTTTGGTATTAATTAAAACATTTATGCAGTTGATGGTGCTAGAGAGCTTAGAGGAGAAAGAAGTATTCAAACACCATCTCCTGGTACTGGAAACAGTGGCCTTCGCCGTCGTAACCCTCCTCCAGAACCACCGCCACCAGCTGTCCCATTGCCCTCTCCGCCACCACCAGCTGGTCTACTCTCAGATGCAGGACCACCAGCTGGTCCACTCTCCGCCACCACCAGCTGGTCCACTCTCCGCCCCGGATCGGATGACGGAGATGATGTTGTTATCAGTCCGAGCGGGCAATCTTGATGATCAGTATAATATCGCTGTGTGGATGTTGTGAATTAAACATCCACTTAATTGATGCATATTATATGTAACTTTAATAATGTGTTTATTAAAATGATAAAATAAAATGTGGTTGGCATACTTAAATAATGACGAGATATCATCTTAAAAATTATTATAAGATTATTGTATAATTTCGGGAGCACATACAGTACTACATAATTTTTAATTTAATTATTTATTTGAGTTGTGATAGTAAACAATTTATTCCTTTTATTTATTATGTTTATTTTTTATAATAATTTTTTTTATGAAAAAATTATATTTTTTTTTATATATAATCACATTTTTATAACAATATAATTAAACTGTTACAAAAAAATAAATATAAAATCTAAGATTTATTTTTATCTTTTTTAATTTCATTATTTGATATGCTTGATGTTTTGTAGATACATTGTTTATTCAAAATATTTAATCTTACCTCTGATCAACATGAATATATTCATATAAAAAAACCATTTAGGTATATATGTTACTAATTTATATAGTAAAAAATATATTTTAGAATACAAATACAAAGAAATGTATGATTAAATTTTGTAATATAATACAACCAAAACAATTGCACTCTACATATTTTGCAAATTATATTAGATTGTTAAAATAAATTTAATATTTTATTCTTTTAATATTAAATGTAATTTTATGATAAAAATATGATTTTGTTATTCTTTGAAGAAAGATATAAGGTTTAGAAACATAAGAGATAAAACCGAATGAATTTATGAATGAATTTATTCATTATATGTAAGACTTGTAGATTAACCTACATAGCACCTCACTATTTATAATTAGAGCATGCACGTGTAATACCAATAATGGCTGAACTAATAACTAACTAGATCAAGGCTCTAATAAACTCTTATTCAAAATATACAGAACACCCTTATCTTTGATTATTTTTGCAAAACCATCAACTTTAATCAAAGAAGCAAAAAAAGCAACCCTTACAAGAGATTTGGTTAATACATCTATAACCTGATACTATGGAAGTGGTGATAAATTTCAATGTCACTAGTGTGAGCATGAAAAATAGGGTTATGAGCTAAGGCTTGAGCACTAATACTATCAATAAGCAACCTTGGTGAATGAAAAATAGAAATGTACAAATAAGATAATAAAGACCTTAATCATCCAGTTTCAATAGTAATAAGCACCTTAGCCGTCTACTCATTCTATATATTACTCCTTGATACCATTTTTTATTTGGATGAGTAATACGATACCAAAGAATCTCCCAAATAAATGCAATGTGCACTAGTGCTCTTGTAATCATTAAGGAAGGTAGTCTAGTTTGCATCACAATATGCTACAACATCAATTTTTTTTACTTGAAAAGATAGTTTAAACTAAAAAGTAAGCTTAAGATACTTTAATAATCGTTTTGCATCCAAACAATGCACTTATGTGGGAGAGAACAAAAGCTCACATAACTTGTTTATAATAAACGATATGTGTGGTCTATTAAGTGTAAGGTACCTCAAGGAACCTACTATTCTTCTATACACAGTAGAATCAAACAAAGGAACACTATCAATCTTATTAAGCAATTTACGTAAGACCATAAGAGTTGTTATTGACTTAGCATCATCAAGACCAGTAGCACTCAATAAATTAGACAGATAGTTGTGTTGAGAAAAGTGCATAACATCTCTTGAATAAGACCATTCAACTCCTAGGAAATAATGCAACAAACCCAAATCTTTCAAAGAAACCTTCAAATGAAGTTGTCTAACACTACTATGTTTATCATAACTATCCCAAAAATGCTTAGGACAATCATTTTCTAGTTGCAATCATCTCATATTAGGCATAACAAAAGATACAATTTTAGGGATGGTTATTAATTGTCTTAAAAGGGTGATTTTTTTAAAAAAATTCATGCTTATGTACACTGAACAATCCTTATACATGTTGCATAGTGCATATGATTATCATGTTTCCTCCAGCACCATAGTACAAAATAAAAACAAGGATGAAAATGTTGAAATACTAGTCACATTAAACACTCTACTTAAAACGCATTTAGCAACTCAACAAAGAGGTGACTAACCTTTCCAAATTTTCATAGCAAGAAATTTTTTCAATGCTTATAGAACATTAGAAAAACCAACTTAATAAGGATAACACAAATTGTAAGTCTTCTAAGTCTTGTGTATTTGTATTGGAATTTTCTATGTGCAAAATATATAATCTGTTTATTTTACTTAGTGTATTATATTCCTCTGTGTATGGTTGGTTATTGATAATTTAGTAATGCATACATACTTAATTAAGTACACTCTTTATATGAGAATGTTTATACATACTAGGTAAATGGTTTTCATTGAATGCATGCTAGGTTTTGGTGTTTATAGTTTTTTACAATATGATATATAAAATCATTTCAAGAATTTTGGTTAATAGATTAAGACCAATCCTATAGCAGAATATCTCACCTTTACAAGCAACTTTCCTTGCTAGGAGATGGATAGTAATTTCTCAAGGTAGCAAATACCATTACTAAGAAAAGAAATGGTAAATGAGGCTTAATGTGCTTGAAGTTGTATTTACAAAAGGCTTATGATCATGTAAAATAATCTTTCTTACTTCAATTCAGGAATCATATGACATTTTCAACAAAGTTATATGTAATCTAATCCTACAATGTTTATCCATAGTCACATATTTGATCCTACTTAACGGTTAACCATTTGGTAAAATCATCCTAAAATTTATCACATTTTGCAAGTACAAAAACTCACTAACTCTATAAAGTACCTCAACAATTCTATTTCTTTGAATAACCATAAAAAAAGTGTCTTTCAATACTTTATCCAAAACCATAAACATAGATTGGAAAGTTGGATATCCAAATTGTTATCTGATGAGAGAAAACTGACATCTCGTTAGCAATACCAATTTTACAAATACTTTGATTTTATATTTGTAAAACTCTCACAAGTGCACAGATTATTTTATGGAAAATGAAAAGTATACTA
Organism: Hippophae tibetana; assembly: GCA_037013495.1. Lineage (NCBI taxonomy): Eukaryota > Viridiplantae > Streptophyta > Magnoliopsida > Rosales > Elaeagnaceae > Hippophae > Hippophae tibetana. The sequence continues at coordinate 106,801,485 of CM072810.1, forward strand.
CCAAGGTCGATCAAAGGAAGAAATATATATGGTTTTTAATTTATTATTCAAACTCTTAAAAATGAAATTAAAACTTAAACATCCTATCATGATATTTTGATTTTTGTTTCTTAATCTAATAACAAAAAATATACATAGATATAGATTCAATAAACGAAAATATAAATTTTTATCATCCATAACAACAAAGTATTTATGGATATAATAATTAAGTTAATTATGCTTACTCATATTATTTAGGTTATTAAATATATAAATTAATATTTATTAATTTTTTCCTTCATGGTATGAAAGTGTCCTTAGGTTGAACCCAAATTTTTTTGTTTAATATTAATTAACTAATATCTTTAGACGGAGCCTATTAATAAATTAAGTATTAAATGTTAGCTTCATTTCTAAGAAAATTGTAAATCATCTAATCACAGCTTTAGGGGGAGGTAGTTAATTAGACTTTATTCAAGGTTTTCAAATTAGACCTAAGAGTTGAATTATCTAAAGAGAGAAATATGAATAGATAGAGATATAAATGTATGATTTGCGATGATTTTTAAAATGGAGGAGAGGGTCCTTTTATAGATTAAAAAATGACCAAAAAAAGTGGAAAAATATCTCAAAAATTGATTTTGGATGCGTTTGGAGAGGTTGGCACGCATGTGAGAGATGAGATTTGCGGGAAATGGGCATTGGTGTGCATGGGCACGTACGGGACTCAACGTGACATGCTTATAAGGCACGCGGGACAGGAGAGGGCATGTAGGACTCCTCGTGGGCATGTGCTAGCTGCTCACGAGGCGCGCGAGCATGTGGCACTCAGTATTTTTGACCCATTTTGTCCAATTTTTATTTATTTTTTTTTACTTTTTATTATTTTTTCTCAACATATTTATGATATATTGTCTCGAGTATTTTTTTCCCAATCTTTAAATTTTTTTTTAACACAAATACTTGAAAAAATATAAAAATATAAGTGATTCCGAAAAGACAAATTTATATAATAATATAATAAAATCATATAAATATAAATCTATATAATCAATTAAAATATATTAAATGATGATAATTTTAATGTTTTTTACGCACTCATCACAACTCTGAACCAGTTTCTTGCTAGTTTCTTAGTAAAAGAAGTAGTAAAAACTAAAAATTAAAGAGACCATGAATAGGTATATGATTAGGATAAGGAGATACAAACTTTTAAAATATTATTCTCTAACTCGTGCAAAACAGAATAATAAATCACTCGTATAGTTTACACATTAAAAATACAAAATATTTAATATTAAAAACAAATAATTTTAATAACATATATTAAATATAACAAATAGAAAACAGGCAAGAATATAACAAGTACAAAATTTCTTAATCCAATTTTAAGAAATTTTACAATTTAAATTAAATTTTTAATTTTTTAACTATTAAATGTTTTAAAAAAAAATGTTTTATAGCATCCATAAAAATATTTACCAATCATCTTGAATTTTATAATCTTTAAGATTAATTAAAATAGTAAGGAATTTTTTTATTATACTTAATAAAAAATATAAAACATTATTTATACTTATAAATCTTTATTAAATATAATAATATTTAAATAATATGAATAAAAATCATTACTAATATATGATTGTAAAAGGTCCTATAATAAACCTAGCTTAGTGTCCCGAGTCCCATAGAAGCTTGGGTTGGCACTTTGTGTCTCACTTGAATCTATGAAATGTTTAAAATTTTAGTCCCAATTTATAGGTGGTTGAGTTGAGTTATATATAAGAAATCTCCATCATTAACATTATCCCTTCTTCAATCCCATCTTCTTTAAAATATTATTCTATTAAATTTGAAGACTAACTAATTCTATGACATAATGTGATAGTGTTTCAATTATATGGCGAATTAATTATATGCCATGATTACTTAATGCGGTTATTAAAATATCAACTTATTTACATCTATTATAATATAATTACGTTGGAGTTATTATAATATAATTGATAAAAATATTTTTAAAATGAATTAAATTAGCATAAAGTGCTCCAAAAATAATTATGATAATAATCCCACCTTATAATTAAGGATGATTAAATTAGAATTCTCTTTACTTTTGGTTTAAAATATTATTTAATATTCTATTTTTTTTGAAATACTTATTAATTCTTTTAATTATAAAAGAGTTTTAATTCATTGTTTTACTTATTAAAAAAGAGAAACATAAAGAATTTTAGTTATATTAATAAATATTCTGTAAATAATTGTTTTTTTTATTTTTTATAAAATAATTTTAAAATTATTAAATACTTGTTTATGCCTTATTTAAAACAAAAATATTAAATAACACATTTTATATAAATAAAGTTTTATACTTAAATTTATAATAAATAGTATTCAATTCTCATGTGAATGAATTAGTAGTTTGACAATAAAATTTATTATTATTTTTATTTTAAATTAAATATTTAAATTATATGACATATTATTTATCTAAAAAACATTTCAAATAATCCACAAAATAATAACTAAGTAGTCAATTTCTCCTTGGTAAATATTATAATAATAAAATAAAGAAATAAGTAAGTCTGTGATTTACCTCTTTCACTTTTAGTTTACTGTATCCATTCGTATTCTTTATCCAAAAATCAGAAATAAAATTAGACGGTTGAGTGAATCTATAGAGATTTTCTGTGCATGTTTAGTTAGTTTAGATTGTTTCTTTTTTTTTTCATTTTATAGCCCATAATATTTTTTTTGTCATGTTTATAACATATTTTATATATATATGAATATTTTAAAAAATAAATTATCAATAAAATTTATTTTTATGCTATCAAAATTTGTCTGTTTATAATGGTTATAATTATATAGTGTAATTAATTATTTCAAACATTTTAACTATTTATTCTATAATATTATTAACAAAAATGAACATATATTTTATTTAAAATATTTTAATTAATTAATATATGTATTAAATAAAAAATTAGTTTAAATTATAAGTAATTGATGTTTGATGTTTTATTAAATAAAAATCATATTTTTGATAAATTTTTCATAATTTTTGTGATATTTTAAAAAAAAATCGTCAAAAACGACAATATCATTAACATTTTTGTAAAAATTATATTTCAAAATCTGCACCTACATCAAGATTTCAAACATTGCATACACAACATGCTCATATGAACCAAAGATTGCACCTTAACACTATTGCCCCTCATAAATTGTTTAAGCAAAGAAATGCAATTTGATCACTATTTTTGGTAATATGTATAGGTTTAAGCTGATTATTTCTTTTCTCTTCTTTTTTTCTTGTTGTATTTATGTACTTATCTGGTTTTCTTTATTATGTTTGTTTGATATTTATTTGTGTTATTTTTACTTTCTTTATTGTTTAAAAATAAAATAAAAATATGTATTTTATGGTTTATCATGATCTTTCTCTCTCTCCTTCCGAGATGTATTATGCCTTCTCGTAACGTATTGATAGTTCCAAACTTGACTAAAAGAAAAGTCTTCGTAACGTATTGATAGTTCCAAACTTGACTAAAAGAAAAGTCTTCGTAACGTATTGATAGTTCCAAACTTTACCAAGTAATAGTAAAGTGTGAAACTTGGAAATTATATCCTTGGAAATTTTGACAGCAGCTTCGTTAGTATTTTTATTTTTTAATTTGTTTTTTATTACCCATAAAACTCTATTTAAATGAGAAGAAAGTATAGATCTAAATATTATAAAGTCACAAACTAAGATCCTCTTGTAAGATTATTAAAAAACAAATTAAGAAAAAAGACATTATATATGGCTTTTCGTTTCAACTGCGTTTCAGCTTTTTTCATCATCTTTATCATTTTCTATGCCACAATGTTGATTAACGTCTTTGCAGGTCGGTATATAACTCTTTAGTATATACTTTTTTCTTTAATTAAAATAAACAATTTATTACTTTATTCAAATTAACATAAAATGTTTTACTTAATAGTCTTAATAATCAAAACTTTTATTCCTGTGAATTAAGATAGTTGGTAGCTGTTCTTCTTGTTTTGTTTAACCGACTTTGAAATTAAGTTTGTGATTAATATATATATTTACTCTAAATTTAGTTCATGATCGTGTGTTTTTCATATTCGTTTAAAAGTGAGTGAAATAATTCTGATATGCTGCAAATTTTATTATTTAAAATATTTCTACAGCTGATGCTGCTAGAGAGCTTAGAGAGCTTAGAGATCTTCCAGTTATAAAACCTTCACGTGGAAACACTTTGAGGTATCAGCACAATTGATGGTGAAGAAATATATTTGTACTAACTGTTGGAGATTGTTATAAAGTTTTTTAATTTAAGTAACAAAACATAGAATAAAACATGTAGTGAAACAAGGAGATTAATTCAATGAGTAATTCAAGGAATCATTAATTTAAGGAGTAATTCAAGTAATGAATTTTCTTATATATAGATTGTAATTGTAATGAATTAATCAACTAAGTGTTCATTTCAATTGAGAGAAAAAATTTTGTGAGAGAAAATTGAGAGTAATTTTCTTCGGTGTAATTGGGTTGTGGGTTATGAGTTGTAAGTGTTGTAAACACCTTGTGTAATTTCTTCTCTTTCAGTAAAAAGATCTGCAGTAGATCCGGAGACGTAAGCAAGATTGGCCAATTTCTGTTATCAAATTTGTATGTTATTTTGTCTATTTTGTTTTCTCATAAATCTGACTTATCGGGAATTTCATAATTTCCTAACAATTGGTATCATAACTTTTGGTGGTGATTTCTATCAATTTTTTGCAAAGTTACTATTTACGTGAATAGTGAAATTTTGTCGACGATATTTGTTCGTTGACGGAGGTGTTCTAATACACGGTGGTTTGCAGAAATAGTCAGAAACGATCCAGAGGAAGTCAGATTTGAGTGTGAGTAATGAACGGAGATGAAGGAAGGGTGAAACTTAAGAAAATCGATGGCACAAATTTCAGATTTTTGGAAAATGCAGATAGAGGATTGGAATCTTCTACACAGAAAAGCTCTCAGAGTTATTCGATAGACGCTATCCCGCAATGCTGCTTTTAACATAACAAAGGAAAAGACCATTGTTGGTCTTATGGAAGCTCTCTCTAATATGTATGAGAAGCCATTGGCCTCAAACAAAATACATTTGATGAGACATTTGTTCAACTTGTGGATGACAGAATGCACATCGGTAGCTCAACATCTCAATGAACTCAACACAGTCACAACCCAGTTGAATTTTGTGTTGAGTTCAGTTGAAATTGAATTCAATGATGGAGTATGAGCATTGATACTTTTGTCTTCTTTACCAGAAAGCTGGAATGCTACTGTCATGGCTATGAGTAGCTTGTCAAGAAGCAAAAAGTTGGAATTTGATGATGTTCGTGATTTGGTTCTTAGTGAAGAGATCTGATGTAGAGAGTCAAGTGAATCATCAACTTCTTCAGTTTTGCATACAAAGTCAAGAGGAAGAAATTCAATCAAAGGGAATGGATGTGGAAAAATAGACTACCGAAATAGATCAAAGGACAAGAGGTCCAAATCTAAGAATCCTAATAATTCTCATAGCTCGAAGACTGTCGAGTGTTGGAATTGTGGGAGAACCGGGCACTACAAAAATCAGTGCAAGAGTGCATTGAAGGACAAACAAGTGAAGGTAAAGGCAAATGTTACTTCCACCTCAGGAAGAAATGATGCATTCATATGCTCTTTGGAGAGCAAGGAAGAATCTTGGGTGTTAGACTCTGGAGCATCGTTCCATGCTACTTCACAGAAAAAATTCTTCAAGAAATATGTCCCCGGAAACCTTGGAAAGGTATATCTTGGTAATGATCAACCATGTGCTATTATTTGCAAAGGTGTAGTGAAGATTAAGTTAAACAGGTCTGTTTGGGAGGTGAAGGATGTCAGACATATTCCTAACTTAAGAATGAACTTAATCTCAATAGGGAAATTGGCTAGTGAAGGCTACATTACGATCTTCCATGGTGATGATTAGAAGATTTCAAAGGGCACAATTATAGTTGCTAAAGGTAAGAAGAGTGACACTCTTTACATGACAGTAGGGGCACATTGTTCAATCTCAGTTTTAGTAGGCAATGAAACACCAAATCTGTGGCACCAGAGACTAGGCCACATGAGTGAGAAATGGATAAAAATTATGCACTCAAAAGGAAAACTTCCAGGTCTACAGTCTGCAGAGATAGACATGTGCGAGGATTACATACTTGGAAAGAAAAATAGAGTCAGATTTCAGACAAGTGGTAGAACCCCAAAGAAGGAAAAGCTAAAGCTTATTCACTCTGATGTTTGGGGACCAACGACCATCTCATCCATTGGTGGGAAATACTACTTCGTGACTTTCATCGATGATCACTCTTAGAAGGTATGGGTTTACTTTCTAAAGCATAAGTCTGAAGTATTTGACTCTTTCAGAAGATGGAAATCTATGGTGGAAAATGAGACAGGTTTGAAGATCAAAAAGCTTAAAACCGATAATGGTGGTGAATATGAAGACACCAGATTCAAAAATTTCTGCTATGAACACGTGATCAGAATGGAAAGAACTATGTCAAGCACATCTTAACACAATGGTGTAGCTGAGCGTATGAGCCGAACGTTAACAGAAAGAGCCAAAAGCATTCGTATACAATCAGGTCTACCGAAGCAGTTCTGGCCAGAAGTAGTTAACACGACATCTTATTTAATCAATCGAGGTCTATCTATTCCATTTAAGCATAGAATACCATAGGAGGTATGAAGCGAAAAAGAGGTAAAACTATCACATCTAAAAAAATTCGACTGTGTAGCATTTGTGTATATCAGTGATCAAGGAAGCTTGATCCCAAATCCAAGAAATTCACATTCATCGGTTATGGTAAGGATGAGTTTGGCTACCACATTTGGGATGACGAAAACAAGAAAGTGATCCGTAGTAGAGATGTGATTTTCAACGAAAGGGGGATGTATAAGGACATGCATAAAATAGACGCCAATAACTCAGAGCAGAATGAATCAGTATTTGTAGATGCAGATGATGTCCCAGATAGTTCTGTAACGGACCCAATTGTAACAAGTCCTCAGCCAGAGGAACTTGTTAGAAAGAGTAGTACGCAGTCGTTCGACACACCACAACCTTCTACTCCAGCTCCTGTATTGAGAAGTTCTTCTCGACCTCATGTGACTAACAGGAGATACATGAACTATATGTTACTGACTGATGGAGGGGAGCCTGAATGCTATGATGAAGCTTTCCAGACTCGAGATTCTAGCAAGTGGGAGCTTGCCATGAAAGAAGAAATGAAATCTATCATCTCTAACCAGACATGGGAACTAACTGAGTTACCTATGGGAAAGAAGGCACTTCACAACAAATGGGTGTACCGAGTGAAAGAGGAGCATGATGGTTCCAAGAGATACAAAGCCCGCCTAGTTGTCAAAGGGTTTCAACAGAAGGAAGGAGTTGACTACACTGACATTTTTGCTCCCGTTGTGAAGCTCAATACTATCAGATCAGTATTGAGTATTGTAGCTATTGAAGATCTTCATCTTGAACAGTTGGATGTGAAGACTGCATTCCTTCATGGAGATTTAGATGAAGAGATATACATGTACCAGCCAGAAGGTTTCTCAGAAAGCGGGAAGAAGAACATGGTGTGCAGACTTAAGAAGAGTTTGTATGGCCTGAAACAAGCCCTGAGATAGTGGTACAGAAAGTTTGACAATTTCATGCACAAGAAAGGTTTCCATAAGTGCAATGCCGACGAATGTTGCTACTTAAAGAGATATAGGTCCAGTTATATCATTTTACTACTTTATGTTGATGATATGTTAGTTGTAGTTTCAAATATGGATGATATTAGAAGGTTGATGCAGTAATTTTCAAAGGAGTTTGACATGAAAGACTTGGGTCCAACAAAATAGATTCTTAGAATGTAAATCACAAGAAATAGGAAGAAAGGATCGTTGCAGTTATCTCAGGTAGAATACATCGATCCCCTGAGACAGAGGAAGAGAGAGAATTCATGGCTAAGGTTCCTTATGCCTCAGTCATTGGAAGTTTGATGTACGCAAGGGTCTGTACGAGACCATACATTGGCCATACAATGGGAGTTCTTAGCAGATTTATGTCAAACCCAGGGAAAACTCATTGGGAAGCAGTCGAGTGGATTTTGAGGTATCTACGAGGCATCACAGAAAAGTGCTTGCACTTTAGTAAAAGAGAATTAAAAGTACAATGCTATGTAGATACAGACTTTGGAGGTGAAGTTAATCACCGAAGAATCACCACTAGTTATATATTTACTATTGAAACTACAGCTATTAGTTGGATGTCACAAATACAGAAAATTTTCACCCTATCCACTATAGAGGTTGAGTATGTAGTAATGAGTAAAGCTAGTAAAGAGATGATATGGCTCCAAGGCTTGTTAAGTGAGCTGGGATTCAAACAAGAGAATAATGTTCTGCACAGTGATAGTCAAAGTGCAATACACTTGGCGAAGAATTCAGCATTTCATTCTAGAACTAAGCATATTGGACTTCATTATCACTTCATCAAATCTATATTGGAAGATGATGTGTTAATAATGGAGAAGATTCAAGGAAGCAAAAATCCAGTGGATATGTTAACAAAAGTGGTGACTATTGACAAATTGAAGTTATGCTCAACTTTAGTTAGTCTGCTAGAGTAACAAGACTAGAAAAGCTACTACATTGATCGAGGTGTGAGAGATTGTTGGAGATTTCTATAAAGATCCTTAATTTAAGGAGAAAATTAAGGAGCAAAACATGAAGCAATTCATTGAAATCAGTATTCAAGTGGGAGATTGTTGGAGATTGATATAAAGCTCCTTAATTTAAGGAGCAAATTAAGGAGTAAAACATTGAGAAAAATAAGGAGTAAAACATGGAGCAAAACAAGAGCTTAATTCAAGGAGAAATTCAAGGAACCATTAATTTTAGTAGTAATTCAATGAGTGAATTTTTCTATAAATAGATGTGTAATTGTAATGAATTAATCAACCAAGTGTTCATTACAATTGAGAGAAAAGCTTAGAGAGATAAGTTTTTGTTAGAGAAAATTGAGAGTAATTTTCTTGGGTGTAATTAGGTCGTGAGTTATGAGTTGTGAGTGTTGTAAACACATTGTGTAATTTCTCTCCTTTCAGTAAAAAGATCTGCAACAAGTTCGGAAACGTAAGCAATAATGATTGAACTCCGTTATCAAATTTGTGTGTTATTTTATCTATTTTATTTTCAAATTTTCCAACACCAACAATTTTTGCTACACTGCCAATCAATTATAGTTGATTATAAGAAATAATCGTCTAATATTTACGAATAAAATTGATTTTGTTTATTTTACATCATCTCTCTAGAGGTGAAGAAAGAAATGATATTGTTAGATTGAACACTATTTAATTATTCATTTATTCATAACAAATTCAATTTATGCAACTAAAAAAGAAATTAAAATAGAGTACCAAGCCAATTCAAAAAGGGTTAATAAATAAACTAAATTAGTCCACTTATTTTTTAGGAAAATGCTCATTTAGAAAACAAATGAACCACTTCTCACATCAGACATTGATGAAATCACAATATTCCAATATTAAGTAACTAAAACCATCATTAAAATAGCATCAAAGTCTACTTACAATTTGCGTAAATTTAAAATTCAATTTTCAATAAATCGTATAATGTTATTTAGAAAAAAGAATCAAAATTACAGGCGATAAAGACCAAAACAGCCTGTAATTCAATTGTCATATGATATCATGAAACCTTTTAAGAAATTTTCAAAACTGACAGAACATCTCATTCATTATCCCTGATTATGGCTACGGTTCTCACCTTGATTAAAATTTGAACTCATCAAGATGGAAGTTTTGTTGGAACCAAAATAAAGATCAATGAGACTTGTCCAGAATGAGAAAACTATTGAGGGCATTTTGGATAGGAAAAATCTGTTTGTAGTTATTGATCAAAAAATTATTTATTGCTTGTGCATTCTTTAATATAGGCTACTCTAATATTATTTAATATATGTATACAAAAAAAATGAATAATGTAGAATATACGAAATAAATAAAACATGATGTTAGTGTTTCAATTGCCAAGTGCGTATTGACAAATACGGCAACTTAAAGGGGAGATATACAATATATTCAGTCAATTATTAAACTTTTGTCTCTTTATTATTAGATTGGATGTTTGGTACATCTTGTTATGTTAGGTGTAAAATAATTTCAAATCATGTTACACTATATAAATAGACATTCAACCTACGAGCCAGATAAATGAATGTTGATAAGCATAATTATTAAATAAATGATATAAGATTTAATTAACTTATAAATATCTCAAAATATATGAGTTAAATTATGGTTTTTTATGATTCCTAATACACTTTTTAGTGTAATTATTTATTCTTGCTCTATAAATAGAAATAAATTATTGTATGTGTAAGAATAATTCTTATTGACATTTTCATATTTTGTATCTTCATAGAGAGCCGTATAAGATGAAATTTTCATGTACGGTTATGTAAAGTGACAATAAAAGTAACTTATTTGTCAATTTTTTCTTTATTAACCCTCCAAAAATCTAATTATCTGAATGAGACAAATACATACAAATAACTTAAACCCTAAATTAAGTATTTCTCTATGAGTAGGCAATCGACGTAAGATAAATCTTTTACATTATATATACTCATATTGTATAATACTAAAATAATCATTATTGGTCTCGGAAATTCAGCCTTGATCTTTTTGAAAACTGAGACTATAGAATTTTAGTCACGGTCTAATAAAAATTGAGGCTATAGTGTATATATATAGTCTCGATTTTTATTAGTAATCGTGACCATAAGTTAAAATACAAAAATTACTTAAATATAAACAAATTTATATAGTTACAATTATTAAATGATCGCAATCTAATTAAAATAATATAGTTTTTAGTCTTTTTAAAACCGAAATCAAATAATATATTGTGTTAATCATTTAAATAAAATTCAAAAATTACTTTACAATTTTTTCATTTCTCTATTAATTTAATTTCATGTATTTCATATCTTTTACACCACACACCAAATTTCTCTATTAATTTTTTTTCTTTTTTCCTATCTTTTTTTTCTTTTTCCCTCTCTTTTTTTTTCCTTTTTTTCCCCTTGCACGCGAGCTAGCGATCATATTCCCTTCTCTTCCTTATTTTTCCTTCTCACACACCTCCCATTGCTGGCTGTTTCTTTTCCTCGTCATTAATGACCCACCTACGACCATACCCATCTCTTGTCGAAGTCTTTATATGGGTTAAAAATATCCCCTAGGTAGTGGTATAAGCGGTTTGATTCTTTTATGATTGATCATAGTTACTCTAAGAGTGATTATGATAGTTGTGTTTATCATAAAAGATTTCATGATAGTTCATTTGTCTATTTGTTTCTTTATGTTGATGACATGCTTATTGCTTCTAAGAATGAGTGTGAAATTCATAAATTAAAGTCTCAACTTAGTGATAAGTTTGAGATAAAATATTTGGTTGAAGCGAAGAAAATTTTGGGCATGGAAATTTACAGGGAGAGACAAGCAAGCTTTATTTAACTGAGAAAAGTTATTTTAAAACATTTCTTGAATATTTTAGTATGAAAGAGTCTAAACATATGAGTATGCCTTTAGCTGCGCATTTTAGGCTTTCTTTGGATTTTCCATCACAATCAGAAGAAGAAAAAGAGTAGTATATGTCTCAGGTTCCATATACTTGTGCCGTTGGATAATTCGGTATTTGAGAGACACGTCTAATTTTGATTTGGTATATGATAGAAGTTATAATACTAGTTGCAATGTTATTAGTTATGTGGACTCTGATTATACTGATGATTTGGATAAAAGAAGATCTCTGACAGGTTATGTCTTTACTCTTTCTCATATTTGATAAATTTGCTTCTTTTTTGAGCCAAGGTGAAGATTTGTCAAATATGGCCCAAAAATTCCGTCCTAAAACCCTCCACTTTACATATATATATATATATATATTTGTCAAATGTGTGTGTGTTTTATATATTTTTTTGTGGGATAGAACAGCAGTAGTCGGTTGCCCACTTTGCGTCCATTCTATCAGCCCTATCACTTTCCCTCTTCATTTTTATTTCATTTCCTTCTCTGCGCAGTATTTCTCTTCATAGTTCAAGTGTAATTTCTTCCTCAACCACAACCTCACCCGGGATATTTCGTAGGGGTGACTTCATAGAGCATATTAGAAGAGATGTATGTATATTATCAGTAAATTGAAGAGAGTTATTTTCTAGGTGTATTTGGATATTTTGATATATTTTGTGAAACTCTCTGAAGATTGTTGTTTGTATCTCTATTTGATTATTAGTAAATTTTTCTCGGTATGACATCGTTAGTGGAGTTGACTTTTCACATTAAAAATTTGAACTACTTAAATCATTGTGTCATTTATTTTTTATCATTGTTTATTATTTTTCTCTTATCTATAATTATATATTTGTGCAATCAAATTAGACCCAAACTTCGCTTCCATTAATGCTAACTTATAACACTATATCCTTTACCAAAAAGTAAAAGAAAAAAAAGCAATTAAGAAGAAGAAACTAATTAATGTTGTCTCGTATCATTAAACTAATTAATGGAGAAAGTAGTGATATTTTTTTTCTCAAATACGGATCTTCAATGTCCCATAACAAGGCTCTTTATAAATTAAAATTTGCATGGAAACTAGAAATAATAGTTTGTTCTTTGATACATTTGAGCACTGAGTAGTTGTCAGAAAAGGGAAAATTGCGCTATTAATTATGAAAGAATAATAGGTTTAGGAAGTTTCCTTTTCACTAATCTTCCACCGTAATAATAATGGCAACTCTCTGTCACTATATAAAACAAAAAAACAATGATGCTACATGGGATAAGAATTGATAAACCAAAATAGGTTATCTTAGAAGTTGTTGGAAATGTAAACCTTTTTAAAACTTAATCTATTAAGAGAAATATTAATATTATTTTATATTATCCAAAGTTAACATTAATTTTAAAAAAAATTATTATAATATAACTAAAGTTTTTGTTGGTTTGTAAAATGCCAAGGATAACATAAAAATAAGAAAATAGCAACTATACAAATATTGAGACTTACATTAAATAATATGAAATATATGATTACAAGACTATCTTTACTAATAACTTATAATCCAATAAATTATGTCTTGATCCAAAGTAGTTTTCATGTTATAAATCCAATTCATAATTTAAACCTTTTTTGAATTATCAACTTTAACTTTAATAACTTAAGTTAGTCCAAAATTTTATACCTTTCTTTACTTTATAATAAATTGTTATTAATCAATCTAACTCATAAAAAACCTATAATTATAATTATTAGATTGAATTTATATTCATTCCAATACGATCACAAAAAAAATAACTAAATTATATGAAATTGGTACCTTTGATAATTTATAATCTAAGGATTTAATCATAGTCGTCATAAAAGTCACAATTTGCTACTCTTATTATAAAAATCCTCCAATACATATATGATGCATTTATTCAGTTGGTTTCACTTTTAACCTTCTAAGAGCCATCTTTAAGGCATGTTAGGGTGGTTGGTCATGAACTAGTTCCGTCACATTTTGTCCCTTTTTGCGTAAGTCTTCATAATTTTTTCGTTATATGCTACTCTTGTTTGATTTAATCTCAAATACATGTAAAACATAAAACAAATAAATAAAACACCATGGGAAAAATAAAAAAAATTATAAATATGTTTGAGTTTATTAACAAAAATGTTTATAAAATAACACCTATAATGAATGAAATTTTTGGTAAACGAAATCAAAGATGTATTAATATTATACTTTTTGTGCATATACTAGGCAATAATTGACAATTGTACTATTAAAGACACTAATACTTGAATAATGAAATTGAATTTTATTTGTTGTTAAATATGTATAGTTTATTTCACATAAAAACATGTGTTAAATAATTAAAGAATAAAAAATTATATCAATGCATTTTATAATTTAATAGAGTAAATATTATGATAGATTTTAATTTTTTTAAATTTAATATATTTTTTAATAATAATAACTATGGTTGAAAATATTACGATAAATTTTAATTTTCTTAAATTAAATATATTTTTAATAATAAGAATAGTGGTTAAATCGATATAATATTAATAGTTTATATTTTATAATTACTATTCATTCTCACAAAATACTTGAAACCTTTTACAAATGAAGTAAAATTGGCAAGAGAATTTAGATCGAATAACGAGGGCGAATAGACTACCACTGGCCTGGGAGCGGAGTTGAAGACCATATATTATCTAGTTCAATGTCATGCTCTCTTCCACTTGAAAGGAAATTTGCTCCTTATTATTTTAAACTCATGAAGAAAGATAAAAGTTGTATTGAAACCAAAATACGGATAGTAAGACTTGTCCACAATGGAACAAAATATTAAGAGCATTCCGAATAGAATAAGGATAGTGTTTTAATTGCATTCGGATTAAAAGTAAAATACAATTCATAAGTTACATAAATTTAACACTTAAATCTATTAGTTTTTTGATAGATTAATAGACGTCTAGATAGAAATTTTTTAAACTTAATAAACTTATATTTTTCAATTTTTTAAACTTAATTAATCCTACAATAAAAGATCATTAGGATTATAAAATTCCATATCATAGTTCTATCAAGATTTATAATATCCTACTTTGTAAACTTAATATATTTTTAAAATACTATTTACAAGTTAGTGGATTAAAAAATATAACTTATCAAAATTAGTGAACCATTACTTATTTCTTATGTTAATTGTCTTATTTAATACATATAATATTTATTTTGATTAATAAATAAAAAAATTATAAAATAATAATTTTTTTAATTAGATAATAGAATAGGTAGTTAAAATGTTTAAATTAATTATGTAAATTAATAAATTATGATTATTAATAATAAGTAAAGATATTTAATGATAAATTATTTTTAAAAAAATAAAATTAATTATAAATAATATTTTATCAATATTATTCAACATTAATCAATAATATCTATTTATTAATTTATATTATATTGATATATTTTTTTCACATCAATATTTTGTAAACATTGTCGCGTTTAATATGTATTGTGGAGACATTTTTGAAGATATTTTCCTTCTTGGTCGCAGGTCGCAGGCAATGATGGTCAATGATAGTGGTCACTAATGATGTCTTATTATATTAAGGATATTTGGTCTTTTTATAATGAATTTTATATGAAAATCCAGTCTTTTTAACAAAAGCGTAACAATATCATCTCCTTTTTTATAAGAAATTCATTAAGGCAAAAAAAAAAAAAAGAAGATGTGGAGTCTGTTAAATTATATGTTTTACTTACATTTTTATTTTGTTATTTATACATAAAAAAAGAAGAGGAATAAATTACATTTTCTTTGCCTAAATAGTAGGATATATTTTATAAGGTGAATTTCTCAAAAAAAAAAAAAATTACTACATGACACAAAATACATAAATTGCTATATATATAAGGCATTTGAAATTATTATGTACCCTTTACACAAACCCTTAAAAAACTAATTTGTATAATATGTAAAGCGTTACGACTCATATTTTTAAGTATTATATGTAAAGCTTTCAAAACCAAATTTACTTTAAATCTTAGACAGTCATAAAAACCTTTACTAATATGGTAAGAATAGACTTTTTTAAATGAAAGTATTTAAAATTTATTTAATAAATTAATTAATATAAGACATTATAATCCTTTTTTTTAATTGTACAAAAAAGACATAATGCAACCAATTATAAATAAAATCTAGCAATTTGAGGCAAATAATATGCATGAGAATTAGATTCAAACTTTACTCACTTGTAAGGAAGAATACCTAATAATCTACTGTAGAGTTGTGAGGGTGCTATTTCTTATTTTTCACTGTATAATATGTATTGTTTATGTGATTAAAATTACTAAGAACATCTTTGGATGCAATACTAATTAAAAAAAATGATTCTAATTGAAGTGGTTTTTTAAGAAGTATTTCCATAAGAAATGTTTTATAGAGTAGCAGTAATGTATTTAGTAGGAAAAAATCAAAAATACTTTCGAGGTTTTCAATATTTTCAAAAATATTTTTAATATTTAAAATAAAAACTACAATACTCTTGAGATTTAATGTATCTTCAAAAATATCTTTATTATTTAACAGAAGCATCAAAAAATTGTGAAAAATTTCATTAATATCTGAAAAGTCTTTTCTACCCCTGTATATATAGCTTTTTGAATATTACTATTAAGAATATTACCGCAAATACCCTTGAGGTTTTGATTTTTTTCAAAAATACCCTTATTATAATAATTAATTTAACTTTATCAAAAATACCCCTACTATAATAATTAATTTAACTTCGTCAAAAATACCATGTTACAATAATTAATTTAACTTTATCAAAAATTTGCCTGCTATAATATTTAATTTATTTTCATAAAAAATACATTTACTTCTAAATAACACGATATAAAATATTTTTCAAAAATACCCCTGAAGATAAATTAAGTTAAAAAAGCACACAATATCAAGTTAAATATTTTTAGAAAATATTTTATATCGTGTTATTGAGAAACATGAGTATTTTTATGAAGATAAATTAAATATTATAGAGAGGCAATTTTTAATGAAGTTAAATTAATTATTGTAGCAGAGATATTTTTGATGAAGTTAAATTAATTATTATAGTAGGAGTATTTTTGAAGAAAAGTAAAATCTCAAGAGTATTTGTAATAATATTCTCAACGATAACATTAAAAAAGCTATATAGGTAGGAGTAGAATTTGTTTTTTAGATATTGATGTGATTTTTCATGACTTTTTGATACTTCTGTTAAATAATAATGGTATTTTTGAAGATATCTTAAAATTCAGGGGTATTACAATTTTTTTAATAACATTAAGGGTATTTCTGAAGATATTGAAAACCTTCGGGGTATTTTTGATTTTTTATCCCGTGGGAGTGATATATGTATAGGGGTGAGATTATCATTTTGCCCCTAATGTTAAACGGAGATATAACGTTGATAACATTTATGGGTATTTTTTATATTAAATAAAGTTTAGGGGTAATTTTGAAGAAACACAAAATCTCAAGGGTATCTGTGATAATAATATGTATTTAGTATTGACAAACTTTGAGCGATCCTCCTCCATTGACAACCTTCAGGCCGAGTCTCTTTGCTTCCTCCACTAAAACAAAGTTATAAGATGCATCGGTATCAACCAAAGCTTTGGCAACATTTCCGTTGATGGTTGCATCTACGTACATCAAGCCTTTGGGGTCTGGGGCGCTCTGCATTGCACCAAGTAGGCGCAAAGAATCCATCTTTACACCTTCGTCCGTCTCACCTCTATCTTGGTCATGTGTGGAGGCAATTAAGGCATTCAAGTCCTTTCTTTTCGAACATTCACTGCCCCAAGATCATAAAATTATTGTATTTTGTAATTACTAAAATTTTACGTTAGTTAATGTATTTTCTCAAAATATGTTAACTTATTCCAAAAAAAAATATGATTAATTAAGAATATACAATCAATAAAACCTAACCAATTAAAAAAAAAATCTCTAAAAGTGATTTTATTTTTAAAACCAACTTGATTTTTTTTTAATAAATGGCTAAAATTTATTTAAATTCAAATATTTGCATTTATATTTGTGGTTATTTTTGAAAGGGCACTAACAGTCACATAATTTTAAGTAAAAGAGTAATTTAGTTATATAATTTTGAAACGGAGCAACAACCAATAGTTTCTTTTGTTTCAATAGTATCCTTACTCTCCAATGGGCCAGCGTATTATATGACTTGGCTGATGGCTACTAGAAACTAAGTATATATTTGTTGAGTTGATTTTTATATTTGATTGTGTTATATATTGGGAATGAAATGTAATAAAATATATTTTTAAAAGAGAAAAAATAACAATTACATTACTCCTCTTGGTAATTCTTATTCTATTTTCACACTAATATTTTCCTTAATTTTGGATACATGTAAATTATATGGAGTAAAATAATTAACAATTGGATGTTATTTTAATAATATATTTTATTTTAATAATAACTGAGAAAATAAAATATTTTTAAATAATTTGAAATAAAATTAAATAATACTTTTAAATAATAATTTAACAATATATTTTATTTTAATAATTATTTAGAAAATAAATAATTTTAAATAATATTAAAAATATTTTAAGTTATAATTATTTAGAAAAATAATAATTTTAATAATAAAATAAGTAATATTCAATAATTTTAAATAATATTTCTAAGTAATAATTATTTAGAAAAATAATAATTTAAACAATAATTTAGAAAAATAAAAATTTAAATAATAAATTCTATTTTAATAATAATTAATAATTTTAAATAATATAAATAATATTTTAAGTAATAATTATTTAAAAAATAATAATTTTAATGATAGATTTTATTTTAATAATAATTTAAAAAATATAATAATTATAATAATATATTTTTCAGTATATATCAAATACTATAATATTAATTCTTTATTTGATTTCAATAATCAAACGAAACAATGTAATAATAATACTGTTTTTGTTCCATTTAAATCTATTATCATTTTCATTTTCGTTTCTTTTTTTTCATTTTAAAGAAATGGTTAAACTCCAATAGAGATTGCATTAACAATTCAAATTTAAACGTGCTTTACAACTGAATGTTCATAGTCCAAGTTTTCGGTCCAATATCCTCATAATTCTAAAGTAGAGAGTGGTCAAAAACGCATTTACCGAATTTCCTAAAGATTGTTAAAGCAGTTAAAATTGCTAACATAGATGAGTACCTAAGTCGAGATCGGATACTTTGGCCGTTTTTTGGGCCGCCAAAATAAGTCTATCTTGGCATTTAAAAATTGACAAGAAAAATCATTTTTGTAGTATTATTGATTGATATTCTTATTTTGTAACATATTGAATACAATGTCATATGTCTTATTTATAGGATTCTCAAGATGCAATATAAATTTTAATCAAAGATATAATGAAGATCAAATATTTATTTAAATACAAATTTATGATATTATTGGGATTAAATTTTTGCATAAAATTTCTAATAAAACTTATTATAGGAAAAAAAAAGGAAGATAATTTTGAATTATCATAATTCGAGACATAACTAAAGTTCCCTTGTTAATAAGGAGGTTAAAGGTGCATTTTTATTCAAAATGTATATTTTCAATAATTATGACAAGATTTTTAGTACCCTTTATCCTTAAATATTTACACAATAGATTCATAAGAGTTAACAAAAAAAACTATATGATGAGACATAAAAAATGAATGAAAGGGATAGAGTTTCTCTCGTTTTTGGCACAATGAGTCCTCAATGGGAGACTCGTGCGACGGGTTATTAGCTTAATAGTAGAGCTTGTTCCTGATAATTGCATCTTTATGTTTGGATTATAAGGACTTTCAGTTATACGGATAATTCAATGTACTTATCAGTGCCTAATTTTGAGATTGGATCATCCAAGACACAATAGCATATAGGAAAAATACTTAAAGAAAGACATAAAACAAAGAAAAAGAAAGAAAGAAGCATTAAATTCACACTCGTATAAAACCAATTTGTATATGAAATTAAAGGTAAGATCACATCGATACTTACAAAATGCAGCCTGTATTGAACACTAGGTTTTTAAATACTTTATTTTGAATACATTTTCATGCATTCTTAATTTTGAACACATCAATATATATATCACATGCTCCCTCGTTTTGTAGAATTTATTTTTGAACATATATTTATTAACTTCCCAACTTTGAACATCTTATCTTGGATAAATTTTAGATGCGGGATGGAGTGATAGTAGTGTGAGATATGTTAAATAATCGTTTTTAAAAGGTTGGGAAGTTTGAGTGTTGCATGGAATAAAGGGCTTATAAATAAAATTATGAAACTGAAACATAATAAGCATATTTAGGAATGTTTGTATGGATGTAGAGATAAATATGATAGAAAAAAAATAATGAACAAAACTTAACTTATTATTTGGTCAAAAAGGGGGAGGGGGACAACAGAAAGGAAAAGGATATACATAATTATGAGACGTGTGTTTGTAGTCGTGTTAGGGTTATCATTCAAATTTGTAAGATGAAGATTATCAGCTTTACAAATCACCTAATATATGCACGAGATATTAAGAATTTCATTGTGTATTTTGAGTTATGTGAAACTCATAATATAGTCAAGAAAAGTTGTTACACACTTGTGTAAATTTATTCATTTCTTGTGATTAAATTGTAAATTTGCTGTAAAAAAATAGGAAACTCACAAAACATGATTGCATTATATCAATATTTTAAATCTAATTTCAATTAATTTTATTTTATAATATTTTCTCGTTTCTATTCATATTATTCTTCACTTTTGTAATCTTTACTTCAATACAACTAACACAATCGTTGTGAAAATTTCGATCACACTTGTGACATGTCATAAGTCTGTGTAGAATTAGTACACGTGTATGTAAAATTTTTATAAATCCATTTAATTCTCTTATCTTCACATATATATATATAAATTCTACAAATCATTTAATTCTTTCTCTACAAGGATATTTAAAAATATATTTAAATATAACTCAACCATATATTAATTAAAATATGCTAAAATTAGACCCCAGATATATTGATTTGAGAGAGAGAGAGAGAGAGAGACATAAAAGAAAATGATGGCTATTAGTGAAAGAAGGTTTTCCAAGATCCTTCTTTACCCAACTTGGGAGTTGAGACTACAAATCTAGTCATTTGAGAGAGAGAGACCTAAAAGAAAATGATGGCTATTAGTAAAAAATCAATGATAAAATAAGAATACGAAATTCTTCTCCAATTAAATATATATATTTGGCAGATCCACTAAACCGAGTAAAAAATCTTGCAATATCAAAATAACAATGTTATTTATAAATCTGATTAAATTTAACTCAATAAAATCTTATTAATTTGAGTTAAAATTAAATTTTTAACATGTATCATACTTTTATTTTTGATCTTTATGTGCTTAGATTTTGTGCTTTACCACGGTCTCATCGTGTCGTTTATATTCACCTATGTTTACCGTGTAAAATAAATTATTAAGTATTTTTATTTTAAATTGGAAAAGAGTAAAACAACAATGTTTATAAAACTGACCAATCCTTAACTCAATGAAATATTATTGGATTAAGTTATACCTAAGTTTTTTACAATTACTTCTTTATTTTCTTATTACAATACTTAGAGAAGAGAAATTGACTATTTTGTTATGATTTTCTGAAATATTTAAAGATTTCCCTCCACTGGCCTTCAGATGCAAATAAGGTGATACTTTAGCAACCGCATTAAATAATTTCCATTGAATAATTGAATCTCTCCACCATCAGTGGAGAAGCCACCAAATTTTGACTTCCACACAAAAATCTGGGTCTTTTTTTTTTCTTTCTAAAAACACTTACTTTATTTAAATGAACTAGCTAGGTTGAGATCAAGAAATGCTTGAAACGAAAGTATGGCTTTGCCTTTTAATTTTGCTTCACTTTTGTTGATCTTGGTATTCACGATCTATGCCTCGTTGATGGTTAAGGTTAATGCAGGTAAGGTAATTCTGTACTCAAATTCTTATAATATTTGGAACTTGGCGATTTATCCGCTATAAATTAAAAAAATCTCTTTTTCTTTAAAAAAAAAAAATTGTTGGTTGCGTCTTTTTTTTAATTGAAAATATTACGCTTCTACACCTTTACACTTTTTTTTTAATTAACATGAAGCTTTATATTTTTGTAAAGATTATTTTTCGTTTAAAATATTTTAATTTTATAAAGGAAATTAAAATTCATAACTACATGAACCAATGATTAAAAAAATGAGAAATTTATTAGTAGATCATTACTATCCTACCTTTTATCGTTTTTCCAAATTAAAATTCATAACTACATGAACCAATGATTGAGAAAATGAGAAATTTATATTATCATATTTTACACAAATTTAAGTCTAAGCAAAAGAGCTTTACTAGATATAAAAATATTTTTATTTCGAGTAACATGATACGTCATTCGGAAAACAGCAGTAATAAAGTTTAGTGGGAACAAATTAAAAATACTTTGTAGGTATATATCTATCCATTTCAAATGTTCAATAATGTTAATAATTGTAAAAACTGAAATGATAATCGAAAGAATTATCCCAGAAATTCATAGAAACTAGGCATAATCACAAATTATACCCTTAATTTTGATTGTCATAAGGCTTTAATTAGTAATCAAAGGGTATGCAACATGCATAATAAAGGTAACATATTCATATTTTTATAGTGTATAACAAAATAACATTAAATGTTTTTTGCGTTTTTTGTGTGCAACATCTAACTTTTTAATTTTAATTTGAGAAGACGGGTGTTTATGTTTCATTTCACAATAAATGATCTTATTTAAGGGATTTTTCTGGCATTTTTATATTTTGAATAAGATACTACAAAATCTCTTATATTAAATCATTTATGCTGTTTAATATTTTATGTTAGAAACAGTATCATTTAATCTATTAATTTTATAAGAATAGTCAATTGAAGATAAATTAAATTATTTTAATAATTTTTCACTTAAAATATTATTATTTTATGTCAATTAATTAAAAAGAGTTTAAATTAAGAGTATTTAATAAAGATACAAATAAAATTTAATATAAAATAGTTTAAAAAATAAATAAAAATAAAAATTATTTAAATATATATTTTAGTTTTAATAAAAATTTAAAATGAATAAACACGTAGAAAATAAAAAATATTAAAAACAAATATTTTGTGAATTTTTTTCATATTGATTGTGACTTTACTACAATTAAATACTCGTATTTTAATCGGGTTTAACACATGATAGAAAATAATAATGTTTTATTATAAAAATCATTAAAATAATATAATTTATTTTTAATTGATATTTTTACAAAGAGAAGACACTAAATAATATTATTAATATTGGTAAAATAATATTATTATATAAAATGATATCAAATTATCGACAATATTTTTTTATATTATACATTACACTTCTAAGTAGGGGTGTCCATAAACCGGATCGGACCGGATTAAACCGTAAAACCGGACCGGATTAAACCGTAAAACCGGACCGGATCGGACTGGATTAAACTGGACCGGATCGGACCAAACCGAACGGTTTTACTAATCAAACGGTCCGGTCCGGTTTGTATTAATTTTAAACCGTTCAAACCGGACCGGACCGGTTTAATAATATATTAAATTTTTTACATTATTCTTCATTAAATTATAAAAAAATCGAACCAAACCGCGAATAAAACCGGACCGAACGGTTTTATAAGTCAAACGATCCGGTCCGGTTTTTATTTCTTAAAACCGTTTCAAACGGTCCGGTCCGGTGCGAATAATATGAACGATCCGGTCCGGTTAATTTTTTTTTAGGGAAAACCGGACCGGACCGGACCGGACCATGGACACCCCTAATTCTATGCATGAATATATCAATAATATTATCAATATTTTACTTTGTTACGAGAATGAAATTGTTCAATTTTTTTTTAGTTCATAATTCATTAAAGTGTTGAATAATACTTCAAACACAACTTGATATGAATTCATGTTGTAGTCGGTAATGTGAGGAAGCAGCTCAGAACTTATGATGGTCAACCTCAGCATGGAAACAATGGCAATAATGTCCCACATAAGGGTCGCCCACCCTTTCCACCCAACTAATTAGCATGCATACACTGGCGGAACTATGCAAGGATGATGAGGGGTACCGGCAACTCTTAAAAATGTAGTATTTAATAAAGTATAAATAAATTAGTATTTAATACATATTTGGGTAAAAATGTAGTATAAATAAATTAGTTCTAATCATCATATATAAAGGTTTTCCCACGAAAATGTACGAGACAAAGTCACAATGGCAACTGAAAAATGTTGTCTTACCTCGTAATCTTAATTATAACTTCTAAATTTTTAGAAAAATAACACTCATATCATTTTTAAAATTTATAATTATAAAAATAATATTCTATTTTTCAACACATATTTTTTATTCAAAGAAAAAAATTCAGCCAGAAAATATTTTATAATGAATCCTAATCAGTAAGAGATAAATTGATTGATATTCATATTCAACATATTGAATACAATTTGTTATTGTTTTCAAAATACAATACAAATTTTAAATCTAAGATATTATAAAAATCAAATCTTTATTCGAATACAAATTCATAATATGATTTTTCACTAAAAATATCTAATATAATCAACTAAAAAATAGTTAATATCGAATTATCATAATTTAATATATCACTAAACTTTCCTCGGTTAATAAGGACGCATTTCCAATAATTATCATGAGATCTATAGTACTCTCATGCACCCTTAAATTTTTACAAAATAAATCCATATTAATAAGAAAAAAAACGAAGCATCAAAATGCACACAGTTGCAAAAGTCACTTTTTATATTAAGTTAAATTAAATATAAGATCACATGGATGCTTAAAAAATGCAACCTATATTTAATAGAAGTTTATGTACTCACCATTTTTAGACACCTTATTTTGAATACCTTTTTATGTACTCTTAATTTTCAGCACATATATGTATGCATGTGCTCCATAGCTTTGCAAAACATATTTTGAAACGTATAAGAAGTGCTAAATAAACGTTGTTAATAGGGTGGGAAGTTTGGGTGATGCATAGAGAACATTTTAATCACGTTTCTATAGATGTAGAGACAAGTATGAAAGAAATAAAAACAATGAACAAAAAAAAAACTTATTGGTCAAAAATTAAAAGGGATGTAATTATGGGATGTGTTTGTGGGTGTCTTATGATTATTATGTTAAAGAACATGATATCCAGCTGGTGACAACCAACACACCAGTTGGAAGCAGCCACCAAGCTGTTGGTGGGGAAGGATAGGTTGTCCAAGAACATGCCTCTCCATAATTGTGTTTATTTTTAATTATTACAATTTTGCTTTTCTTTTGTATAAATAGGTTGTAAACATTCGTTTATTCATCATCAATAAATTCAATTCTTACATGGTATCAGAGCTTAGGAAACAATTCTCAGATAAAATCAGCTCATAGAAATTTTTCCAATTTTTCCTCAATCTGTTTTTTTTCCAAAACCAATTTCGATTCACAAAATAATTTCAATTTCATCCCAGAATATTATTCAGAAAAATCCGAGCAATCTGCAATTAAAATCAAGCCAAAATACCTCCCCACGCGCTCACACGCGCCATTTTTAATCTCGCCAGAGTTTCACGCGCCTCGCCGGAGACGCACGCTCCAACACGCGCCAGCTGCTGAAGAAGACGACTCCAACGACACGTCGTCGCTCGCCCGCTGAAACAAACGACATGTCGTTCGCTCGGCGCTGAAATAAATGACGCATCGTTTCCTCGGTCTGGTCCGGTCCGGTTCGGTCTTCATCCGGTTCAGTGCTTCACCGTTGCAGCCGCCGTTCCAGCCACTCCAGACGCCGGTTCACCCACTTTTCGACCGGTTCTGCGGCTGAAATTTCCGGTTCTGTAATCCTTGACTCATTTTCTATAAGATAGAGCATATTTCAGTACATTATTTATTTCATAAATAGTCATTATTGTCTAAAACACACTTAAACCCATCCCGTT
Organism: Hippophae tibetana; assembly: GCA_037013495.1. Lineage (NCBI taxonomy): Eukaryota > Viridiplantae > Streptophyta > Magnoliopsida > Rosales > Elaeagnaceae > Hippophae > Hippophae tibetana. The sequence goes on from CM072810.1 coordinate 106,827,225, forward strand.
CTTTCAAATTTATTCAACCAAAAATGTCTATGACTACCAATACCAACCCTACTTTACCAAAATGGTATGATGATCCTAGTCATTCTTTATATTTACACCACTCAGACCAACCAGCCATGGTCCTTGTAGCTCAATCCTTAAACCAAGAAAACTATCACATTTGGAGTCATGCAATGCTCATGGCTCTAATAACCAAAAACAAAGAAGGATTCATTGACGGCACAATCAAAAGGCCATCAACAAACCTTGAAGCAGAAATCAAACAATGGACTCGCTGCAATATTCTTGTCAAAGGATGGATCCTCAACACCATATCACCCAAAATTGCAGAAAGTGTCATGTATAGTGATACTGCATATGAGCTATGGGAAGAATTAAAGGAACGCTTTTCGCACACCAACAACATGCACCTATTCCACATTGAACAAGAGATCCATGATTGCATGCAAGAAGGTGTGAGCATTGGCGAATACTATACCAAATTGAAAAGTTTATGGGATAGTCGTGATGCACTATGTCCTCTTCCACACTGTGGAGGAAATGCTGGAAGAGAATTACAAGAATATCAACAAAAGCCGCGAACCATAAAGTTTCTCATGGGCCTTAATACGGTTTACACATCAGCACGCGGACAAATCTTGCTCATGGAACCATTACCTACGGTAAATAAGGTATATTCACTTATTGTTCAAGATGAAAAGCAAAGAGTTGTCTCCACTCAAAGCATAGGAAGGATGCCAGAAGCTGCCGCACTCGTTGCCAGAGATAGTCGTCCACAATATCCTCAGAAAAATTACCCACCAAGGAACCCACATCTCAAGTGCAATAGATGCAACAATATAGGTCATAATTCTGAGAATTGCCGAAGTCACCTCAAATGTGATTTTTGTGGTCTCAATGGACACATTTTTGAAAACTGCCGAAAGCGTCTCAAATGTAATTTCTGTGGTTTAAATGGACATGACATCAACATGTGTCGGAAGAAAGGAGTAATTCAAGATAAGAGAAACACAAGTTATGGCTTCCCTTCCAAAGCTCATCATACTGACTTTCAGGAAAGCTGCTCCGACACAAAGACACCATCCCACAATCTTACATCTGCCCAATATCAAGAGCTCCTTACACTTCTCAATCAATCCAAAGCAGGTAGCATGGCAAATCAAGTGACTACTTCTTCAGGTAACACCTTATGTGCAACTGTTTTCCATTCAGAAACTCGTTGGATTTTTGATACAGGGGCAACTGATCACATGGTCTGTTCCCAAAACCTTATGAGCTCCAGCATTCCAGTCACTAATCGGCATGTGCATTTACCTGATCATTCTCTTGCCCGTGTCACACATATTGGCACTGTGCATTTCTCAAATAATTTTATACTCCATAATGTCTTGTGTGTTCCCTCCTTCAAATTAAACTTAGTTTCAGTAGCCAAACTAACTCAAACCTCATTTTTCCATGTCACCTTCACTAATAGTATGTGCTTTGTTCAGGACAAATGCTCAGGGAAGACGATTGGGATGGGAACTGAGAAAGCAGGACTCTACTACCTGACTATTTTTGAAAAGGCTGGATGTTTCTCTGTCTCAAACACTGCTTCCACCAACTCTCATCTATGGCATCAACGACTTGGTCATTTATCTAATAACAGTTTGCGTGTAATTTCTCTTTCCATCAACACACCTTTTTGTTCCATTAGTGATTGTTCTATTTGTCCATTAGCTAAGCAAACACGTAATCCATTTCCTTTAAGTTCCATCAATACAAAAGCACCTTTTGAAATGATTCATGTTGATATTTGGGGTGGTTATCACATTCCAGCACTTAATGGAGCACGTTATTTTCTCACTATTGTTGATGACTACTCAAGATGCACATGGGTCTATCTCTAACATACTAAATCTGATACACGTACATTTCTTACCACCTTCATCAATCTTGTTGAAACACAATTTTCATCCAGAGTTAAAATCATTCGTAGTGACAATGGACCAGAATTCTCTATGACCCAGTTGTTTTCTACCAAAGGAATCCTTCATCAAACTAGTTGTGTCTCTACCCCTCAACAAAATGGTGTTGTTGAACGTAAACACCATCATCTTCTCAATGTTGCTCGTTCATTACTCTTCCAAGCCAATCTTCCTAAACAATTCTGGGGAGATGCCATTCTTACAGCCACATACCTCATAAATCGTACTCCAACACCTGTTCTCAAGGGTAAAACACCATTTGAAGTCCTTTTTCACAAAACTCCTAGGTATGAACACCTTCGTGTTTTTGGTTCCCTTTGCTTTGTCTCTACACATCATGATCGACTTACCAAGTTTGATGCTAGGTCACATAAATGCATATTCATTGGGTATCCATCTGGGATCAAAGGTTATCGTGTCTACAATCTGGAAACAAACAAGACTTTAGTGTCTCGTGATGTTATCTTTCATGAACATGTATTTCCTTATTTCACTTCCGTTGTCAACACTCCAACTCTATTTCCTCTATCAGAAGATACTATTTATGATGACATACCCAACATTCGTCAATCAACCAATCCAAATATATCACTTGATCATACACCATCTGTCCTTCCAACAATCAACTCAGACACTCTTCATCTTCAAAATTCATCCCCAGAAACATCATCGTCAACTTCTCCACCACACATAATTCCTCCAACACCAGTTGATGAGTGCTCAAAAAGCACTAAAATAACCATGATTTTATGCACATTAATTGATTAAAAATATATATATTTATATGTTTTATCATATATTTATATAAATTTGTCTTTTTCGGAATCACGAGTATTTTTATTGTTTTTCAGGTATTTTGGCTTAAAAATGCAACTTAAAGACTAAAAGAGGAATATTGGAAGCAATACATCACAAATATATTAACAAATAAATGGGGAAAAGTCAACAAATATGGAAAAATTGGACAAAATGGGTCAAAAAGAACAAAAATGTCAAAAAGTAGAAAATCGCGCCGCCGCGCCGCCCAGCCGCCGCCCCAAGCTGCGCGCGCGGTACTGTTCATCCGCGCAGCATTGCGCGCGCAGGTACTGTTCATCCGTGCAGCACTGCGTGCGCGGGTACTGTTCATCCGTGCGCACCGACACCCGATTCGCCTCATTTTTCACGTGCAGTAGCCCCATGATGTCATGCTGACGTCATCAATGACCTCAGCATTTCCATTACGCGTTTTTACATTTTTTTAACATTTTTTTACTCATTTTTTCTCTCCATCCTCACCTATAAATACCCCCCTTCTCTTCACTTCAAAACACACCTTAAAAACCTCCAAATACATTCTTTTCTCTCTTTCTTTCTCTTTTTTTAGTTTTTCTGAGTTTTTCTTATGTTTTCTTAGTTTTTAGCTTTTCTTAGTTAATTTCTCTTAGTTTTAGAGTTCTTCCCTTTTTAGGGAGGAACTAGTTATGTTTTTGTAATATTTTAGCTTTTTGATTCAATAAATGGGAGTGCAAATTCCGCTTGGAGTTTTTCGAGCAACGGGAATAGCGTCGAAGTTCTGTAAGGATTTTATTTTCTTTACAGTTATTTTTATGCTTTATTCTTACATGTTATATTTAATTTGTCTGTGGTTAAATTTAACTTTGCTGGATGTTTAGTAAACATGATGTAATAATGACGTTGTTATGCTTGCGAAATATTAAATAGGTAAAAATCTCTCAAATGAATTGATTTTATTTTTATTCATGATTTTATATTAAGAATGTTAGAGAGAAATATATTATTTTTCATTACAAACTTAAACTTGAAAATTAGATTTTAAGGTTTAGTTATCCGGTCTGATTTAGAGTAGTGCTCTTTTATTTGATGGTACAATCGCCCGATAGTTAGAGTGAAGCTCTATTTCAAAAGTTTTTATAGGAATTATTATCTGAAAATGTATTGACAACATGTTTTCGGTAGTGGTTTTAAAACTTGAAAGTTAGTACTCGGATAATTAAATTCTTAGGTTTAATTTGGACACCTTGAATAAAGTTTAAACTGTCTAACCCCACCAAATGTGGCATTTAAATGGTTCATTTTCAATCTCTTAGAAAAAGGAATTAATTTAATTAAGCAAATTAGTTATCAACCCCACCCATAGGTGTTAATTGATTTGTTTAGTTAACAAAGAATATCTAACCCCACCAAAGGTGGTATTCATACAAAAAAGGGAGAATCAATAAATATCAATTAATATCTTTAATAACCTAGATAATATGAGCAAGCATAATTAACTTAGTTATTATATCCATAAATACTCCACCATTATAAAAGATAAAATTTGCATAAATGTTTATTGAATCTATGTTTATTTTTATGTAACTAGATTAAAAACACAAAAACCCCAAAATATCGTGACAGGATGTTTAGGATTTAATTTCGTTTTTAGAAGTTTGAATAATAAATTAAAAACCACACACATTCCTTCCTTAGATCGAGCTTGGGAGTATACTTATCATTTTCTTCGAAATGATTCGTGCACTTGCGAGAGTTTTTATAAATATTAAAACCAAAGTATTGGCAAGAATCGGTGATGCCGGTTTTCGCTCATCAACCACATGCAATGCATGAATTACATCCAATATTAATCCCCAAAGACCTTTTGAGACTTGATCAAATGGGATAAGAAAAGCTTATAGTATAGTTTTGTCGATATCTAGGTTCATGCCCCTTCTATGTACACTGGTGGCATTGAACCAATTTCATGCACTATTGTGCCTATCCATACGTGGGATTTTGTACTATGTTTGACCATTCAAATGTGAACACATCTTCTTATTATTGGTGATGTTTCCAAATTTCTAATTGGACTCTCGGATATGAAGTTATATCGGGTTAACATTGGTAGTTACGAAGTCAACCATGGGGTTATACGGTGCCTTTCACCTTTGTACTATTGGTCATGCCTACTAAAATCTTTAGGTCTTGGTAGGAAATGTGTGAGTGAGAATATTGTTTTAAGCCTCTCAAGTCTTATCCTTAAGTATCTTCCATCATTCTAGAAATTGACAGTGTACTTGAATATTTTTCTTGCGACTAATGGCAGATTTGTGTGCCTATTTGGCACTAAAATTTCCAAGTATGTTATTAGTTTGTTTTCCTTCTGAATATTGAGGTCCAGGAAACAATGTGTAAATCTTTAGGATATAAAACATCACAAAGGATATTTTTTCATATTTTCAAACATTAGGTTGGGTGAAAAAATGTGAGATTGAGTGAGATTTCATTGAGAGTTAAAATTCGTGTTGGCTAGTGAAGAGCCACATCATTTTGAGAAGTTTCTCTTGGTTTCACGTTTCCATGTGCGAACTGGGTGTTGCAAGTTTGGAATACTTTTGGTTGGGTGTTGTGAGATTGTAATGTGCTGCATAGGAGAACATGCTATGTGTTTATGTGGTGTGTGTCGATTGGGTGTTGTAGATTCGTAACTTGTATACATGATAGGAAGTTGAGCCTTTAATAGTTGATCGTATTGATCGGACACAAATTATGTTCGATAAATAGGCAAGTATATGTATCTTAACAAGTAATATAATAATAAGAAAATATTATTCACAAGAGGATTATGTTATTAGAAACTAATTTTTAAAACTAAAAAATATAAAATTTAATTTTTTTGTATTTTTATATTTTATGGAAGCAAAATTAAAAGAACTAAAAATAAATAACAACAATTAAGTAAATCATATTTGGAAACTAAGAAGATATATATATGAGAAAATATCTAGGAATGCTTAATCCTCCAATATGAATCACTAAAATCCCTACAATATAATTATCAATCAATTACATGATTAATTGAATTTAACCTAGCATGTATTCTTATCTCAAATAAACTACACATTATATAATAATTAACTTAATCACACTCTTATGTTAATGAAATTGCATATATTTATCAAGTTCATCAATTATGAATCATATACATAAGAATTATACATTTCTGCCTGAAAATTATGCATGTTATTTAATCAAGACAAACAATTAAATAATTCTCTCAAATCTATTTAATTGTCTTTATAGATCAATTGTTAGTCAAACAATTCATAACATAAAAATCATATTAAATAATATAATTAAATTAAAATCATAATTGGGGTAAAATATTATATCATCACATGGTGAAAATTGGGTTCATAAGACCCCTAGATTAATAAATTAACTAGACATAATTTTGCTCAAAAAGCTCATACTTTTTATAAAGAAATATATAAAAATTGATAAAGAAATGAGAAAAAGAAGAAATACAATCAATCTCTTGAATTGTATTACCAATTTTTTCTTGAATCTCCACTAAAATTATATCTCCTTTAGAATTTTTCCATATTTTTCTCTCTTCTTGGATCCAAAAATTGATAATTTTTTTGTTAATTTTGGCTTAATGGGATTTATAGGGTAATTAGGGGGTTAAATATAGATCAGGTAGAATATAGACCGCCAGACTAGCTTTAGATCAAGGACTAATATCAGAAGAAGAAAAATTAATTATATTGATGAATAGGAAAGTGACACATGGCAAGAGAAATATAGTGGGAGAATCATAGAATGATGCATGACGAGAAGAATGGTCTCGATTAACGCTTATTGAGTGAACGAAATACGATAGGACATGATTTGCGATTATAGATGGCATGGTGCACGAGTGAAATAATCAGATGAATTAGGTGAAGCCACGTGTCTATCGTATTAACCAAGCATCGAACTTGAAATGAACGTTGTGGTGACATATGATGTAGAGCTGCATTATATTGTAGATGCAATGATGCATTGATGTAGAGCTGCATCACATTTTACTAGAAAGTTTATATTTTAATATTTTTAAATCCAAAAATATTATTTACAGAATGAAACGAGAAAATATTAAGTAAAAAAGTGAACTGATAACTCTACTTTCATGGAGTCATCACGCATCACGTGTTGATAGAGCTCTAATGATGAGATTGGATCCATTTGGATCAAATATTGTGAAGACAACAAATGAGATAGATTAAAAAAGGGCAATGCGTCTTGTATGAAAGTCCTATTTCTAAACGAGAAAGAGAGTTTAGTTTAGCTTTCATTTTGAGGAGTGAAACAGAAATCATACAATCTTCATTGCCTCATCTTCGCGACTGTCTGCATTTTTCACTACCTTCCTCGGTCTGCACCTTTGAAAGAAGCCTTACCACCAGAAAATGCTGGCTTTGATTAAGACTTCTTGTTTCCACTTCCTTGATACACTTGGTTCGCTTTGAAGACTGCAATGTCGTTGATGTATGTATTTAACCTTTTTCTTAATGACTAGTAGTTTGAAGCCTTAAGAAACCAAATCGTTTTTTTTTCGGCCTTCGAAAAAAGTCAAGTTCAGTTTACTTTTTCGATTTGAAACTCTTAGTCGAGCTGATGGCGAGATCGATTTTTTGTTCTAGGTTCAAGAGAAAAAAGAGGAACCACCACCCAATTGTGCTTAAACGCAATTAGGCCAAGTCACCCGACTAGTAATGATATTTAAGTTATACTTTTATTGAGTTACGTACTATTAATTTATTTAATAGTGAATTATGGTGTAGAGTGGTACCTTGAGCAATCCAATCATGTTATCACATAAGAGTTGGATCCTATGTAGGTTTATCTCATTACATGCTGTGTTATGTATGATTGCATGTTGTGAGAATAAAATAGTTATTTATCAAATATGTTCACACATAAGAGGTATTTAAGTGATTGAAAATTCTTTATGAATTTTTTAGTAGACTTGCTTGATTCACATGTTGTGTATTGTTTGTCATGTTAATGTAAATTACTAGCTTGGAAAGGAACATGTTAGGCACTTAGTCATTAGTGTTTTTACTGTAAATTATTCATTCTTATCTACTAGTTGTTGTTTTGGTGTGTTTAATTAAGATGTTTTTATTGTAATTTCAATATGATATTTACTTAATTCATGTTGTGAGACCTGTTATAAGATTTTATAGGTTGACATATCCACCCCTTTGTAGATCTAGATACCTATTTAAATCATATGTTCAATTCATATTTGTATAATTATTCGAGCATATCGAACTATTATTTAGAAGAAAAAAACGATAAGATATGTGCATTTTCGTGTCAATGTTTACTTACAAACTGATAAGTTATACTGTCTACTATGGCAGTAAAAAATTGCCAACGTTGATGAATACTTAAGTCGAGATTGGATACTTTGGTCGTGTTTTGGACCTCCAAGATAAGTCTATCTTGTGACATGTTGAAAATTCTATAAATCCATTTAATTCTCTTATCTACATATGTATATAAAAATTCTTCAAATCATTTAATTCTCTTATCTACATGGATGTTTAAAAAATTATAACTCATAATTCTCATATCTAAGTACGTGTATATAAAAATTCTACAAATAATTTAATTCTCTTCTCTACATGGATGTTTAAAAAATTATAATTCACCCACATATTAATTGAAATATGCTAAAATTACACCCAGATATACTGATTTGAGAGAGAGAGAGAGAGAGAGAGAAACCTAAAAGATAATAATGGCTATTGATGAAGGAAGGTTTTCCAAGATCCTTCTTTACCACAACTTGAGAGTTGAGACGATACTACCACAACTACAAATCTGGTCATGCAATAATATATATATTTGGTAGATCCACTAAATCGGGTAAAATTCTTCGCCAATTTTCTGGTAAAGAATACGAAAAGGCTACAACTTTTTCCAAGCATCTGACACAGAAAAAGGATGAGAAAAATCTCAGGGATTTTGTTACTTCTTTATTTTCTTATTACAATATTTACCGAGGAGAAATTGACTATTTAGCTATGATTTTCTGAAATATTTGAAAAATACCCACTAAGTAATTTCCATTGAATAATTGGATCTCTCCCCACCATCAGTGGAGAAGCCACCAAATTTTGACTTCCACACAAAAATTTGCGTCTTTTTTTTTTTTACTTTCTAAAAACACTTGCTCTATTTAAATGAACTAGCTAGGTTGAGATCGAGAAATGTTTGAAATGAAAGTATGGCTTTGCCTTTTAATTTTGCTTCACTTTTGTTGATCTTGGTATTCATGATGTATGCCTCGTTAATGGTTAAGGTTAATCCAGGTAATATAATTCTGTACCCAAATTCTTATACTATTTGGAACATTTTGAATATATTTTTTAATATTTTAAGAAAATAAATATTATTTTTTTACTCAAGCGAATTGAAAGTAAAATTATATTTAATACATAGGATGAATTTTAAATGACATGTAAATATTTTAAAATTAACTTTTCTTTAAATGAAAATACTTTAATTTGTTTGAGAAGTAATGTATACTAGGTGTATTTAACATTGCTCTTTTGGATGAAACAGAGCTTAACGATTTATCCGCTATAAATTAAAAAACTATTGTTGATATTGATAAAATAATATTATTATATAAAATGTATAATAATATAAAATGATATCAAATTATCGACAACATTTTTTTATATTATACATTACACTTCTAAGCATGAATATATCAATAGTATTATCAATATTTTACTTTGTTACGAGAATGAAATTATTCAATTTTTTTTAAAGTTCATAATTCATTAAAGTGTTGAATAATACTTCAAACATAACTTTATATGATTTCATGTTGTAGTCGGTAATATGAGGATGCAGCTCACAGCTCCTCCTGATATTTATGAAGAATATGGAAACAGTTTATGGCCTTGATTTTTATAAAAACCAAGGCCATAAGGTTTTGGTCACGGTTTAATAAAAACCGAAGTTATAGGATATGTTTATGGTCTCGGTTTTCATTAATAATTGTGACCATAAGTTATATTAATTTTTTTTCATGTTTTTTTTTCTTCTCCCACGCCCACGCCCACGCCCATCCCCACACCCTCTCTCTTTTTTTTTCTTTCTTCTTCTCCCAGATCTGAAATTTCATTTTTCCAGATCTGATTCTTCCTCTTCCCCTCTCGTGATTCTTCCTCTTCTTCCCAACTCACTGGTTTGGTGGTCGATGTTCGATGGGTCGTTGTTTGTTGGTGCGCTACGCTAGTGCTGGTGCGTTGTGCTGGTACGTTGTGTTGGTGTTGGTGCACTGCGCAGGTGCTGGTGCACTACGCTGATGCTGGTGATCTACCCTGGTGCTGATGCTTATTGCTTCTTGTGTGTCTCTGCTAATTGTACTCATGTATTTTATTTTATAAAAAAAGGTTGTGCTTTTCTTCTTGCTAGGTTTCAGCTTCTGTTATATATTCTGCTATTTTAGTCTTCATTTGAGGTTTTCATTATAACAACATTTATGGATGCCAAAATTAGAGCAAGCATTGGAAAATTTGAACCATTAAGAGACTTGTTGCTTTTAAGGAAATGGGTCATCCAGCATATAGATATCAAGCAATGGCTTTTACTTAATATGATCAACAAACCACTTGTTTTGACTTATTTCTACCTATTGATCTACATTATACTTTCATCTGGAGTAATATTGTACAATAAGGTATGTTCTTTAGGGTTGTGAAATTTTTATACACTATTATTCAATTTTTGAATGATCTACATATGGATAACTTTGTTAGTGATCAATTTCTGGAGTCGTGGCATTTTTTCTTGTTCGTGTTTTCAAGGTATGTTTGGCATCTTTATTTTCATGTGTACCATGTTCTATTTATTGGTTAATTTTTCAATATGTTGAGACATATGCTATCCAGCTAGTTTAAAACGTACACGTTCAAATTACTGTCCTATTATAAATTAAGATCTACCAAATTAGCATGAACAAAGATGATCAGATTTGTGAAAGGGATCAAGTTATAATTTACTTGCAATAAGCTCCAAAAACCATTACTCCAAAGGTTTTTGAAGCACTTGAGTACTCATTGTTGCATTTTGAGTGATTATTGTCTCTTTTGGAGAACATAAAAACGTGCAAGTATACACGGTCACAAGTAATAAAATTTGATAAGTAAGTTATCGTTTCCACGGAGATTTGTTACTATAGTTTGTTGAGTACTAAAATTATCTCTCTCTGATTTTATCCAAAACGATCGATGATTGTAACAAATTTTAGAACATAGTTTAATAACAAAATGAAAGAAATATAGGATTGCAATTTTTCACCAAACTAATCAACTCAAATCATGTTATTTTCTTTTGATTTATATTTTTTAGTACATTTAATTTGTCAACCGAAAACTTCTAATTTTATTCATACATCTCTTCCGAGCTCCGTATAAACACAGCTCGTTAAATTAATTTACTATATTCTTATGAGAATTAAATTCAACGAGATTCATTGCGTTCTAAGTTCTCAAATGGCCACACATACAATTAGGGTATATTTCTATCTTTCATCATACATATCATTCTATCTATGAGCAATATACACAAAAATGCCTCTTCCAAGTTTATTTATGTGTCACGGATCATTTGATAAAATTCGTAAATAATCAAAAGCATTAAGCACAAAATAGAATAAACAACTCAAACGTCTTATAAATCGTTCAAAAATAATTAAAATAAAAGCATCATAAATTTAAATCAAATGCAACCCTTGAAAAATTAAATTACTTCATAAATTTAAAATAAAAATTACAACAGTTTTAGAAAAATGAGATGAAGAAAATAGAAAATTAAAACATCCCTTAGCACAAATATTTGGCGCACGTAGAACACAACAAAAGCCAAAAAATGGCTTCTACGTGTTCTGCAATCCAAAACCGAACAACACAAAAAATCTCAAAAACTAAACACTCCTAAAAACTTTTTTACTCTCTTCTACTATCCCATATTTATAACATCAAATTTATAAAAAAAATACATTTTAAAAAATATTTTTTTAATACACGCGGAGGACAAATAGGGGTGGAGAAATTAATTAAATAATACGCGTGAGGGGACAAAATGTATCGAAAACGTAAAATTGTATCGAAAATGCAAACTGTGTAACGTGCGCGTTGCTCCTCATTTTTTAAATTCATGCTGCCACGTGTCGACTTCTGATTTGTTGCAAGGATTAGTGTGGACACGTGGCAGCATTTCATTCGCTGAAGATCCGGTTGCACGCAGAGATCAGCGTACGGGAGTAGAGGTGTGCGAAACGTGGGGGCAGCGGCTGGACGCGTCAAACACGTGGGCCCCACTCGGGCACCGAGCCGCGTGAAGAACAGAGACCTACACCCACGCGAGTTGGTCGAGTGTGATACGGACGCGCGAATCACAACCATTTCTTCTCTGATCGGATTAGGGCGCGTGGCTTCTTCTCACCTGCACAAAAATTTAAAATTTAATTAATTGTATTTTGGCCCACAAATTTAATTAAAATTACATTTTAAACTTTTAATAATTAAAATTAAGCCCGATTTTAATTTAAATTATATTTTCAAATTTTATAAATTGCAATTAAACATTCTTTTATTTGAAATTATATTTTTGGACACAAATTTGCAATTAAGTACGTTTTCGATACAAATTATTTAATTTTCTTAAATTATATAAAAAAACAGTAAATACTAATTTATTAAACTAAAATTAACTAAAAACATTAAGAACATAGCAATTATAATTTATAAAATAGATGAAAATAACTATATAAAATACAGTTATCAGTGATTAATTGTCTTAAACCATTTTGAGTGATTAATTGTAACACCAATCAAAATGACTTTTGAAATGTGAGTGATAGCTTTTTTCTCTTAATGTGACCCTTCCCTGGTTTTTATGTTTGTTTTTAGTTTTTTCCTTGATGTGCAATCTCAAATTTTTAAAATAATTTTTCTCGTGACAGATATACAACATGTGTAATACCAATAAGTGTCTTTTTTGCATCAAGTCTTTGGTAAGCATTAAAACACTTGAGAGCTGCTCTTCTTGGTTTGATGTATGGTTATATCATAAAGAAGAAATCTATATATTTCTTTTACATTAGTATCTGCAATTTCTTAATATTATGAGATAAACTTTGACGGCTCTTGTTAGATTTGAAATTGGATTATGCTAGATTCTTTTGACTTGTATTATACGCAAAAGGGAATACTTTGGCAGCTTTATATTTGTTTAAACTCTTTTTTTTTCCTTCCCGATTTGGTTCTTAACTCTCAAATTTACATTTGTTTATGAGAAATTCAAGTTGGACTATTTCATCATATATTTCACAAGTAATATTTAGATTGAAGTAATGAAGATGATCATGCATTTTGTATATACAATCTTGCATACAGGCCCTGAAACCCTTCTTGTTTATGAATATGTTCTAAATCAAAGCCTACATGATTACTTTTTCAAAGGTACTATTGACTTTAAAATCTGTCATCTTTTCATGTATGGCTACGTTCTTTTCTTTTACTTATTCCTCTTTTGATTATTGTTGGTATTATTATTGTTCAATTGATTTAAATCTCCCTACTACTCGTGCTACGCTGTTAGTTCTACTAGTGCTACTACTGGCGCTGAGCTCGTGTTTCCGATGGCGTTGTGCTGGTGCTATGCTATGCTGGTGCTGCTGGTGCGCTGTGTTGTGTTGCTGGTGATGTGCGCTGGTGTTACTGATGGCGCTGCCCTGGTGTATTGGTGTTGCTACGTCGCTGCTGGTGTTGGTAATTAATACTAAGTTTTTTGTGTATTATAAACTCTCAAATGTAATTATACTTTTAATTTTAATATAATATGATTTTTAATATTGTAATTAATAAATTTATTATAATTTATATTGATTTTTAATATTGTAATTACTAATTTTATTTTTTTGTAATTTATGTATACCCTATGGCCTCGGTTATATGCTAACCGAGGTCATATGTCATTACCTATGATGTCTCTTACTTAGGTCTCGATTCTCATAACATTGGTCATAAACCTACGGCCACGGTTAAAAACCGAGGCCCTATGTATGTTTTGTAGTAGTATACAAACTCCGTCTTATGCTACCCTTCTTGGGATACTACCCTAATGTACTTTACTTATGAGCCCCTTCTCTGTTTTCACAGTTTCTAATATTAGCGTGAGCGGTTTCCAGACCAACGTTTCAATAAGCTCCCCAACAATCATATCGTTCACAAATTAACTGGAAAAAGGTTAGCACAAAAAATACAAGTGTCGTGTCTGTGTGTGTTCTAGAACGGATTTAAAAATAAATAATCTTAACTATATGATTTTAAAACATATGTCAATTAAATCAAATCAACTAGTAAATTCTAGAACAAAAAAAGTAAGTATAATTTCAATAAAAATAACCTTTTTGAAATTTAATAATTAAATTAAATAATTATGATGCTCATAAAATTATTTAATCTAAATATCTAAAAATATAATTAATAAGAATTAAATTAATTAAGAAAATCAATATATTTATTAATTACCTTTTTCTCACTTCCTGCGTGCATTTCAATATATATATAACTATATGTAACGTTACCTGCCCAATATACATGTATATATGATTTCTTGATTAGAAGGATTACTCTTAAAGAATATTAATTGATATAAACATATCAATCTATTAACCCATCACACTTAAGGATCACTTTTAAAGAATATTAATTAATTTGTGGTTGTCGCTATACTCCTCAGTTTTTCTTTTCAATACGCAGGTAGATTTTATTTGTTCGACAACCTTTTTTTTTCTCAAGTAGTTTCTGGCTCTTCTCCTTCGGTAGCTTTTCTTCTTTTTTTTTTTTTTTTACAGAACTTTAACCCTAATGTATCTATATATATAGATAATAATAATACCTAGTAGTATTAGCGTTAAATGTATTGTGAGCTTAATTTTTTAAAACCCATTAAAATACATCTTAAAAATATTTAATTAGTAATTTCATAAATTGATTCAAGTTTAAATAAATATTTTAGCATTAAAAATAATTTCAAATTTATAAACATGTGCTATTAAATGCATGAATGCAATCCTATGTGTATAGTTATAAAATATATACCTAAAATACGATTTTATGAAACTCGAGCATTTATTCGGCTTTTCTTGATAGACTTCATAACATGCCTAAAAATAAATTTACAAGTAAATATTTTGTACACGAAAATAGTCAACACTCATATTCCTTACAAACTCCCTATTTGACATTTTCGTGTGGAAAAACCTCTCACTCATTACATGACACTTATAAAAATAAGATATAAATACAATGATATCCCAGACTCTATAGTGGAACTATCTTATGGTCCAGTGAATCCATCTTCACTTCAACTTGACAAGCTTGTAAGTAACTGAAATGACATTTACAAAGCATAGAACCACTTGGCATGAAAGCCCCATTGTACATTAGTTTAGTTTACATAAAATTAGTGAAGTGTAAAGAATAATCATGTAGTGTGCATTCATACCCATCAAGCTTAATTAAATATGTTCTCCCCTATATGCATAACAAAATAAAAACATGGAAGTAAAACACATTATTTTTTCTCCCTTTTTGACATACGAGAAGGACAAAGCATTAGACAAATCAATGAAGCTAAACTCCTCCTAAAGATATAACAATGTAAAAGTAGAGTAATGCAAAAGTGCAATATGCTTTAAACTCCCCCTAAGTTCTATGACTCTCTAACTTAGAAACAAATTAACAAGGTAAAAAATGAGAAGAATATGTACATGAAAAAAAAATCTGATTTGTTTTTTTTTATTAATTTGTATAAATAGCCACATAAGGTATTAAACTCATTTAATCACAAACGAGCACACAACCAATTAAGAACTCGTCATTTTTTAACTCTAATTTTGATTATTTATCATATAAATAAAAAAGTAAGGTATAAGAGGTACATAAGCACACTTCGCACATATAATGACATATTGAAATTTACTTGAAGTAGTATATATGTTAGATATAAATCTCCATATAAATTTTGGCAAAGTTTTAATGTAAAAAATGTGGTAAAGAGAAGAGAAATGAGTGAGGTATTTATAAGGCTCAAAAAACACACTTAATCGGCCACCTCGCCAGTCACCTCATCAAAGGTGGTGGTAAGAATGGTGACAAGGTCCTTAGTGAGCTCGTTGGTGAGATGCTAAAAAGTTATATTTTCTATTACCAAAAAATTCGAATATAATACATATATACCCACACATGAAGCATGCCAAATACTATAAGTGACAACGTTAGTGAGTAAGCGTGACTCAACCTAGCATGCACACTATGAAAACCAACCCTATTGGTGTGTGTAAATATGCTTATATACAAAATGTATCTAACTATATGCATGTTTGAAATACTTATTCGCAATAACCAACCTTCCACGGAGGGAAAAAATACACTAATTAAAAAGAAACTAGACACTGTGTTTTGTACATAAAAAACCAACACACAGACACAAGTACAATGGGACTTACAATCTCCCTTTTTGGCTTTTCATGTCAAAATATTGCACATCTAAATACATAAACTCATCAACCATGAGATCATCACGAAGATGTCCTAAAGTTGTTTCTTCCTATGAATAAACAACAAAACCCAAAAGACACACTTACACCAAGTGCATCTATCATAAGTGTTCTATCCAACTTCATGAATCAACTCATCCAATGTCTGTCACTCTAAAGCACAAGGATACGACACCACTACACACAACACATTAGAAGTATGAAGACTTCACTATACACATCTAACCTGCATACATGTTACAAGGAAAAGGTGTTTGATTCTACGATATCTCTTATAAAGTGGTGCCTTGTATCGATATATGTCATCTTTGAATGTTGGAACGAATTTTTAAAAAATACAAATAGCATTTGTGTTGTCACAAAGTAAAAGAAGATTTGTATCCATTGTATAGTAGTCAAATAAAATTTTCTTCATCCAAAGTAATCGTGAACAACACAACCCAGTATCAATATACTCAGCTTCAGTAAATAGTTGACCAAAAAAACTAAAAATATTATAATGTTGAAATTCAATTTTAATTTTTTTAAAATAAAATAATAATTTTATCCTTATTAAATTTACTTTATTATTATATTATAATTTTTTATTAATAAAATAAAATATTGTTGTTTAAAAAGTGATTAAATTGTCTCATTTATATTGCTAGCAAATTAAGTGTATATTGTGAAAGTAAAGTTACTAAAATATCCACTATTGATACAAATAAAATGATATCTACAACCCTTCAACCTTTTATATATATTACGCACTTGTATTCTCATAAATACATCTCTGTTTTATTGGATGTTATAAATATGATCTGTTATTAAATCAGTAGAATTTGTATTACTTAAATATTAGTATATTTTTTAGTAGAAATAAAATGAGGATAGATAACCGCATGGATGTATAATTAGTTTTTATTTTTCTTTGGTAGGGAGGGAGGGAGGGAGGGAGCGAGTGGAATCTAGAGGCAATTCGGATTCAATGCACCTAATCTATTAGATGCGTTTTGACCACTCTCTACCTTTACGAGGATACTGGAGAGGAAACTTGGACCATGAACATTCAATTGGAAAGCATGTTTAAATTTGAATTGTTAATGCAATCTATCTTGGAGTTAATTTGACCTTTTATCAAGACTTGAAATATCTTATCTTAGTTCCTAGCAGCCATCAGCCAAGTCATAGTACGTTTGCCCCTTAGAAAAGCAAGGATACTTTTGAACCAAAAGAAACTATTTGTTGTTGCTCCAGTTCAAAATTATAAAACTAAGTTAATTACTTCTTTTATCTAAAATTATAAGGCTGTTAATACCTTTTATAAATAACCACAAAATCAAATTTATACTCACATTAATTAAATATCATTATTTAAATTTAGACAACTTTTAGTCATGGCATAAATTTTTTTTCAACTCTTAGCTTAATTAAGAGTTGGTTTTAATTAAAAATAATAATATAACACATTTTAAATCTCTAATTAAAACACTTTTAAGAGTAAAATTATTTTAACTGTTTAGGTTCTATTAGTTCTATCCTCTCAATTATCAAATTTTTATTTTGATTTTTAATTTGAGCTTAAGGTAACATATTTCAAGAAAATACATGTACGTACTAACATAAAATTTTATTTGTTGGAATATCATATTAACAATATGAATGATAAATAATTTTTAAAAGTTGTTTTTTTTTTTTGTAATAAAACTTAATTACTTTTATAAGAATCATGTGCGTATATTTAAACACTTTAAAGTGATAGAATAAATCACCTTATTTTTCCTAATATAATGGTACCCAATTGTATAACATTAGTTACTCTTTTAGTAATTAGTAATTACAAAATACAATAGCTTTATGATCTTCTTGTCCATGCTAAATACAAAACTGCTACTCTTTAAAAACATTTCTTATGGAAATACTTCTTAAAAAACCACTTCAAATGGAACCATTTCTTTCTTTAATATTGGATCCAAAGATGTTCCTAGTAATTTTGGCCAATCACCCGGTGATCATCAAGTAGTGAAGGTGTTCTTATGATTTCAAAGTCTGAGTTTGAACCATAATTCATGCAATTATCCCTAAATTTTAACTAACATTTTTATTTTTATGTAATTCGAACCTTTAATTTAAAATTAAAAATAAATAAATCTTATCGTCACATCATTACTCTCGAAACTATATAGTATATCATTGGTTAAGTAGGTATTCCTCTTTACGAGTTAGTAAAATTTGAGTATTTTCATCCATATTATTTACCTGAAATTACTAAATTTTACTGTAATTCTTTGCATTATGTAATTTATGTACAAACATTAAAAAAATTATAATATCAAATTAATTTGTTAAATAAATTAAAAAAATTGTAATATCATATTAATTTGTTGAATAAATTTTAAGAACTTGCATTTAAAAAAAGTTCTTGTTACCATTTTAGTAAGGTTTTTATGACTCTCTTTGAAAGCTTAATTTCGATGACTTTACATAATTTAATACTTAAAAATGTTAGTTGTTATGACTTTTGAATGCTTAAACGTGAATTTTTTCATAATTTACAAAATCATCATCAATCTTGTAACGCTTTACATATTATACAAACATTATTGTAAGGGTTTGTGTAAAGGGTACATAATAATTTAAAATGCCTTATAAATATGGAAATTTATGTATTTTTTGTCATGTAGTAATTTTTTGAAAAAGAAAGATGCACCTTATAAAATATATATCCTACTATTTAGGTAAAGAAAATCTATCATCATTGCTTCTTCTTTTCTTTTTTGCCTTAATGAATTTCTCATGAAAAAGGAAATGGTATTTGCATGCTTAGTTTTGTTATTTTTTTTATTTAATTGCATGATATAATTTATTTACGAATCAAGTTTTGTTTTTACCTCTTCATTGTGGTATATATATTTTTTTACAACAAAAAATATTATTTTTTTGCATGTACATATGTTCTTTTATAACATAAAAATATTTCTTAAAAGATTAAAAGTAAAATTAATTGAATAACATATTAAGTAATATAAAAGCCTAAGTTGTTTTTCGCAATAAATTCAAATTAACTTAAAATTCAACTCCAAATAGTCAGGTTTGGTCATCAAGCTAGCCTCGTTTTTATTTAGATAATTACATTTTCATATAAAATTCGTTATAACTGTGACTATTATTAGAAACTCTCGTTGAGAGCTTTCAATTGTAACCTAAGTCATTGGCACCCGATATTTACAATTAAATATTGTTATTTTTTACACAACACAATAATATAATCTAAACACAAATAATATAAATTATATATTTAACACTATATGAAATAAGATATAACTATTTATTAAATTGAATGAACACGATAAAAAATTAAAATATAAACTAATATGTTATGATATTATTTTATTTTAATTTTATTTATTTAACCCAATGCAAACACCATGAACTTAATGTGAAATATTTTTATTAAAATAATATTTTTTTGTTATTTTTTTTCGGTACAAATTTGATATGTCTATTAAATGAGTTGGCACAACTCTTTACAAATTATAATCTATGAATTATTTATTTGTATTTTTATTTTCATTTTGAGTTAATGAATTATTCAATCTTTATAGATTTTAAATATAAAATCTAATATAACTTCCTTGCTATACATATCTCCTTTGATTTTAAATAACCTATGCACGAGCACAAAGGCCATTCACTATTTTCAATAAATAAAGACCGGTTTTTTCCCCCTTAAACTATATGCTAAATATAGTGTAAGTTATTGAAATTATTTATGTTATATTCTTATTTAAATGCATGAATTTTGTAAATAAATTTAATATATACTAAAAATAAATAAAATTCAAAATAAAACTATAATATTTACAAAGTACATCCGCAAAGGAAAACAACGAATGACATTTTTATGTAAAATTGTTCAATTTAATAATTTTATTTTTAGATCAAACATTATAAATCTTATTATTATGAAAAATTAATATATTTATAAAATTTACATTTTAATAACATAATTTTTTAAAATCATATACTTATACTTTAATCTTAAGATTAAAATATAATTTTTATAATAAAATATTTTATTTTTATAAATTAAAAAATTAAATTGATTATTAGACTAACCCTCCCACCTTTATCTCTCTACAAACCTAGTATTCCATAAAAATAATAATGAAATGACTTTCCGTTTCCATCTTTTGCTTTATCTCATGCCTCTTTCTTTCCTTTTTTTTTCTTTTTTTCTTTGGCCACTCAAATAAAGTATAAGAAATAAAATGTTACCATACAAAATACAGACTGATTTGAAAGAAATTATTCCTTGTTATTTAATAATGTGATGATGTAATAATAAGTTAATATAATTTAAGATTAGTATAAGAAAATTTTATTTGAAAATATAAAAATCACATTTAATTAATAAAAAAAATATTATTAATTAGTTAAGAATATATTCAAATAATAATCAATAACAACACTCAATCACATCAAATATATAAACTGATATTGGGAATATGCGGAGAATTGTTATGAGAGCAAGGATCATGCCTTGTTTGCCACCTAAACGCATTAAAACAAAACTTGGGAAAGTGGAAAGAACAACTTGATTCTTTTCATACGGCTCCAAAAGATCATGTTGGATGGATGATATTTTCCCATCCGTCTTTTATGAAAGCGCCGAGTCTTGTTGGTTTAGCCAATTTTGAATATTTTGTTTAATTTACATAAGTTTGATGTTAAAAACAAACAAATATTTTATTTTATAAAATTGAGTATAATTTATTTTTTTAAATAATGATAATATGTGGTACAATATAAGTAATCTGTGTATCCTTATCACTTTTTTCTCCCTAAAAACCTAAAAAACTAAAAACATATTTGTTGAATATAGATACTATTAACTTTTAAACATTTAATAAAAAATTATGTTTATTTTCTTACCATGTTTAAAAATATTTATTCATTTATGTTATATTAAAAATAAAAATATATTTTTTTCGTTGAGGGTTCTTGACATAAATAAACTCATGTAACATAGCACAATAAGATTTGTCTTATTTAGGAGTATGACTCATTAGCCAATCATATTTGTGTTGAGTCAATATATGAGCGCACTAGATAAATGATAAAGAGATAAATAACAAATAAATATCTTCAATTATTTGAAAGAGATAATTATGGATAAACAACTTCGATATTCAATCTAAGTTTATCCAAATAGGTAAGTGATTGACATTAAGCAATTCTCCTTCCATATAACAATGAATAACACCTTCATAGAACACAACAGATCTATAATCTCTCTTAAATCTTTATTTTTTCCTCTAAATCACAAAGAGAAACTCTGATCTCCTCCATTATTATCAATTATAATCGAAGGATTGAAAGTTATCACATCTCGTGATGGTCAAGGTTCTTATGTTTATTCTCTATTTGCAAGATTTCACAAAGAAGAAATGCACCCCTTGATGTTAACAGAATATGACATTAATATTTGGATCGTCTATGAGAAATGTGTGTACTTTGCTAGCAAACTACTAGAAAAGATATTTATAGTAACTATTATTATGTAATCCACCTCATTTCACAAAATATATGAGAAAATATTTTCTTTATAATCATTCTCACAAAAACCGTTTGAACTTCCAAGAAAAATCTCCAACAAAAGACTTAACTGTTTGTTTCATCGATGAAGATGAATCAGTCCATAAGTTTTGAGACTCTAGCTCTATTTGGAGAATAAGAAGTCCAATCACAATTTCACCATATGCTCCCGAAGCTCAAACAAGTTACAAATCATTCACCTACAGTGATCCATGCATGATGAGTTTAACATGCACATATAAGAAGAGAACAAACTTAAGTTCACCTTAACATGATGGAAAATACAATCCAGTGCATCTTAGAATGCCTCCTAGAGCTACAAACTCCAAGACTAGATCATGTCCTAGACAACATAACCGTAAAATCCTTCAATTCTTAGGACTCAACCCACTATTAGACAAGATTTAATCGACAACGTGACCCTTATCGAGAACCAAGCCTACGAGCTACCCACTGAGTCCACCTATATAGTATAGAGAATATTGGACATCAATGCATAGACACTATCCCTTCGTCAATCACCATTGGACCACCAAGGATCCATTCAACATGACTTGTGTGAAATCCTGGAAGCCTATAAGCATGATCACTTCATTTAAGGTAGTGGCATCGATCACACCACTTTGGTAGCCCAAGGGAAAAACACATAGAAAAGGTGCCAATTGTCCATTGCCTAAATATTAATAGACTCATAGTGTAGTTACATAAAGTGAAACAAAGACTTAATAGAATAGGACTCCCATACTTACATAAAGTCTTTCTTCACCTTTGAGGTTATAGCGATTCCTCTTCCCAATAAATGCAGGATACCTAGCAAGAGAACATACAATTGTATAAAGGATCCCCTATAACAATTGAAAATTTTCAAGATCTAAGTCTTGTAAGTCTTTGTGTTTTATTGGAATTCCCTTGAGCAAAACACAAAGTTTGTTTTGCTTAATTAGTATTTTACCTTCCACCATGTAAAGTTAGTTCTCGATAATGGCTACGACACACACATATTTAGTTACACTTTCATTGATTGCATATTGTACACACACCATAGGAATTAGTTTGTTAGTATGCATGCTAGGTTGTTTTCATGCTTCTGTTTAAGTTTATTTGAGCATATTTTTGGAAATTTAATTGGCAATTTTTGAAAAACAAAAAAAATGAAATTTTGATGTGCTCGTTGAGGGTCTAGTTGAAGGTCTAACAACCCTTTCACCACTGTGGGGGGTGAAGTGAGCTACGAATGACCAACAAGGTACTCAAACTACTTAATTTTTTTAATAAATACTCCCTTGTTTTTATTGTTTGAGTAATTAGAAAAACATCAACACATTATTTATAAACTAGTAGTTTTCAAAAGATAAATTATTTTTCTAATTTTGGATTACTAATACCTTGATTGTGCTTTCAATATTAGTGGTTTGTAAGAGTGTTTACCAAAGACTGTTATATTGGGTTGGGTTGATTTGATAAGTTAACAACCAAGACTTAGATTTCTAGGTTTGAGAGCTTGGTTGTCTTATTTTTAGGATTCATGTAATTTGACAACTGGTGACTGATTGTACACCAAGAGGTGATAAGGTTCAAAATGAAATCCTGTTTTGGATTAAATCACAGTTGTTGCAGAGGTAGCTAGCAAAGGCAACATAAGAGCAGTGAGGAAAGGAGTCCTTACTAATAAAGGTACTAAAGTTACATTTCTATCGAGTTGTAAATTTTTTTTATACTGTTAGTGGAAAAATGGACAAAACTACCCAGCCAATGCGTGCTATCATGTCCCGTGTATAACCACGCATATGTCACACCAAGTCTCATGCGCTTCATGCCAAACCAGTGCATGCCTACGTCGATTCCTACATGCGCCAGTTCCCCCACACATGTGTCAGCCTATCAAAACGCGTCCAAGATCTATTTTGAGATATTTTCTCACCTTTTTAGCCTTTTCTTCACCTATAAAAGAACCCTCTCCCCCATTGTAAAAATCATTCCTCAAATCTCTCAAAATATTTTCTCTTTCTCTCTCTCGAAAGTTTTCTTAGTTTTTTTTGTTTTAAAGTTTCTCTTTTTTAGAAGAACTAGCTATGCTTCTGTAAATTTCTAGTTTTTGATTGAATAAATGGAAATGCAAATCCGTTTAAAGGTTTTCCAAAAACATAATTAGCATCAAAGTTTTGTAAGGACTTTTTTGAAGTATAATTTTAAAATGAATTCTTTACAATTATTTTTATATGTTATATTTAATTTGTCTGTGATTAAATTTAACATGGTTGACTGTTTATTAATAAGATATAATAATAACGTTGTTATACTTGTGAAATATTAAATAGGTAAAATATTTTTATAAAATGAATTGATTTTGTTATTATTCAAGATATATTAAGGATGTTAGAAAGAAATATATTATTTTTCATTACAAATTTAATTCTGAAAATTAGATTTTAAGGTTTAATTATCCAATCTGATTTAAAGTAGTACTCTTTATTTGTTGGTACAATTGCACGGTAGTTAGAGTTAAGCTCTATTTCAAAAATTTCTATAAAAACTATTATTCGAAAATGTATTGATAACATATTTTCCGTAATGATTTTAAAACTTGAAAGTTAGTACTCGGATAATTAAATTCTTAGGTTTCATTTGGACACTTTGAATAAAGTTTAAAATATCTAACCCTACCAAATGTGTAATTTAAATTGTTCATATTCAATCTCTTAGAAAAATGAATTAATTTAATTAACCAATTTAATTATTGATGTCACCCATAGGTGTTAATTGATTTGTTTAATTAACAAAAATATCTAACCCCACCAAAGATGGTATTTATATAAAAAATAGATAATTAATAAATATCAATTTATATCTTTAATAACCTAAATAATATGAGCAAACATAATTAACTTAATTATTATATCTATAAACATTCTACTATTATGAATGATAAAAATTTGTATAATTGTTTATTGAATCCATATCTATGTTTATTTTTTTATGTTATTAGATTAGGAAACACAAAAAAATCAAAATATTGTGACAATATATTTAGGATTTAATTTTGTTTTTAAAAATTTGAATAATAAATTAAAAATTACATATATTCTTTTCTAAGATCGACCTTAAGAGTATACTTGTCATTTTCTATAAAATTATTTGTGCACTTGCGAGAGTTTTACAAATATAAAACCAAAGTATCTGCAAAATCGATATTGCTAACCCGATGTCTATTTTGTCTCATTAATCACCCTAAACTCAAAATAATCTATCTCTTATCGCATACAGCAAGAGATATGAGAACTCAAAGTATATATCCACTTCCTTTCTATGTTAACCTACTTATAAAAAAATTCATAAAAATCCCAAAAATCCTAAAACAAATCTAAAAAACTAATATTCACTTGATAAATATAAAATAAATAACTTTAGTTCGTTATGATAATAAAATACATATAAATGTAAAGAAATTGATATCTAAGAATGTGTATAAATTTTCACTTATTAAGGAGTGTTTATAGATTTTGGCCAGCCACCTCGTCATGGGTCTTGCCAATCACCTCGATAAGAGCGGTGGAAAGGTGTTAAAAAATCACATTTTTTGTTTTCCAAAAACACCAAGTTATTTTCACAAATACTTGCATCTGAAACAAAACAAAAATATAAGCAACAATGTCGGCGAGCAAGCATGCACACTATAAAAACCAATCTCGTGATGTGTCTAAACATCCTCACATATGAAATGTACTTAAATGTGTATGTGTATGTATGTATTACTAATCCCAGTAACTAATATTTCATAAAGGAAGACAAAACACTAAGTATAAATAAACAGATATCGTGTTTTATATACGAGAAGCCAACAATCAGATACATAGTACACCATAACTTACATTTCTCTTCTATAATTACTTTACTCTTTTACTTCCTTTGTGTGATAGTTAGGGTTTAGTTTCTAGGTTGTCGACTCCTTACCTTAATCGTTTATCAGGTAGTAGATTTTATCATTTGATGTCAAAGTAGATACATCTTCTATGGGCTTAGTTGCTTTGGTGTTAGTCTATTCCATCCCTTCTCGTGTGTTCAACTTATTAAATCTCTCGTGATGTTTGATGTGTAAGGATTGGTATGTAGACCTCCTTAATATTATGGAAATTGTATTCTTTTTAATATCTTTGATTGCCTCTTATATGAGATCATATAACAATGATGTTTGGTACTTAATTGAAAATGGATGGAAGTTCCCTGTGCATACTTTAAAAGATAGTATGATTGAATTGAAGTCTTTTGCAAACTGGAATAAGGAATAAAATTAAATCAATCAGTTGAATTGCAAAGGTTTGTACATCATCATCAATTTTGTGGCTACTTGTGATTCAAAACATCTTAACAAGTGAAACAACTCTAAAAAGACTTGGAATCATCTGTAAAGAAAGTATGTTAATTGTATATTCAGTATCGATGAAGACAAATCAGTGGGCAAAAATATTGGCATATATTCATGCTAATGACAATGAATTCTGTCTTCAGATACTAAGGCACTATGACAAGAGGTCAATCAAATCACTCCGGATTAAAATCGTCTAGCACATGGTTATCAATGATGTGAAATAGTTATGAATAAATGGATATTAGTAGCATTTGCAGTATATCATTCTCAATCCTATATGATCCTATAACACATAAGTACCTATAACTATATGTCTTTGCATCAATTATCCCGTATTAAAATAATTCTATTCTCAATATATATAAGTCATACTAGTGATATAATTAAAGATCATATATTTCAATTAGTTGTTATAGACATTTTAGATGAATTTACTTAAACCTTATTATTGTGTATATACTTTTATATCTTGGATTTAAGCATATAACAATAATCAATGATTTTGAGATTTTATTTAATGAATTAAATAACAAATATAGATATAAAATAATATACTTTTATTTATTATAATTTCTTTTAATCACGTTCTTTCCAAGTAATCCTCTGGATAGATTATGCTTAAAATTTTAAAAGTTTAAAACTTAAATGATATGAGTTAATTATATTATAATTTTAAAAATTAAAATATTAACGGTATACTTTAACGTGTAATTTAAGCATAACATACGTGCTAGTCCAAAGTAAAACGACTCGACACAATTTTGAAAAAAGAATGAGGAATCTCTCTTTTCCTCCGCACCGCGAAGTGCGGCCAATCGTTTTTCTTAAAAGCCAACATTTTTTTCTGAAGGTTCCTCAAAGTTTCTTAACCCCTATTCTCTCCTCTTTATAATTCGATACAACCCATAACCCCATTTGCCCGACTAGCCTTGTCTATCACACAAACCCTATCTTCCATTAGACCTCTGTTTCTTGTCCCAAACTCTCATAGCCACACATTCCTAGATAGACTGCCACACATTCCTAGATAGACTGCCCCATAATCTCTGCTCTGTATCTTCCCAGATATATCTTCTTCTTATCTTCCTTTTCTTCCGTATAAAACTAATCTTTATCTCGTGACTCGTTTTGATATCTGGGTTTTCTTCTTAGTTCTTATATCAAAATCCTATCCTTCCTTCTAACCTAATCTCATGTCCACATCTAACCTGATTCTTTCATACCACTTGTCGTTTTCTTGATTTATTTTTTGTGATTTTGATTTGTATCATTTTGTGGGATTGTGTTAGAATGGCCATTGCGTATCCCCATTTTACTGGTACCGTGAAAACGGCCATGGAGGCTGGAATTTTGGTGCCATCTCCATCGACTGCTTCTGTTTCCCCCGTGATTTTGTCTCAAGATGAGTTGAAGAAGATTGCGGCTTATAAAGCTGTTGAGTATGTTGAATCTGGGATGATTATTGGTCTTGGAACTGGCTCTACAGCCAAACATGCGGTGAATCGTATCGGTGAGCTTTTGCGTCAAGGCAAACTTCATAATATTGTTGGGATCCCCACATCGAAAATGACCCATGAACAAGCTGTTTCAGTTGGAATTCCATTGTCTGATCTTGATTCACACCCTGTTGTGGATCTTGCTATTGATGGAGCTGATGAGGTCGACCCATATCTCAATTTGGTTAAAGGGAGAGGTGGATCGTTGCTGAGAGAGAAGATGATTGAAGGTGCTTGTAAAAAGTTCGTAGTTATTGTTGATGAAACCAAGATGGTTAAGTATTTGGGAGGTAGTGGGCTCGCTATGCCAGTTGAGATTGTGCCTTTTTGTTGGAAATTCACTTCCCAAAAGCTTCAAAACTTATTTGAGGATGCTGGTTGTGTTGCAAAGCTAAGAACTTTTGGTGAAAATAGCCAACCATTTGTTACAGATAATGGGAACTATATTGTGGACTTGTATTTGAAGAACGATATTGGGGATTTGGATGTTGCTAGTCATGCAATTTTGCAACTTCCTGGAGTTGTTGAGCATGGGATGTTTATAGGCTTGGCAACAACAGTGATCGTTGCAGGGGAGCTAGGTGTCACGGTGAAGAACAAGTAGATATAATCGGTATGCTTCAGATAGTTCGTGATGGATATTTAACATTATTATATTTAGAAGCCATAAAAGGTTTAATTATCCAGTCAAAATTTAGGAAAATTTTGACTGCTATTTTGTTACAATAGGGGAAAAAAATTGCTTTGTTCTACACTATTAGATCTAATTGAAGAGATTTCTTTTCTTTAAGTTTTAATATGTCTTTGAGACAAGTTAACAAGGATAAAGATGAACTTTTTAATTTTGCTGAACGCTTGTGCCTGGCATCATGTATTGACAGTCATGTTCTTCTAGTGTTACAATTCACAAAATTGTTCACTGAATATCCTCAACTTTGATTGAGATGTTGAGCCGAATTGTTCAGACTATTCCTTGAATGGTTCAGAGGAACAAAATTGTTCTTTTGGAATGTTTCAACTTTCAAATTTCTATTTTCTCTTCCTGACTTTTAATGATCATAGTATTATGCACCAGAATAATCCAGGAAAATTACATTTAAATTGTTAAATATATAATTATGATCAAATAATTATTTATTCAACAAATATATTATTGACTTTATAATTTATTGGTTAATTTTATTTTCTTACCTCAAATGTATTATGGTTGGACACTTAACAAGTATAATTTTATTTGTTTTTTTATGTTTTTCTTTCAATAAAATAATAAAAAAAAGTCAATATAATATCTAAGACTTCAACTAGAGACCAAGATGATGTGTGTACACTTCTTTTTTCTAACTAGCTGCAGCATGTATTGTGTCAAATAATAATTGTTTTATGTATATATTAATTATAACGATTCTATTAATTTAAGCAATTTCTTAAATTTTATAAATCTACCTAAATCGAAATTAGTGAAAAAGGCATCGAATTGTCTAATATAATTCAATTCAGTTTATGAGTTTGTTTGTACACTGTGACATACAAGGTTTGCCAGAAATTGCAAATAAATAAAATAGAAGCTTTGGTGAAAAAAATGGTGACAACCCTAATTAGTTTTTAAATTTTTTAAGTTTTTTAAGCTTTGCCCTAATCAGCTCAAGCTCATCATCCCTAATTCAAGCCCAAACATTCAGACAACCCACTTATCTATGATGATGGCTTTGTCATGTCAATTCTATTTAGAGCCATCACTAATGATATATTATAAATGGTGAAGGAATGTGAAACTGCTGAGGGCATATGGAATACCTTAAGCGACCTTTATACAAATGAGTTTGACTTTATTCAAGTTCATGAACTCATGTGCAAAGCTGGTGGCATGCAGCAAAATGGGCAACCAGTATCTCTTTTTTTTACCAAGCTGAAAAATGTATGGGCTAAAATTGACTAGAAACGCCCGTGCAAAATTAAAAATCCAGAAGACCTTCTGTGGTACCAGAAGAAGAAGGAGCTTGAACGAGTACATGTTTTTTTAAGAGGCCTTGATACAAAACATAATAGTGCTAAAGGCGAATTGCTTTGAATGTCAGATCCTCCGAGCTTGACTACCGCCTTTACATACATCCGTAAAGATGAATCTCAGCAAGAGAGTCTTCATCAGGCACATGTTGAGGTATCAAGCCTAGCCATTCAAGCTAAATCAAAAGCACCTTTCCTCCAGCAGCAAAATTCAATTCCACTTCATCAGTAGGGCCTTCCACCAGGTTTTACCAATCATCCTCGTTCTCCCTACTCTTATTGCAATGAACAGAGGCATCTTCGTGAGACTTGTTGGAAACTATATCCACACTTGAAACCAAAAGCAAACTACTATGGTGCAAAACGACAACATGGGCATCGTTCTAAAGCAAAAGCAGCTACAGTGCAAATTGTCCAAGAACCAGACTACTATGGATAGAATCATCCTATGGAATGTGGAGGTATCCCTACAGCTTCAATAACTAGTCATGGTAAGATTGGTATGACCTTAAATGTTTCTCACTCTGTTGGGTCTAATACTTGGATTATTGATTCTGGTGCATCTGATCATATGACTTATGATAAATCTTATTTTGATGAGTTATCTTCACCACCAGTGTCTTATGTTACAAATGCTAATGGTGAGGCCTTTCCTGTCTTAGGAAAGGGGTCAGTTCATATCACTCCATCTTTACAGCTCCATAATGTTTTATATGTACCCGACTTATCTCATCACTTAATATCTGTCCCACAGTTGAATATTGAGTCTAAATGTTTTGTAACCTTTTATCCTATGTATGTGATTTTTTAGGATTTTCTTACCAGGGAAATAATTGGTCGAGAGTATCTGAAGGGTAGATTGTTCCTTTTAGATCAGAACTATGGAGGGGAGAAACCAGGAACACGGGCAAGCACTGCATTGACTTCTAGTTCCAATAAGCTAAGTGAAATTTGGTTGTGGCATTGCCGCTTAGAGCATCTGTCTTTTAGTCTTATGAAAAAAATCATGCCCACTTTATTTATTGGTGTTAGTGAGACTGTTTTACATTGTGAGACCTGTGTTTTGGCCAAGAGTCATCGTATTACTTATTCTCCTAATGTTTCTAATAAAAGTACTATTTCTTTTGAATTAATTCATTCTGATGTTTGGGGACAATCTAAAGAGCCCACTATATCAGGTATGAGATATTTTGTTTCATTTATCGATGACTGTACAAGGTTATCGTGGATTTCTCTTCTTAGAACAAAAGATGAAGTTTTTTTAGTTTTTCAAAATTTTCATACCTTCGTTCAAACACAATACAATGGCATCATTCAGATCCTCCGTTCTGACAATGAGGGGAATATGTTAATCATGTTTTTCAAGATTTTTTCAAAACACATGGGATTATTCACCAAACTACTTGTCCACAAACACCGGAAGAAAATGGAGTGTCTGAAAGAAAAAAATCGCCATTTACTTGATATGACTAATACACTCTTATTTAGTGCTTATATGCCAAAATATCATTGGGGTGATGTTGTACAGGCTTCCGCCCATCTCATCCATCATCTCCCGTCTAGTGTCCTTAACGAAAAAATCTCATTCCAAATTCTCGCATCTTACATCTCCTTATCATCCTTCCATAATCTTCCTACCCGTGTATTTGGTTGTATTGCTTTTGTGCTTGTTCCTAAAATCAACGGTCTAAATTAGATGCCCGAGCAATTAAATGTGTGTTTGTTGGTTATGGAAGTTATCAGAAAGGGTATAAGTGCCTCCATCCACCGACCAGAAAGTATTATGTCACTATGGATGTTACCTTCTTTGAGGACATGAGTTATTTTTCCTCACCTGATACTGCTCATCAGGGGGAGAATACATATTTCGAAGAACTGTATCATGGTGAGGGGGAGGCATTAAGAGAATCACCAACTGATGTTTCAATGAGACCATATGAGACTCCTAATCCAGTCATTGCAGAAGCAGATGCTCCAAGTATTCAAGCACCAAATTCACTTATAGCAAATGAAGTTGAAGACACAACTGTACCCTCAGGCATTACTCCTACCCTTGATCAACAACTCTCTGGTACTGAAGGTCACTCATATGAGGTATGTACACCTACTGATACTAATAGCATCGAGTCTAATGTTGGACAATATGTGTTACCAAATAGGTCTATTCGAGGTCAACTAGCCAAAAGGTATGAACCAAATATTCATGCAAAATCAAAATACCCAGTAGCCAATTACATGTCCACTAAAAGATTATCTAAGTCATATAAATCATTTATGAATCAAATATCTGGTGTATCAGTACCTAACAAAGTGCAGGATGCATTGAGAGATCTAATATGGAGAAAGGCAATGGCTGAAGAGATGGATGTGTTAAAGAAGAACGATACTTGGCAAATTATGCCACCACCACAAGGAAAAAAGGCAGTTGGTTATCGATGGGTGTTTACTGTAAAACATAATGGTGATGGATCCGTAAATTGGTATAAAGCTCGTCTTGTAGCAAAATGGTTTACTCAAATGTATGGTGTAGACTACGATGAGAATTTTTCTCCTGTTGCCAAAATGAACACTATTCAGGTTTTGCTCTCACTTACTGCTAACCTAAACTGGCCACTTCGGCAGTTTGATGTCAAGAATGCATTTCTTCATGGAGAATTAGCTGAGGAGGTGTACATGAGTCTTCCACCTGGGTATGTAGTTGATTCCCCTGGTAATTTTGTGTGCAAATTGAGGAAGTCTTTGTATGGTCTCAAGCAATCCCCTCGAGCCTGGTTTGGAAGGTTTTCACAGTTCATGCAAAAGGTTGGTTACAGACAGAGTAATTCAGACCACACTCTATTTCTCAAACATCAACGAGGGAAGGTAACAACCCTAATCATTTATGTTGATGATATGGTAATCACTGGTGATGATACTATTGAGATGGATAAATTACAAAGACAACTAGCCTCTGAATTTGAGATGAAGGACTTAGGTGAACTAAAGTACTTCTTAGGAATTGAGGTAGCCAGGGGAAGAGAAGGAATATATCTGTATCAGAGGAAGTACATTATTGATCTGCTAGCAGAGACAAATATGTTGGATTGCAAACCTATTGACACTCTTATTGAGCAAAACCATTGTTTAGCAGAGTATCCAGATTAGATACCAACTGATCGAGCTCGCTATCAGAGATTGGTTGGGCATTTGATTTACTTAGCTCATACTAGACCAGATGTTGCATATGCTGTAAGTGTGGTGAGTCAGTTCATGCATAATCCAAGTGAGAACCATATGAATGTTGTTTTGAGAATTTTAAGGTATTTGAAATCGGATCTAGGAAGGGGAGTAATGTTCTCTAAACAAAACAATCCTCTTGAAGTGTGTGGATTCACAGATGTAGATTGGGCAATAAGTATTACAGATAGAAAGTCAACATCGGGTTATTTCACCTTTGTAGGAGGAAATTTGGTTACATGAAAAAGTAAGAAGCATAAAGTGGTAGCACGATCTAGTATGACTCATGAGGTTTGTGAATTACTGTGGATAAGAACTTTGTTATTGGATTTGGGTTTCGAACTAAAAAATACTATACAGATGTATTGTGACAATCGAGCAGCCATTAATATATCACAAAATCCAGTACAACATGATCGCACTAAGCATGTAAAGGTTGATTGTCACTTTATAAAAGAGAAGTTAGATGCCAAACTTATTAGTTTTCCTTTTGTTCCCACAGAAGAGCAACTTGCAGATATGCTTACCAAAGGAGTCTCCAAGAAGGCATTATATGGTTCACTAAGGAAGTTGGACATGATTAATATCTATGAGCCAACTTGAGGGGGAGTGTTAATAAATCAGTAATGATATATTAGTTGTATGCAACTAATATACTTTATCAGCTGTATATTAGTTGTATGCAACTAATATACTTTTCCTAAAAGAATATTCTTATTTTCTGTATTTATACATGTATTAATCTTCATTGTAATTTTGATTGTAAATACATTTCAATATATTCAATTAATTCCATAAGACATTCTCATGTAAAATTAGAATTTTGTCCATGAATTTTATTTCTACAAGGAAATTAACATTCTTACTAGTGAATATTTTTTAAGTACTCCCAAAATATGAGAAGTATATACATATGAGAAAATACATAAACTAATAACTCTAAATTTATTTATATTGTTTAAATGTAATTGAGACAATAAATATACCATTTGATCACGGTCTTTTGAAAAATGTGGCCAAATGGTATCTCTATGGTCACAGTCTTATGAAAGCTGGTGACCAAATACAACGTCTATGGTCATGATCTTATTGAAAACCACGACCAAATACAACGTCTATGCTCAACGTTTATAGTCATGATCTTATTGAATATCATGACCAAATGATATGTCTATGACCTTTGTTTTTTATAAAACCATGATCAAATAGTATGTCTATGATCTCGATCTTTTATAAGATCATGACCAAATGAAATGTCTATGGCCTCAGTCTTTTATAAGACTATGACAAATAGTATGTCTATGGTCTAGGTTAAAAGCCAATATCATATGTAAGAGTCTATGGTCTCTCTCACTTAAGCATCAAATTTAATAATCTTGATCATAATCTAAGGCCATTGTTAAGAACCGAGACCATATATCAATATCCTAGTAGTGTAGGATATGTAATTCATTAAATATTCCTAAGGGTAATTTTAAATAGATCATTGAATAAGTGAGAGTTTGAATGACGGATTTGAGTAAAACCTTCTTACAATAATGACTTTTCTTTCCAACTCTTGAGTTTTTTTTCAAATATAATCCTTTAATTGACCAAACATTCTTCTTTTGTTTCTTCTTGTAATCGTAGGTAGATTGAAATATATTTAATTGCAATTAACAATAGGAATACAAAGAACATTTTAGGCCAACGACTTCAAAGATTGATTAATATTGGGACTAAACGACATAGTTGATTTAGCTGAATTAATTCTTTGACCCAAGACAACCTCATATTGCTTGAAAATCTACTTCATATTGGTACATCCCAGCTCATTAAGTTTGAAAAAGATAAAATTTGGCTATTCTCATAGAAATCCATCACCATAATGAATAGATAAGGAGAAAGTGGATCCCATTGTCTCAAACCTCTAGTTGGATCAAATGGATCAATTTTCACACCGTTGACGATAAGAGAGTATGAAATTGAGGTAACATAATTCATTACAAGTTTTACCCAGTTACTAGTAAAACCCAATTTAATAAGGACAAATTCTACAAGTTTCCATTCAACATGGTCGTTTTTCCTTTTTTACCCTTAAGAGCCCTTTTGATAGACCGAGGAGTTTCAAAAGCAAACATTGAGTTGTCAAAAATGAGTTTTTTAAGAACAAAAGCATTTTGGCTTTCAAAGATTACTTCATGTAATATTCTTCAACCCATTGGTGTTACACTTAGCAATTATTTTGAAGAAAACATTGCATAAGCTTATAAGTTTAAACTCATAAACCTTAGTAGGCACATCAACCTTGGGAATCAAAGAAATGCAAATAGAGTTAAAACACCAAAGGTCTTCACCCCTATTTACGACACCTAAAGCAATATTTGTAGCATTATCCCTAATAACTAGCCAAAATTTTGATGAAAAAGCCGACACCCCATTGAGCTCAAGTGCCTTAATAGGATGCGTCTATTTCAAAGCAAACTCAACATCCACCTTAGTAAAAGGCATTAACAATAAGGAATTGTGATTATCATAAACATGTTGTTCAATACAACCCTCAAACCTCTAGATCCATAACTCCTTCACTTGTAAATAAATTTGAATAAAATTGGTGAAAAGAGATTAAATACCTTTCACACATATCACCCAATTAGATTAATCATAAAAAAACTAGCTACATTGTTCCTCTTCTATCTAAGATTGGCCTTTGTATGAAAAAAATGTGAGTTTTGATCCCATGTTTAAAGCCAAAGTTGCCTCAATCTTTGGCACCACATGATTTCATCAAATTCTAGTAACGAACTAATTTTCCTTTTTAAGCCATAAACTTTGATCATCAATCATAACAGCTTGAAGTCTATCCTTATGATTAGCAAGTCTTCTTTGAACTTGACCAACCATGCTTCAATTCTAATCCTCCAAAGTAAAGTACATTTATGGATTTTATTGACAACCTTTTTTAATGCATGTACACCTCTAAAAGAAGAATCCTAAATATTTTTAATCATCTATTCGTAACCATCCATTTTGATACAAAATTCCTCAAAGCAAAAAGTTATTTTCATCTTCTTTTTTGACAATGCCATGCCCAACTTGTGTAGTGAAAAAATGATGGCAAGATAATCAGACTTTGAGATCTTTCGATGCTTATCTCTATGAACACAAAAATTAATACCCTATAACTGGTCGATAAAGGCTCTATCTAGTCTAATATTAGTAATAACATCTAGATCTCTTTTATTACTTTAAGTGAACTTAAAACCATCAAACCAAAATCGACTAGGCTACAATGGTTGATTACCTTTCTAAAAGCATATATCTTCCATTTAGGTCTAAGATTCACACCATAATGTTCATGGTGTGATGTTATCTCATTGAAATCTTCCATTATCAACCATGGCAATGAATTATCAATAGCCAATATTTTCAAGAGGTTCCATGACTCATGTCTTATGTTTTTGTCAAAATTTTCATAGAAACCAATGACCTTGAAATCCCCAAGAGCATCACATCTTAATATACTGTCAATGTGATCATAAGAGAAATATATTATATTGACATCCACCTTATTCTTCCATAGTAACAATAAACCCGAGATAAACCTATACATGGTACTTCAAAAAAACCATCAAATGAAAATTAATTTCTTATTCTATTATAATAGTTTTTTTAAATATGTTTTTATAAGATGCACTACTTTTGGAGTTTAAATAACTAAAGCTCTTTTAAGAGCTCTTACAACCAACAAGCCCCGTTACATTCTAGTTTAAAAT
The DNA here is from genome assembly GCA_037013495.1 of Hippophae tibetana. Lineage (NCBI taxonomy): Eukaryota > Viridiplantae > Streptophyta > Magnoliopsida > Rosales > Elaeagnaceae > Hippophae > Hippophae tibetana. The sequence continues at coordinate 106,864,004 of CM072810.1, forward strand.
ATTAATTGTTTGTGATAGGGTTGAAATCCTATCACATGTTAATCCAAAGATATGTGGTTAACCATGTCTAAAGTCAAAGAATGATCAACAATTGATTTCCTATAATCAGTTTTAATGATAAGTTCTCATCCAGTTTTTCATGCATATCACTCAATTTTATTTTTTTAATGCTATAAGAGTTTATTAAAGTCAACTTTCGAAGTCATTGTTAAAACCTTCTTCGTACCATGTCTACTTTTTGATGTGTCATCAACTAATACGAAGATATTGCTTATGTTTGAGCAAATTTTTTCTTGCACAACTTTAAAATCAACATCATATCATCCCTAAGTTGATACACCACTACATCATCATCTCCAACAAATTTAGGTTTATCAACATTAACCTCACTTTTTTTAGGACTATTTTTATTTTTATTTTATTCTTTTATATCATTAAAGAAAGTACTTAAAAAATTCCGGTGAAAACTTGACTGCAATTCATAATTTAAATTTAAATTTATACCATACAAATTATTTTTAAGTTAAATTAATGGACAACTCTAAATGCATCGATAAAAAACTCCAATAAATTTGAAGTTAAATTTAATGGATAATTCTAAATGCATTTCTATCCACTACTTATATGTCCTTAATAATTTTATTCAATCGGGTATGTAATTGGAAAATTTGTGGGATGTAAACAGAATTAGAGAAAATTAATTAATAATTATAAAAATATTAATTTTTTTATTATTATAACTAAATAAATGACTTAATATAGTTTATTGTAATATTAAAAATTAGACAGTAACACACACAAACGAACTAAAATTAAATAACACGTACAACCGGCAATTGTAATCTATTTCTTTATTTTTTTTAATTTACTTAATTCCAGCAAAGGAACAGTGGAAACCGAGCTCTGCTTTATGCATTCACACCCGCCCTTTTCATTTCCCGTATTCATTATTAGATCTTCATTCACTGGCCTCTCCATGTGAGATGTGACACTCTCTATATCATTTCCTTTCCCTTTCTTACTCTCCATTTTCTTCTTCTTCTGATGATACCTTTAAAGGAGAAGAAATGACGAGCAGATTGCGGAGCTAATACATTCATTCAATCATATCCTCTGTCCATACAGATTTTGAGATTAGGATTTGGAGCAGACACGAAATCCGGGAAATGGGCTGGTTGCGTTTGATTTTTTTAGGTTGAGATTCTATCCTGACAGACGGAGAGAAGGAGATTGTAAATGGGGTTCCTTTTCGTTGCTGCTTCACTTTGTTTGGGATCTTTATTTATCGGTTTGGGCTCTCTCAGCCCGGCTTTAGCTGAGAATAAACCATCCAAAAATCCTCACAAAGTCATTTTAGGTATGTCTTCTATTTTCTGTCCACTTTGTTTTGAAATGGGTTGGATCTTGTATAGATGTGTTGTTGTCCTTGTTGTTTGATGAAGTTAACTGGAAGAGAGACATGAAAATAAGAGATCTGAGACTAGATTGAATGATGATTTGTTGTACCTAGTCTTTATTCTTTGCCAATTTTTTTTTCTTTAAGCACACAATCTGATAATTTGTTACACACTTTCTCTGAAACCAAAATATAAAAAATGTTTTCTTCCGTTACAATGCGATAAACAGTCAGTTTCAGTTCAGTTATATTGATTACTAACAGAACCACAATTAGATGCTTTATGTTCAAGAAGCTTTATCTTTAGCAGCTGAAATTTTATCTTCTTGACTCTTAACGATTCTTATCGTATTGTCAGGACAAGAAACTCTGGGTCTATGGAGGAATGGAATCTCGGAGTCAGCAATTTCCCAAGGGCCTGTGAGTGATATAATTCAGAACACTCTTGTTCTAGCAGCCAATAGAACAAACAGGCCTGACATTCTGCGAGGTTTTAAGCGTTACCGTGAAGGCTGGAACATCACAGACCGACATTACTGGGCAGTAAGTTTTTGTTCCTTTTCACTTGTTGGTATTGGTTTGGTTGTTTTTCTTTTTAGGAGAGCTGGATAGTTCATAGGCAATGTGGTTGATCCGGTCTTGTGCTAGACCTAACTCAGATTTTGGATTAAGTTCCATTAATATGATTATCACATTGTGTCCATAATGTTTTTTCTATTAAACTCCTTACGGTTTTCTTCATTTTGTTTTTTTATAAAGATTTGGTGATTCTGATTATTTTTTCTATTGATTTTTTTTCATGAGGAACTTTATTCCTCAACTGGTGTAATCTCCTATAGTCCTGTCTGTTTATATTTACTTTATTTTCATGAACTTGTATTCTCAAAATTTCCTCATTAGGAAAAGCCATTTGCAAAAGCAAGTACCTATTTGTATATTGCTGTCAGTCAATGGTTTGTGACTTTCATGTGGATTGCAGAAACTTAATTCTGAGGGCACTGGTGTTTTTGCATTGTCGCAATGATGTAGTTTAATACACATCAAGGGTCCCCAGCTTATTATCTTTCTGTTTAATTGGCATGATCAAATCTATATTTATTCATCATACTCTATCTCTTGCTCTTTGTTTTTGAAAGTTAAAATGGAACTTTCTAAATTTTTCTCTGACAGCACTTGGTGTTTTCTTATTTACTAAGTGGACATACTCATGATACCTTGACTGTAATTGTGTCTGCAGTCTGTTGGATTTACGGGATCTGCTGGTTTCATTCTTGCTTTCCTGTGGTTGATTTCTTTTGGCATAGTTCTTTTGGTTCATCATTGTTGTGGGTGGAGGTTCAGCATTAAAGATGTAGGATCACATCGTTCACAAAGAATAAGTCTTATCTTGCTCATCATCTTTACATGTGTTGCAGTGTAATTCTCTGAGCTTTATGCTTTTAATTAATATCACCTGGATAAGTAGTGATTGTTTAATTTATTTTGCTTTTATGCCTTTTCCCCATTCATTATTGTTATTATTAATTTTTTTATAGAATCCCTTTGTCTTTTCTCTCCATCATTTCATTGCAAGGTGTGACTTGCAATGAGGGAAGCTACATACTGAATTACAAATTATTGGTGCTGTCATTTCCCCCTTTTTTCGAATGAGACCATATATTTGAATATCCCCAGGAACTGCTACCTTATCTAAAGTTGCATATTAACCTTTCTTATGATGCATGTTTTCTTTTACATTGTGTTTGCATGATCTTTGAGGCTTTCTCCCTTGTTGCTTGTTTGCTAATTATTTGTAGTCAGACGAGTTTTCCAATTCTCGTCCTAAAGAGGCTTACTTGTCTTTGTCATGTTTACGTTTAACTTTAAATGAGCAACAACTATTGAGATTCACATTAAGGGTTTTAGGTTCTTCACCCATTTGATGTAATATCCTAATGAAGAAAGTAAAAAACATAAGATTATGATTCATAAGACAATGAGTTATCACTTTCACTGCACCTTGCATGCCCAAAAAAAAATAAATTTGTCAGTATTTATTAGTTGGACATTTTCACTCATTAGTTACTAGTCTTGTACCAGGAACTAATTTACTACCCATATTTCTCAATTTAATGTAAATCCTTAGGCAAACAATTTATTGTTTTAAGAATTCGGTTCTCTGTCTCCATTGTTTTGATATGTATGACAGTTTTAGTTATTTTCTAATGATGCATATTTTTATTAGACAGTGCTGGGTGTATCCTTCTTTCTGTTGGCCAGGATGAATTTCACGGGGAAGTCATGCACACTTTGAATTATGTCGTAAATCAGTCTGACTACACCGTGCAAATTTTAAGAAATGTCACAGAGTATCTCTCCCTTGCAAAGTCTATTAATGTGGCTCAGGTCTTCCTCCCTTCTAATCTTATGGACGATATTGACAAGTTAAATGTGAATCTCAACACTGTAGCAGATACACTTTCAGAGAAGACCAGTGAAAATTTTGTTAAAATAACAAAAGTCTTCAAGGCTGTGTATGTTTTCTTTTTTATGTTCAGAACTGTCATCTGGTTTAAAATGATAATGAAACTCTGCTATCTATCAGCTTATTTTGTGTTTCTTTCAACAGGCGCTCAGCTTTGATCACCATTGCAGCAGTAATGCTTTTCTTGGCTGTAATTGGTCTTTGTAAGTATTAAACAAATGGATGTATGTTTCTTTATTTGTTTTCGTCATATATGTGGTGTTTTGATTGACAGCTTATTGATGTTTGTTTTTGCAGTCCTAAGTATCCTAGGCCACCAACATGCTATCAACATGTAAGTTTTCTTTGCATATTTATTCTAAATGTATTTCTAAACTAATTATGGATGATATGATACTTTCAACGTGCTTGAAGGTTGGTTTATAATTTTTACTTTGATGATTGCTATGTTTCAGATTTATAATCAGTGGATGGTTGCTTGTGGTGATTACATTTGTTCTTTGTGGAGTCTTTGTGATTCTCAACAAGTAAGAAACTGAATCTTGGTTGAAAATGTGACCGATAAGTTTTATGCTTGTTTTTGTTGTCTGGAAGCTTGTATGAATAAAAGCATTACATTTGTTCTTTTCAATACATGAAATTCAACTAATCCAGCAATATCTTATTTTTTACCATTTTTGCTACTTGCAGTGCAGTTTCAGATACTTGTATGGCCATGCAAGAATGGGTGGAAAATCCCCATGCAGAAACAGCTCTTAGCAACATCCTTCCTTGTGTCGATCAGAGGACCACCAACCAGACACTTGTTCAAAGTAAACAAACCATCAATGGCATTGTAAATGTTGTCAACACATTCATCTATACATATGCCAATGCATACCCATCCCAGTCTAATCTTTATTATTACAATCAATCGGGACCCCTGATGCCGCCTCTCTGTTACCCATTTGACTCTCAACTTCGTGAAAATCATTGTGGGGATCAAGAGATATCTATTGCAAATGCTTCCATGGTATGATTATTATTCCAACAATGCATTTCCTTTAGATTTCATGTTGTTAATTTAGGACTTCTGTTTATAAAGTCAATATTGAAGCCAAGACTGTGTGCATTCTTTTTTTATTTTTATTAAAGTTCCTTTTGGTCAAAGGTAGCAAGTCGTCAATAAAATAGAACTTGTTTATATGGGAAAATGTTTTATTTGATACTTTTTATTTTTATTAAGGTTCCTTTAGTTTCAAAAATTGCATGAATAGTTGCATACATGCTCATCACGTGATTAGTTTAATGGGATGGTCGATCAATTTGGACTGTATGGTAACAAAATACCTATTTGAAGCAAAATTAAATACTAGTACTAAATTGACAAAATTACATAAATCTACCAAGAAATCGGAAAATGAGGGTGAATATTTATGCATTGATGATAAGACTTGGTTGCAGTATTTTAGATTGAACTTGAAATTGAATCCTTTAAAAAGTTTTATGACAATTTTGAGTAAATGGTTGAATGACCTCTTGTCGAGGATCCTTTTTCATTAAATAAGAATTACTATACAATCTATTTTAGATAAGAATATATACAATATTCTGTTACTTAAATATACATTATTTTGTTTATCTATTTTAGGTAAGAATATACAATATTTTATTACCTAAATATATAATATTTTGTTTATCTATTTTAGGTAATAAGATATACATAACTATACACTAATTATAGTAAAGTAAATCTTGTAAACTTGTCCATAATCTCTGCTATTGACATCGTACACAGTCTTCTTTCCTTGCGTCTATAACAGCTTGGTTGGTGCAAACCATTTCAGGTCTGGCAGAACTATGTTTGTGATGTTTCAGCATCTGGAAAGTGTATTACACCAGGAAGGGTGACTCCCGATATTTATGGACAGCTAGTAGCAGCCGTTAACGAGAGCTATGCTCTTGAGCATTATACTCCATCCCTACTGAGCTTTCAGGATTGTAATTTTGTCCGGGATACATTCCATAATATAACCTCCAGTTATTGCCCTCCACTAGGGCAATATCTCAAGATTGTTAATGCAGGTTTGGCCTTAATTTCTGTTGGAGTACTGCTTTGTCTTGTTATCTGGATTTTCTATACAAACCGCCCCCAAAGGGAGGAAGTGTTTGCTAATATATCTTCACTTATAGAAGGCAGTGGTTTTAAGGGAAAATTTGGCTGTAATAGGTGGAGTGATGTACCATCATTGAACACACCAACTGAAGTGTAGATTGTATACTAGATAGAGTCATTAGATCAACAGAACCAAATTGGAGCGAAGCTCCATATTTGAGTGGGAATGAGTAGTGTGTTATACTTTAAACGTGTATAAATAGTAAAAGCTAATGCCTTTTTAATTTTGCTAATATATTGAAGGGAGGAAGCTTTGATTCCCTATCATTTTACTCTCATATTCATAACATGCAAACTCTTTCATATAACGACACTTTAAATCATTCATTTTTAGTATAGAAAGCGTGGTTGCTAGCATCGAGTCCTTCATAGAAATTCAATTTTTGTTTACCCGGCTTCTTGATCTACCTATTTCCTGGTACAAAACACCAATCTAATGCTCTCCCAAGAGAATAATTTAAATGTGGCTGATTTCCATCTTTTACAATTAGTTTTGTTACAATACGTAATGCTTTAGCTAATTGTTCCTCTTTTCCAGCGTGATTTTCATGTCATGTATGGTTGTTTTCTTGTCTTTTGCAATCATTTTTGCTATAATACGTGCTGTTATAGCTAATCGTTCACCCTTTTCAAGTTTGGTTGTAGGATTATGCTTACTGCCATATTGTTTGAAGTATGTTCTTTTTTATGATCGATCAAGACACCTTCCCAAATTGTACAAGGTTCTATCAAAACATGACTATGATGTAGACGACTTCATAAATATATTTTTATAAATATAAAAATTAAATAATATTTATATTATAAAATAAATGTTATCAATATAAAAAAGAAGACCAAAATGTTATAGATATTGAACATATGTTTAATGCATTTATGATAATACATTGAATATATATCACATTAAAACAAATAAATATGTCTAAATGAAAACTTTAAACATGAAAATGAATTATGATGTGTAATTAAATTTCATTTATATATATTCCATATCAAAACTTACAAGTTAATTGTTTTTGTCTTTGACATACAAATGTATGTTAGTTAGAGTTATTTTTATAACTAAAAATGAATTTTTTTTATTAAAATGTTGATATTCATTCTAAATATTTTATTGTTTATAAAGTTTTGACATTTTTTTTTTGTAAGCTCTCTTTGAAAAATATTTTTGAATCCATCTTTTTTTTTACTTATTTATTAAATAGGTTGGGTTCTAATTATGATTAAATATGTCGAGTGCAAACGATCGGCTCGAAACTAACTTGATTTATCTGTTTGTCTTCCCAAATTTTAACAAAAAAAATTAATATATACAAACATATATATTTGTTATTTGATCTAGTCCTTTAGGAAACTAAATGGACAAAAATATAAAAAAAATATAGCTAGTTAGAGAACTAAATTGCCTTACTAGGCAAAGCTTAAAAACTTGTGGGTTTGTCTTTTTCGAAAAGAAAAATGTATTACATCTACTTTGCAACTTATTAACTTGGAATATTAAATCAATAATATTTTATATCTTTCTCAAACCCATAGAGTCGATGTATTTGAAATAGAACAATTAATTTAAAGTGATAATATTATCATAATTTAAATTATTATTATTACAATGATTATTTATTAATAATAATATTTTTTAGTATTAGTGATATTTTACTGTGATTACTTGTAAGAATATAATAAACAGTTAATACACTATACTGTGATAATAATAAAGTAGTTGTGGTAATATATTTAAGCATAAATTAATATATAGTGTTTAATAGATTGAAAGGAAATAAATTTTATTTGCATATATATATATTTACACTTGTACTAAATGTCACGTATATTTTCTTGAAAAGTAAATAATTTTTCTATATAAATATAAGTGTGTATAAATTTTTATGTACTAAACATTCCCTATTATTAACTAGATTCAAGCTCAATTTAATGTCTAACAATTTGTTAAAAAAAATTAATTGAAATATGATGATGATATTCCCACCATTTTGTTATTATCAGAATATTTGTGTTTGAATTAGTCATTATATTCTTTTAATTAATTATAATATAATGTTATTACTTATGCCACATATCCCGCAGGATAGCATACGTTGTTCCATGAAACTAAAATAATTATGAAATCCACAATAATAAAGATATAAACAAAATTCGTGCATTGATATGAAATAACAAAATTACTAAAACTTAAAATCCTTAATTAATGTTAAATAATAATTGTAATAAAACTGAATATTGACTATCGATTTAATCTTTCAGGATCTTACATTTTATTCATAAATACTTATACTCTACCCTGTTATTTTTTTTTCATTTTGTAAATAAATGATTATTTATTTTATTTTTAACCCGTAGTTAAAAAAAAAATAAACTCATTTTGTTATGACAATAAAAATTTATATTCATTTACATTTTAATAAAAATTAATATATATATATATATATTTAAATAAAAAATAAAATTTCATACATAAAAAAGATTAATAAACTGTTCTTTTTCTTCCTTCAGATGCAGAATTTTTTTAGCTATAAAATTACTATAACTTTTTAAAATAGTTATGATGTTTTTTTCCACTCACATCAACTACTCAAATCTTTTACTAAAAGAAAAATAAGAATAATATTTTTAAAATTTATAATAATAAAATAAGTATTGTCAACCTTATACATTTTACTATTAGAAAAAAATGTTACATATTATTGCATTTTAAAAGTCATCTAATTATACACTGTTTAAAAAGTGTAGCATATTATTAAAGTATTATTTTTATTATAAATTTTAAAGGTATTATTTTTTTAATTTTCCTAGAATTTTTTGATATTTTGTATTTGATTTTTTTTGTGAAAAGAAAATTCTCATTAATTATTTATCAAAATTGTAATACATAAGAGAATTTAATAACATGATACAAATAAACACAATTGAAAAAATAGTAACACCTAAGTATTCTTTTCCATCATTTTGATGATAGCATTGACAATATATAATAACATATTTTATGGGTTTTCATTAGTTTTGTCAAGATTGTTCTTAACAATAATGCTTTCGTATCTTTAATAATTCTACTTGATTCTATGTCTTTAACTTTTAAAGTAGCAACAACTTTAATAAAAAAAATTACAAATCAAAATATTGAAAAACATCCTATAACCAAATAAAAAACATGACAAATTTTTTACTATAACAAATCTATACGAGAAATAAACAAACTTAAATTAGTGTTAATTTAGACATAATTACACTACAAGTTATGATTTTATTAAACCTAATAAAATAAAATAAAATAAAGCTGCCCGAAGAGAGAGCAAAGTCTTATTAGAAGATAGCTGTTCAGTGTTAATGTTCCGTTCACCAAAAATAATTGAGAAGAAAAATATAATATTATACGATTGCTTTGAATGCACAATCTTAAAGCGAGACAATAACACATTATTGGCCACAAGGAAAAATGAATTTGATAGTATTAGAGAAGTATTGGCGATGGATGGTGAAGCATTCAAAATACTAACATAATTATAATAGCACATGCAATTCGCAAAAGCTAGACAAAAGGAATTAATCAAGGTGTAGACAATATTAATATAATAAAAAACATGTGCTTTGTATGTGCATTGTTTTATTTTTTTTTATTAATTTCTAAATTACTTTTTATAGGCATCTAAATTAATTGTCAAAGTAAATTCAATATGCATGATCACATGCAAGTTTTCGAATAATTTATAAATTCATTATTGTATACTCTTTAACCAAAAACATATATGCATATAAAAAATAAATATATATGATAAGCATTATTTATTTCAAATTTGAAACTATAATATTTTTTTAAATATAAAAAACAAGATATGTTTTTATTTTAAAATATATTTACATTTTTGTACAAATTTAAACTATTTTAGATACACATTTTATTTCTTATTAAATACGTTTTGTTTGTATATATTACTTATTTGACCATTATGTTTAAAACCTTTATTGGATGTGTTCCATATTCGATCATCATGTTTAGAGTTCTTATTGAATGTAATAATAGTTATAAAAGGACACCTATATCATTAGCTTAAAACATAAGGTTAATTTTATTCAACAAAAAATTAAGTGTGATTTAAACGTATAGATTAAAGAATACCAAACACTATATTCATAAATTAAGCATATGAATAATTAATTACGTGCTACCAAAATATGAGTAATAGCTAATTACTTGGGTACTCTCTAAGATTTCCAAGAGGAAAGAATAGAAAAAAGAAAAGCAAAATCCAAACCTCTCCTATAATCCAAGGAGTCAGCAAACCCAAAATCCCGTATTTAATTAATGATATTTCAGTCTTTGCAGAAGCCAAGTAGGTAAATGGACTCACGTGTATGAATGAATGGAGGGACGAATGGTCACGGTTATGAACCGTTAGTAATTTTTTTTTTATGATTTAATAACGTTTTTTTTTATTTTTAACATTTATCAAAAATATATTTAGTTTAAAAAAAATTAAATTTTAACTTAATTTTTATTTTAATATATTATCTAAAATATTGATAATAATTTTTATTTTTTTAATTATTTAACAAATATTTTTAAATAAAATAATATAATCTTGATCTCACACTCCAAGATTATTACATAGTAAGTTAGGTGATGTTTTCAACTTCTTGAGAATTATTTTGAATTCATCCTATAAACTTTGCCTAATTCAAATAAGCATTTCTTTAATAAACTCTTTACCCATTTCACTTGAGTTTATTCTATTTGATTAGGCTTACCATGTAAATATTAATTGCTTGCCACCTTAGAAATTACCAACAAAGCCCCATCTCCTAACTCAAGTAGGCGTGGAGCTCTGCGCTTTTTTACCATTCTTTAACGGGGCAAAAAGAACCGTTCTCTTTTCCTTTTGGATGACTTCCTTTTATCAATGTATCTATCTCGGCAAAACGGATGAGGCATTGATCCTTAAGGGTTTATTTTTTACTCCTTTCTGCTTACCGGCATTCAGAAATTTCTTTCGTCTCTCATAAGTGGTATGGGATATAAACCTAAAAGCTTAATTTTATAGGACGAATAATTTAAAGGCTAATAATTATATTTAAATTGTCATATTGTTTTTATGTTTGACTCTTATTTGCCTTTTATCGATCATACAATATTCTTTGTTTTTTGTTATAGGTATCTTAATTCTTAAGGTTACGTAAAAAGCAGCCATGACAATATTTAATGGTATTTTTCTTAAATTGATTTTTGAAATTCCAAACCAAGTTTTGTACGAATGTTTATTTAAATTGGTGTAATTCTATATTTCATTCTTGAGGTAGCAATGCAACTTAGATGGATATATTGATTGAATTTTATTAAAATACAAATAATGGTTAATTTTGTGACATGTAGATAATATATATTAATTAGATAATGTGATGGTAATAAGTAATGTTTTCCTATAAATTCACTAGTTTGTATAGAGATATAATTTACAAGAATACAAATTGATTTAAGAAATTGACAGGAGAAAATTAAGAAATGAAAGGAATATTACTATTTGTTATAATGCCAATTATAATAACATGCAATAATAATTAATATACTATATAATCTTAGATAATTATGTTGTAAAGGCCATTAATATTAGATATTTCTTTTTTATGTTTGACTCTTTACTTGCTGATGATTATACTGCTCATATAAGTCATGACGATGAGACTGAAGTTGTTAAGAGGAAGTTGTGGCCAATACAAATGATACCAAAAGCACTTTCTTTGTGGACCATCGGAACAAGTATATTTGGGAAGTCATTTTGGCGTCCATTTGGAAACAAAAAAACGGCAAGCTTGCTCACATTTTGCTCATAGGATTTGTACGAAATCACATGCACACGATAAAGATATTTATTTTCAATGCTGGATTGCAAAATATTGTGAATGTTTGTATCTTGGGGGACTCCTACCTTGATAACCAGTAACCACCCTACTCTCTATGATTATTGTAACAACCTTATTGATATATCAAAATATAATGAACATTAGTTTTTAAATTTAGCTACCTTGATCACAATAGAATTTTTCTTTCGAAAATTACAAAAAAATAACACATTTAAAACTTATAACAATGAAAATGATAATCAATAATACTGAAGAAGATCTAATTAGATGATATTTAATATTTAAGAGATCTAAATTGTTATAATTCAATATAAATAACATTAAAATAAAGACAAAAAGTCGCTCAAGCCTTATCTTAAACGAAAGCATACTTTAAACTCGTATTTATTAAGTATGATAATACAAATCCACTAGCTTTATAAAAAAAATCATAAAAATCTATCTTTATAAAGATAATAAATTTGTGTCGATTTTTATATTATATTGATTATTTTAATCCTATAAAATAATGAATATTGATATCATTATAATATCAAAATCATTCTAATATTAAAAAGTAAATTTTTATGCAGTTAAAAATTGTGTACCAAAAGAATATTAATGATGATAGTTGATAGGTTTGTATATGTGTAGATTTTTATAATAAATTATAAAAAGATATGATAGGATAAATATTATTTTAATAATATTATCTTATTAATAATTAGAAAATAATAATTATTGTTAGATTACATATTTCTTTGCTTTCTAATAATTATTTTAAACTAATAGCTGATTAGACATTGATTGGATTGACCAGATAACTGGCGATGTGACCCAATGAATTTTCGCCACTCGTACATTGTGTATTTCACAACCAACAACAGCCTCATGAGCCAATGACGAAAGTTTAACTGTCCAGCCTAGCTGATAGTAAACAAACTCAATTAAAATCAAACAATTTGTGGTAACAAGTAAAACTGATAATAAAACCAAAAATTACTTGATATTGAGAAAGACACCGTGCAAACCAAGAACTAAAAACTCAACGTTATATTTTTTTTTTCGAAATCACTTAACCAAAAAATTAAGTAAAAAATACATGTAAATGAATGATTGGTACAAGAAAATCTGATTATATTGCTCATGGCTCCCATATAATTAAGGTTGTGGATTCATAGGAAGTAACAATAACAAATAAAAAAACAACAATTTTTTTTTCAATCAAACATAGACACAATTACAATATCATTAAATATTATAAGATACCTATATTATTCAATATTATTATATTTTTGTTTTGAATCTTCTTATGATATTATAATTTTAAGCATGTGTGGTTCTCATTCTTCTCGTAAATTATCAAAAAATTGCATATCATAAACCGTGTTCTTCCAACCAAAGAATTAGATGTATTTAAATTCAAAATAAGAATATTTGAATTCATAAAAAATAACTTATATATGTTAAAAGAATATATTCGTAAAAAAGATAACTTAAAAAAATACCATTACAGATAAGATGATACTTAGTCTCATCAACATCATGAAATTTCTTATTTTTACATTTAACACATGACATCGAATCATACTAATTTCATTATTACTATTTTTACGAGAAAATTCTAAGAAAGTTTCAACTCCAAACATATAGTCCTACTCAATTCTACACTTTGACATATAAGGTTTTTCCATTTTCTATTAATGACATTAAACATATTAATTAAATATATATCTAATAAAATATAAATGTATTAATCATCAATATATTTAAGCTATTATTATATATAGGGGTGTACATGATCCGATTTGGTCCAATTTTGGGTAAAAAATATGTAATCAGACCGAGCTGTTTATATTATTCAAATCGAACCAGATCAAACCATTTGATTATTAAAAATATTGAACCGAACGGTTTGGTCCGTTTTTGTTAACGGATTTCAACGGTTTGGTATGATTAATAATACATAAATACGATACACCTAATGATATACCTTTGATTAAAATATGAGAGATTTAATCAATGATTTGTGATAAATAATATGAAAATTTTAATATATTATTAATCCGGTCCAGTCCGACCGATATAAAAATTAATATAACCGAACCAGACCGTTTGATTTATAAAAATGTTCAATTCAGTTCGATTTTTCAGTTTCATCTGATTCGGTCCGGTTTTTGGACACCCCTAATTATATATAAAGTTATATATTATTAGAATATCCATCAAAACATCATATAAAAATAAATACATAAAATCTAAACAATTAATAACCTCATTACAACGTTAACAATATATAATATATAATAATTTATATATATATATATATATAAATGCATATAATAATAATAAAAATGCATAACACATAACACATAAAAATACACGTAACAATATATTAATATAATATATATAATATTAATAATACATATTTCATGTATTTCATAAATGCATGTAATAATAATAATTTTTTAAAATAAATTAATATATATAAAAGAAAAAAAATACATAAAATTCGTTAAAATAAAAAAATAAAAAAAATATCTTCTTCTCTTCTAAGCTTGAATAAAAATACACAACCTACATAACACAAAAATATATACAAATAATCAATAAGATATAATATACATTAAAATAAAAAAAATAAATTTACAAAAAATATATAAAAATATAAAATATCTATAATGAGTGTAAAATAATTTGTAGAAATACTTACAAGAGTGAAAAAAGTGAAAAAATTAAGAAAATGAAGTAAAAGAGTATTTGAAAAGTGAAAAAGTAAAGGAAAATGGGTAAGAAAAAATCAAGATTTATGCTTAAAAAATGGTGGATCTGAATCAAAAATTAGAGAGGAATAAAACCCAAACAACAACGCCAATAATGGTGGTTAAAAGTGGCCAAAAATGGAGAAGAAGATTGAGATAACACATGAGTTATGTGTGGGAAATAAAGGAACAATGAACTTGTCGGCAAATGGGAAGGAAGAGGAAGAAAAGGAAAAAAAAAATAGCATCGATCTTACGTGTCAACCAATACGAGCCACTTGTAGAGTCGATTAACACGTAGGACTGATGCTACTAGTTATGCATCGGTTTCCATATCAACCGACACAAATCCACGTGTAGCATCAATTACCACGTCAATCGATACTATTTTTTATTTTTTTACTATTTTTTAAGTTGGTTCATAAGTATATCAACTTTAAATTCGTTATAAATCAATTTTAAGAAAAAAATTGACTTCAAATCTCGACTTAAATACTTTTTATTGTAACAGTGAGTGGAGAGTGAGGAGATAGACAAACTAATATAGACTAAAGTTTTAGGGTACGAAGATGGAATCGCTATTCCATGTTAGATAAATTAGGAAATTTAGTTATAGTATTGGATATGAGGGTGAGGAAGTGAAACACATACATTGTTATTTCATTGATAAAATATAAGAGAATAATAACTTATTTATAGATAGGATACAATACTTAAACCCTATTAACATAATATATTTTAATAGATAAATATGGCCATAATAATATTTTAATATTTTTTGTTTATTTTCCAACAAAGGCCATTAAGGAAGTTTCCACACATAATTCTAAAAGCCCAAATACTCAAATCTATCATAACCAAACACACTTTATTTTAGAATATCATTTATTTAAAATATTTAACTAAACCTCAGACAAATCAGATAGTTATGCCAAATATAAATTATTTGATCTTTCAAATAAATTGTCCAAAATCCTTAATTTTTGTGTTTGTTTAAACTTAATTTATAAGAGTATATACATGAACATTAAATTTAAGTGAAATAATCTGCATTGTCTGAAACGAGTGATCATTAAAGTTGAGATCTATAATTGAATCACTAATATATCTTATATCTATTTGCAATGAAGTAACATTGATTTCAAGTCGTTGGTGTGAAGACATTTAGTTGAAGGTAATTTGTGCAAGTGAATCATATAGGACTTAACCTACATATTAGAAGAGCTATATAAGAATTGTTTACACTATAATAGTTCAAACATGTCACTCAATGGCTGTTTATGGAATGATCTTAGTCTTGAGTGATCTAGCTTATCCCTTTCTCTAGCGGTGTGGTATGTACTTACTCGGTAATTTCCAGTGGGCTAAGATACCTTATACCTTAGTGTCATATTGTTATTATTGTCTAGGAGGTTAGTTTAACAGACGTGAAATCCATACCATTTATTAAAAGTGTCACATAACAATCCCTTTGTCTAGCAGTCTGTGATGTGATCATAGATAGTTTTTCATGTGAATAATGGGTTTTCAAGGAAAACAAATAATTAGATAGGTAACACAAATGTCTTCATCTTGCTCTAATTAGAAACTAGTTGTATATGAGCGATCTATAGGTATATGATTATATATTTATGGATAACTCAATTTAATTAATTCGCAAATAACAACTATGAGTTTGTGAGTTCAATTTCAAGTGAAGTAACTCTAGATTTAATAAAATTAATATTTAATTAAAAAGTGAATTAAAGCATAAAATTTTATTTGAGTTTGAACTCATAGTTTCATCAATCTCCAAGTCGATTCCATAATAAGATTGAACGATGTTACATTTTAAGATATATATAATCAATTATGAATTAATTATTTAATTAGAATGTATATTCATATATGGATATTTTGTGAGGGTACTAACTATGACATAACTATAAAAGCGTAATGTTGTCATCTTATAAATTAAATATTTATCTAATGATAAAATAAATTGTGTATTATTTATAATAGGATTAAATAATTATGTATTTAATTAATGGAAATTAAAAATACAAAAATAAATCATCGTATTCTTGATAAAAATCAAAATGAATTTGATTTGTATTAAATATATAATTTAATTCAAATTATGAGCCTTTAAGGGTAAGAATTAAACGATCGCAATGGGAATTAAAAATTCTTTAGGCCTTGGACACAAGTTTTATAAGGGAAAATATTTCCTAATTAGACAAATTGAAAATTTTCTAATACACCAGTCAAGCTCGGAGAGGAATGTGATTCATTTGGACTTGACATATCACACATACCATATCTACACACCCATAGCCTTTGCTACGTACACAAGTGATTACATGAGAATTTTTGTGAAAATTCCTACAATTAATTGAGGGCCCAAAACATTGTATTAAAGTTGGGTCTGGTTTTATCAGCGACTTAGGATTTGTCCTTAACAGTCTTACCGTGGTTTTGTGAGACCACATATATTCGTGTGGATGAGAGCTGTTAAGTTTTCTTAAGTCTCACATTCACTAAAAGTTCGACAATAGTGCTACTTATAAGCTTGGACAACCCTTAACTCAATGAGATCTTATTGGATTGAGTTAGACCTGGGTTTATAACATGGTATCAGAGTTGGGCCTGACTTGATTGATGACTTGGGATTTGTTGTTAACAGTTTCATCGTTGCTTTATGAGACCACGTATGTCCGTTTGATGGGTTTTTTTTTCTTCAATTCCACATCAGCCAAAAGTTTGGCAATAGTATTGCTTATAAACTTGGACAATCCTTAACTCAATGAGATCTTATTAGGTTAATTTAGACCTAAGTTTCTAACATGGTATCAGAGTTGGGCCTGACATTATCGGTGACTTGGGCTTTGTCCTTAATAGTCTCACCGTAGCTTTGTCCTTATAAGCTTGGACAAGTCTTAATTCAATGAGATGTTATTAGGTTGAATTAGACTTGGGTTTCTAACATATCTTAATAGATAAATACGATGATAATGATATTTTGATATTTTCTATTTATTTTCCTACGAAGGCCATTAAGAAAGGTTCCACACATAATTCTAAAAGTCCAAATACTCAAGTCTATCACGACCAAACACACTTTATTTTAGAATATTATTTAATTAAAATATTTAACTAAACCTCAAAAAAGTCGATTTGGCTTGGTCATTCAATTCAAAATCAATTTTTCATAAGTGTGTAGAGAGTTATGCCAAATACAATTTATTTGATTTTTCAAATAAATTATCCAAAATCCTTAATTTTTTGTGTTTATTTAAACTTATTTTATAAGATTATATACATGAATATTGTGTTTAAGTGATATAATATGTATTGTCTAGGATGAGTGATCATTAAAGTTGAGATCTATAATTCAGTTACTAATACACCTCAAATCTATTTGCAATGAAGTAACATTGATTTCAAGTTGATGATGTGAAGACACTTGGTTGTATACAAGACTTAACCAAGCATA
Source organism: Hippophae tibetana (assembly GCA_037013495.1). Taxonomy (NCBI): domain Eukaryota; kingdom Viridiplantae; phylum Streptophyta; class Magnoliopsida; order Rosales; family Elaeagnaceae; genus Hippophae; species Hippophae tibetana. The sequence goes on from CM072810.1 coordinate 106,882,106, forward strand.
TTAGAAAAGTTATATAAGAATTGTTTACACAATAATAGTTCCAATATATCACTCAATAACTGTTTATGAAATAATCTTAGTCTTGAGTGATTTAGCTTATCCCTTTCTCTAGCGGTGAGGCATGTACTTACTCGGTGATTCCTAGTGGGATAAGATACCTTGTACCTTAGTGTTATGTTGCTATTATTATCTAGGAGGTTATTTCAGAAGACATGAAATCCACACCATTTATTTCAAGAATCAATTAACAATCTCTTTGTCTAGAAGTCTGTGATGTGATCATAGATAGATGTTAATGTGAATCATGAGTTTTCAAGGAAAAGAAATAATTAGATAGATAAAACAAATATCTTAATCTTGCTTTAATTAGGAACTAGCATTAGAGGAATATGATTATATATTTATAGATAACTCAATTTAATTAATTTGTAAATAAAAATTATGAATTTGAGAGTTCAATTTCAGGTTTTTTTAGTGAAGTAATTCTCGATTTAATAAAATTAATATTTAATTAAAGAGTGAATTAAAGTATAAAATTTTATTTGAGTTTAGACTCATAGTTTCATGGATATTCAAGTGAGCTCTATAACAAGATTGAATGATGTTATATTTTTAAATATATATAATCAATTATGAATTAATTATTTGATCAAAATGTATATTCATACATGGACATTTTGTGAGGGTACTAGCTATCACATAATTATGTAAGCGTATGATAAATTAAATTTTGTATTATTTATAATAGGATTAAATAATTATGTATTTAATTAATGAAAATTAAAAATACAAAAATAAATGATCATATTCTTGATAAAAATCAAAATGAATTTGATTTGTATTAAATATATAATTTAATTCAAATTATGAGCTTGAGTCCATTTAAGGGTAAGAATTAAACGATCGCAATAGGAATGAAAATTCTTTAGGCCTTGGACACAAGTTTTGTAACGTAAAATATTTCCTAATTAGACAAATTGGATTTTTTCTAATACAACAGTCAAATTCGAATAGGAAAGTGATTCATTTGGACTTGACCTATCTCACACACCGTATCTACAAACTCATAGCCTGTGCTACGTACACAAGTAATTACATGAGAATTTTTGTGAAAATTCATACAATTAATTGAGAGCCCAAAACATGTATGAGAGAAAATTACGAGATATTTATTTGGTAAATTTCTTGAAAGTTTTCTACTAGTTCTTGTCACGTAATATTTAGTGTAAATATATAAATTGATATGCATTTAGTATGCCTCTTAGAGGAAAAAGGTTCGAGTTTTTTTATTTATTTGGATTTGCAAGTAAGTACACATGTTCCGTTCGAAAGATCAAATGTATCAATTATATTCTTTGTATAATGGCTTATCTATTGTAATTAAACTGTTAATGTCTTAAGGGTCTTAAAGGTATAATTTTTATTGTCTAATAAAAATTTAATTTTTATCCTTAATATATAGTTAAATTTTTGTTCATAAAGATTCTATCTTAATTTATTACAAAATTTGATTTTCAAAACCAATACGAACCATATATAGTGTTGGCGGCTAGGTCTTTGCCACTAGCCATGGTGCCTCCACTACTAGCCACTAGACCTTCACCGCTAGCCACTGCGGCCGACCATCGTGGCCTATTAAAGATAATTTTAAATATCCTTTTAAATGTCAAAATTACATAATTTTTGACACAAACTCACCCAAAATATTTAAGTGCCTACAACTACCGAAAAAATGTTAGCAAATTCATATAATTATTGAACTTCATTTATAAATGAATGAAATTAAATATGGCTTTGCGGTGATAACCACTAATGAACTTATAAATAAGTCTGCAAAATTAATTTTGTGCTACAAAATATCACTAAATAAATAATAATTATATAGCTATTCTTTCAAGACTAAAGGAAGTTTGGAAAAATTTAAAATAAAAAAAAAAGTCTAACCCTTTCCTATAATCCAAGGAGTTAGAAAACCAGTGCTCTCAATAACTAATGTAATGACCAAATAGCAAAATAAATATGAGTGGTAATATTTCATTGGGTCTTCTTAAGGATATCTCAAAAGTTGCCATGATATTAAAGAATTTTCTAATCATTTTAATATTAATTATTGTTAATATATATATATATATGTATCAAAACAGTACTGTGTGATAGAGGATCTATTTAAAGATCACAAATTAATTCAAGAAACTAAGAGAGGAGGATTAAAATTACAAAAATGAGAGGAAGATTATTAAAGTTTGTTATTATCTCAATTATAATTATAAGTTTTATATTAATATTAGATAATTATATCGTGAAGGTCAACAATATTATTTCATCTTCTTCTTCATCCAACACTGATCTGTTCCTAAATGATGACCATAATGCCCATATTGGTAATAATAATGACAATGAAAAACTACTTGATAAGAAGAAACTGTTTCCTACTACAGTAATAGTTGCAGTACCTGTGCAACCACAACTTGATTTTTGGTACCGGGTTAAATTTGGAACCAAATTATTTAGAAACAAGCGGCTTCGTCCACTTGGGGACAAAAAGAAAGATAAAATTTGCACAGAGATAGCTAAAACTTTTTGTAAGAAAGAGGGTCATGCACCCGATACTGTTGAATATAATAAATGTTGGATATTAAAATATGCTGAGTGTATGTATGGAAATGCACCGTTCCTACCTATTCCATGATCCTTAAGGAGCGTCCACTCTATGTTCGTTTATAAATATACAAGTTGTAATCAAATTTTGTTAAATGTTTTAACAATTTAACTTTTAAATTTTTTTTTGTAATATTATGTTTATTGTTCTTTCAATTTTAATACATCTAGTCCAAATTTAAAGATAATAGATTAATGATAAGTTAAATTGATTCTATTATTCTATTAATTTAGGCTTACTTTGCTTGTACAACTGTATTTTCTATTTTTTTTCTGTTACACCACTTGTCGTTATAAATATAATAACATCTCACTCTTCTACTTCCCGTAAGAAGATAGTAGGCTTTACAAGCTTCACATTTTCTATCTTGGCATCAGAGCCCTTAATCAGATCCAAGCATGTCTTTAGCTTTCACTCAATTTTCTACATCCTTTGGTTCGATTGGATAAAAGCTCAACAATGACATATATTCCTTTCTATCATATGCTTAATCATATTCTTCCTCTGAAACTCGGTCGTATTATGTTCTATGGAGATCTCAAATTGATAATGTTGTTTTTGTTAATGGATTTAAAATTTTTGTTGTAAATTAGCACTTACAGAAGCGAAGATCGGGTCCAATTTTGGTTGTACAAATTAATAATAATGGGTAACAGTAAAATAATCAGCAGTAAGAAAATAAATGGCACACAATGATTTAAGTGGTTCAACTTTTCAATGTGAAAAGTCTACTCCACTAACGACGGCATACCGAAGAAAATACACTAATAATCAAACGGAGATACAAACACCAATTTTGAGAGCTTCACAAATTATACCAAAATCCAAAATGAACCTACAAAATATCCACTCTAATTTAGTGGTAATATATAGCAAGATAAATTAACAAACTTACTATTAAATCAAATATTACCATAAACACCACCAACGACACCAAAATATGATATCAACTAGATGAGGTTGAAATCTGTAGAGGCTCACGACATCGAGTGTCGTCGCTGTCTTAGTTCGCACATCAACAAACCAGGAAGGACGACTGCTGCGATGGCAAGCGATTGGGAATGAAGCTGGAAACAACGTCACTGGTGGTGCTTGCGTCGTTGAGGAGGTTGCTACTACTGAGGAATGGTGAGGAAGAGACATGCATAGAACAACAATCAAAATGACGCAGAAGGCTGGATTTATGATCTATTCTTCTTTGATATCAGCTGCTGCTTCTTACGACTATTCACCCTATGGAAAATGAATATAGGGTTTATTTAGTATTGGGTCTTGGGCCACGTTTGTTTTGGGACATTTAAATAACAAATCTCCACCTTGGCTCAAAACACAAAACAAGTTCTTCAAATATAAAATTCCTCGGATTACCAAATAACCATCGTCCAAAGCTCCGAAGGGTGATCATCTTCTACAAATACCAATCAAGTCCAAGAAATGCTTGAACTTATTAAATTGAACTGGTTTGGTTAACATATCAGTTGGATTCTCTGTAGTGACTATCTTATTGACAACAATAGCACCCTCAGAGACAATGTCACGAACGAAGTGATATCTGACATCAATGTGTTTGGTTCTTTCATGATACATAGTATTCTTAGTCAAGTGTATTGCACTCTAACTATTGCAAAATACAACAAAAGTATCCTGTTGTAAATCCAAATCACAAACCAAACCTCTAAGCCAAATAACTTCTTTCATTGCTTCAGCTGCTGCCATATATTCTGCCTCTATCGTAGACAAAGCAACTGTAAACTGTAAAGTAGCCTTCCAACTAATGGTACAATGAGAAAGAGTGAAGACATAACCTGTCAAAGATCTTCTTCTATCCAAATCACCAGCATAATCGGAGTTCACATAACCAATAACACAAGATTACCCATATATCTGCTGACAACACTAACTGCATGTGAAATGTCTGGACGAGTACAAACCATAGCATACATCAAACTGCCAACGACACTAGCATGTGGTGACAAATCCAAAGAAATCCTAAAATGCGCAGCTAACAGCATACTCAGGTTTAGAATCTTTCATACCAAAGCGTTCAAGAAATTTTTCAATATAACTTTTCTGAGTCAAATAAAGCTTGCCTGCTTGTCTATCCCTGTAAATTTCCATACCCAAAATTTTCTTCACTACACCCAAATCTTTCATCTCAAACTCAAAACTAAGTTGAGACTTTAATTTCTGAATCTCAGACTTATTCTTAGAAGCAATAAGCATGTCATCAACATAAAGCAAGAAATAGACAAATGAACCATCATGTAATATTTTATGATAAACACAACTATCATAATCACTCCTAGAGTAACCATGATCAATCATAAAAGAATCAAACCATTTATACCACTGTCTAGGGGATTGCTTCAACCCATATAAATACTTTTTCAATAAACAAACATGATCTTCCTTACCTGGAACAGCAAACCCCTCTGGTGGATGCATATATATTTGTTCTTCAAGCTCACCATGTAAGAAGGTTGTCTTGACATCAAGTTGTTCTAATTCCATGTCAAACAATGCAACCATAGCAAGCAACACATGAATAGAGCTATGTTTCACAATATGTAAAAATACTTCATTGAAGTCAATACCTTTCTTCTGACAATAGCCCTTTGCAACAACATATGCCTTGAACCTAGCTGTTTTAACCTCAGGTATACCTTCCTTTTTCTTGAAGACCCATTTGTTTCCAACAATCTTTTGGCCCTTAGGTGATTTCACCAATTTCCAAGTATAATTCTTATGAAGTGATTCAATCTCTTCATTTATAGAAACCAGCCACTAAACAGACTCATCACAAGTGACAGCTTCATGATAACTAGAAGTTTCATGTACTTCAATAGACTCTGCCACAGAAAATGCAAAAAAAAAACTAAGTCTACATCTGCGTACCTCTGAGGGCGTCGAATCTCTCTTATTCCTTTACCCTTAGCGATACTATATGGTTGCTCATGTTGCTCTTCTGCTACATCATAAGAAGGATCATCTATCTCATCCACATATGGCTGATTTGAAGTGCCCTATTGCACTTGACTAGAAGCTCCACTCTCAAGCTCCACCTACTCATTAACACCGTGGTCTTTATCTACAACAATAGACTCTTTTTTCTTTTGCAACATGGAAAACTCATCAAACTTAACATCTCTGCTAATCAAAAATTTAGGTGACTTAGGCTCAACACACCATAATCTATAACCCTTCACCCCAGAAGGATACCCTAAAATATGCATTTCAATGCTCTAGGCTTAAGTTTACCATCATTAACATGAGCATAAGCAGGACAACCAAAAACTTTCAAATCAGAATAATTAGCAGGAGTACCAAAGAATACCTCAAACGGAGTCTTCAACTCAATTGCAGTTGATGGAGACCGATTCACCAAATAACAGGCATGGTTACAAGCTTCAGCCCAAAAAGATTTATCCAAGTCAGCTTGAAAAAGCATACAATGAGCTCTTTCTAAGAGAGTCATATTCATACGTTCTACTACTCCATTTTGTTGTGGTGTATGACGCATAGTGCGGTGTCTCACTATGCCATTTCTTTCACATAACTCATTAAACTGACTATCACAAAATTCCAAACCATTATCAATTCTCAAATGCTTGATTTTCTTGCTTGTTTGATTTTCTTTACAAGCCTTGAATTTCACAAATTTTGATAACGTGTCATTCTTATTCTTCAGAAAATACACCCATACATGACGAGAGAAGTCATCAATAAAAGTCAACATATACTAGGAATCACCCTTAGACACAACACGAGAAGGACCCTAAAGATTTGAATGAATATAATCAACAATATCTTTTGTTTTATGGATGGTTGTACTGAACTTAACCTTGCGATGCTTTCCATAAACACAATGGTCACAGAAATCAAGTTTCCCAATTTTCTGAACACAAAGCGAATCCCATTTGCTCAAAATAGACATCCATGCCTCACTCATATGCCCAAGCCGCATATGCCATAATTGAGTAGTGTCTGAATTTTGATATGACGAGGAAGAAACTGATACACTGCCAATCACAGTGCTACCCTGAAGCATATAGAGACCACGCGACAATTGCCCTTTAATAACAATGAGAGCACCCTTACTAACTTTTAAGACTCCACCTTCAACTACATACTTATAGCCTTGTGAATCAAGAGTACCCAAAGATATCAAATTATTTTTCAAATCTGGAACATGGAGAACATATTTTAAAGTCCTAACAATACCATCATGCATCTTAATTCAGACAATACCAATACCAACAACCTTGTAGGACATATTTTTTCCCATCAAGATAACAACCCCATCAATAGACTCATAAGAAGCAAACCAATCTCTACTGGGGAACATATGGTAAGTGCAACCCGAATCAAGAATCCAAACATCTCTAGGAGAACCAATAGATACTGATAGAACATTTTCACCATCGGAACCAGAACTATCTGTAACACAAGCAACATCATTAGTACCAGAAGACATTATGGCAGATTTTCCTTCACCTTTGAGTTTCGGACAATTTATTTTCCAGTGCCCTTCTTGACGAAAATAGTTGCATTTATCTTTTCATTTTCTAGATTTGGATCTAGACTTTCCTCTATTATTGCTTGTGTTTTTTTCTTGATTTCTACCTCTAACAAATAAACCACTACTATTATCATTACTGCTTGTAGACACCTTTTTCTTCAACTCTTTGGAATTCAAAGCTGCTTTGACATCTTCCAAAGAAATAGTGTCTCGCCCATATGGCATGGTATCAAAAAAAATGTTCAAATGAATGAGGTAAAAAACATAATAGAACTAAGGCCAGATCCTCATCGTCAATCTTAACACCACCATTTTTTAGATCACGAATAATTTTAGTAAATTCATCAAGGTGATCGTGCAAAGGTGGTACCTTCTGACATTCTGAATGTATACAAACGCTGCTTCAAATATAACCGATTGGTCAAAGACTTTGTCATATACAAATTCACCAATTTAAGCCATAACCCAACAGAAGATTCCTCATCACCAACTTCACATAATACCTCATCAGACAACGATAACTGAATTGAACTGAGAGGATTTTCCATCAATGCATCCTTTTCTTCATCAGTTAATTTTTCTAGCAATTTATCCTTGCCTTCAAGTGTCTTAACGAGCCCTTTTTTAACTAATACGGCCTGCATCTTCATACGCCAAAGACTGAAATCATTTCTACCATTGAATTTCTCAATTTCATATTTTGCCACCATGATAGAAAACCCAATATTAAATAAACAAAAGTACAACCCAAAAAATATGAAACCAATCAGATAACCAGAAGCATAAAATAAATCCAAAAGAGCAAACTTGATCAGTTCCAATAAATAACAGAATAACACAATGCTCTGATACCAATTTGTTGTAAATTATCACTTACAGAAGCGAAGATCGGGTATAGATTTGGTTGCACAAATTAATAATAATGGGTAACAGCAAAATAATCAGCAGTAAGAAAATAAATGGCACACGATGATTTAAGTGGTTCAAATTTTCAATGTGAAAAGTATACTCCACTAATGACGACACACCGAAGAAAATCCACTAATAATCAAACGGAGATATAAACACCAATTTTGAGAGCTTCACAAATTATACCAAAATCCAAAATGAACCCATAAAATATCCCCTCTAATTTACTGGTAATATATAGCAAGATAAATTAACAAACTTCCTATTAAATCAGATATTACCATAAACACCACCAACGACACCAAAATCTCATATCAACTAGATGAGGTTGAAATCTGCAGAGGCTCACGATATTGAGTGTCATCGCTGTCTTAGTTCGCACATCAATAGACCAGGAAGGACGATTGCTGCGATGGAAAGTGATTGGGAATGAGGCTGGAAACAACGTCACGGGTGGTGCTTGCATCACTGAAGAGGTTGCTGCTATTAAGGAATGGTGAGGAAGAGAGAGGTGTAAAACAATAATAAAAATGACGCAGAGGGCTGGATTTATGATCTATTCTTCTCTGATATCAACTACTGCTTCTTGCGGCTATTCATCCACAGAAAAAAAATAAGTAAACTTAGTTAATATATATATATGGAAAATGAATATAGGGTTTATTTAGTATTGGGTCTTGGGCCATTTAAATAACAAATTTCATAGATGGATATTAGTCCTTAATCAAGGAATAAAACAATGACCTTAATTCAAGGAATAATACAATGAGCTTAATTCAAGGAATAAAACAAGAAATCCTTAATTCAAAGAGTAAAACAAGGAATTCTTAATTCAAGGAGTAAATCAAGAAATGATTAATTTAAAGAGTAATTTAATGAGTAAAATTTCCTTATATATAGCTATACAATTGTAATGAAAACATGAAGAAAATAATACAAACTAGAGAGCTCTTTTGTGTATAGTTATTCTTTGTGTAGATTTATTTCTTGATTTTTCAACATGGCATCAGAGTAGGAAAATTAACTTGCTTATGCTTTATTATTATCTTAGCATCTTCAATCTTTGAAATGGATGAAGACAAGCCCATAAGATCATAAGTTGAAAGTTCATCGGTGCTTTCCTTCATGAATATGCATGAGGTGGATGTCAACCCAAATCAAAGATTAAGCTCAGTCTTGTTGAATGAGTTTAATTACTTACCTTGGTCAAGAACAATAACTTTGGCTCTAGGTGGAAGGTCCAAGTTGGGGTTCATAAATGGAAGCATCGAAGTACCTGATGTTTCCTTACCAACCTATGAATCCTGGCTTAGTAAGGATCAACTGGTTATGTCATGGCTCCTAAATTCCATAGAACGTAAATTATCTAAAATATTCAATTACTCTGAATCCACATACCAATTATGAGAGACGGTCAAGGAAATGTATGGTAGTCAAAACAATGTTGCATGAGTTTTTCAATTAAAAAAGGACATCTCAGATCCGCAACAAGTTGGCAAGCCTTTTGTACAACTCTTAGGAAGCATGAAAAGCATGTGGAATGAGTTGGAAATATATCGTCCGCATACAATCGATGTAGCTCTACTACAAAAGAGAGCGGAAGAAGATAAGATATTTCAACTTTTGTCCAGTCTCGATTCAATATATAAAGATATACGATGCCACATACTCATGAATACTAAACTTCCTTCCTTCACCAGTGTATGTGCAACAATTCAACATGAAGAAGTAAGGAGGAAAGTCATGAACAAAGGTACAATGACTAGTGCATATGAGGCAAGAGCCTATCTAACCAACGAGAGGAATTACAAAGGGAGGCATCCAAACTTGAAGTGTCAACACTGCAACTATATGGGCCATGTTAAGGACACATGTTGGATTCTACATCCAGAATTAAAACCTGATTTTATAAAGGATAAGGGTTTACAAAAAGTGAATCGTACTACACACCGTGCAAATCATGCTTTTGCTTTTACCTCTAATGGGTTTGATCCATTCAAGAACTTCATAGCGAATCCAGCTGAACTCATGAATGAGTTTATGTTGTATCTTCAAAGCAAGACAAGAGGAGCTAGAATTGACTGTTTGTATAGCATAGAAGAATGAAACCCGACAACATTGCTAGGTAAGTTTTTGGGTTTCTTGGAAGATACAAAACTCATACCACAAGAGGACATGCAAGGTATCATAAAAGCATTTAAAGTTGCTCTTAAAATAAATATGTTGCATGATTTTTAGGTTGTAGATTCAGGTGTCACAGAACATATGACAAACCATGTGTCAAAGTCTCATAAGTTTTAAAAATTAGCAAATCCTTCTCAAGTTTCAATTGCAAATGGTGAGAATGTAAAGGTTTTAGGAAAGGAAAAAATAAAATTAATGTCAGGTTAAATCGAGTCAGTGGTTTTATATGTACCTTCCTTTCCCTTCCAACTTATGTCTGTAGGAAAAATCACAAATACATTGAATTGCTTAGCCATTTTTTCTCCTCACAATGTAATTTTTCAAAATTGTTCCACCAAAAAGACGATTGGTGAAGGGTTTTACTTAGATGGTCTCTATTACATATCTAAGAGTAATCTCAAAGGGTTTCAAACCAAGTGTAACCTTATCCAAGATAATCAATTTTTGGCATCAACGTTTGGCTCACCCTTCTCCACCAATTTTTTCAACTTTATTTCCAAACATAGAAAATGATGCAATTGTATGTGAAACTTTCCACTTGTCTAAGGCCACTAGATTGCCTTTTAATTCTTCCTTGTCTAGGGCTAGTAAGTATTTTGAACTAGTTCATTCAGATGTATGGGGACCAACTAATGAATCTTTTGATGGTTATAAGTATTTTGTGATTTTTGTTGATGATTTCTCTCGAGTCACATGGTCATATCTTTTAAAGTCTAAGAATGAAGTTTTGGAAGTATTTAAGGACTTTTATAACCTTTTTAAAAGTCACTTCTCCTCTAAAATTGAGAGTTTAAGGTCTGACAATGGCACTGAATACATGTCACATATCATGAAACAATATTTGAGCATTCATGGAATTATGTATCAAACAATTTGTGTTGGCACATCTCAACAAAATGGTGTAGCTGAACGCAAAAACCGGGACTTACTTGAAAAAATTAGAGCATTAATGCTACAAATGAATGTACCAAAGAGATTCTGGTCCCAAGGGGTTATGACAGCTACTTACATCATCAATAGATTACCCAGCCGAATCTTGGATTTCAAATCTTCCCTAGGGGTCATGAAAGGAAGGAAAATTAACCTCTCCCATCTTAGAGTCTTTGGTTACATCTATTTTGTACATATTCAATGTCATCATCGAGATAAATTGGATCCTAGAGCTGTTAAATGTATTTTTCTTGGTTATTCATCTACACAAAATGGATATAAGTGTTATTATCCTCAACTTAGGAGATTAATTATGTCTAAAGTTGTTCGATTTTATGAAACTAACCTTTTTTTCAATAAGTCACATGAAATCACAAGTTAAGGGGATGGCATCTTGGATGTGTTTCCATTACCAAGAATCGAACTTGAGGCTCCATAACAACAAGATCCAAACCATGTCAACATTGATGCATATCTCATTGAAAGTAACAATGAAGGGTCTCGTCTTGATGGTACATTGCATGAAGATGGTGATAATCAAAATGATCCTCATAATATGGTATAAGATGTGAATGAGTGTGAGATAACTCCTCCTACTCCATGACGTAATCCAATGTGTGTTAGGAAACCTCCCACAAGACTTCAAGACTTTGTAAACTACAGACCCACATATCCCATCTCAAATTATGTGTCATATAAGAGAGTGACACCAGCTCATTCCGCAACACTATATCGAGTTATAGTGAGCCTCAAAAATTTCATGAGGCCAATAGCCAAAAGGTGTGGAAGGAAGCCATGTAAGAAGAACTTAAAGCTCTAGATCAACACAACACATGGAGCATCACCAAACTTCTAAAAGGCAAGAAAGTCGTGGGTTACAAATGGATCTATAAGCTCAAATTCAATTAAGATGGATCAATTGAGAGGTATAAAGCAAGATTGGTGGCTTGGGGATTCACTCAAACATTCGAGATGGATTACAAAGAAACATTTGCACATGTTGCAAAAATGAACACAGTAAGAGTGCTACTATTCGTGGCTGTAAACAAGGGGTGGTCCATGTACCAAATGGATGTGAAGAATGCATTCTTGCATGGTGATCTCAAAGAAGAAGTCTATATGAAATTGACACCCGGACATCCTCAAAGCAATGAATTAGATTTAGTAGGAAAATTGCACAAATTCATTTATGGTTTGAAACAGTACCCACGAGTTTGGTATGTCAAGCTAAGCTCAGTTCTCACTAGTGTTGGTTTCAAAAGCAGCAATGTCGATTCCTCACTATTTGTTCACATAGAAGCTATGGGAAAATTGGTTGTACTAATTTATGTAGATGATTTGATAATTATAGGTGATAATGCTGACGAGATTTTCAACCTCAAACAGTCCTTCACACAAAGGTTTGCAATTAAAGACCTCAGGATATTGAAGTACTTTCTTGGATTTTCTCAAGGAAGCTAACATGAACAATGCTAAACCAGCCATGACCCCTCTTGACAGCAAGCTTAAACCTAGTTTGAAGAGCACACCACTCACAGATATAAGTTATTACCAGCGACTGGTTGGTAAGTTGATCTACCTAACAATCACTAGACCTGACATCACATATTCTGTAAGTATTGTGAGCCAATTCATGCACTCTCTAACACTTGAGCATTCAACCCTTGTTAAAAGGATCTTACGCTACTTAAAAGGATCTTACGCTACTTAAAAGGATCAGTGGGTTGTGGTATCATCATGAAGAAGAATGAAAACACATAAATCATGAGGTATTGTGATGTTGATTGGGAAGGGAATGTAATCGATCGTAAGTCCACCACTGGCTACTGTACATTTGTCGGTGGAAACTTGGTCACATGAAAGAGTAAGAAGCAAACTGTCATCGTCAGATCAAGTGCCAAAGCTGAGTATCAAGCAGCCATGCATATATCATCAAACCTAGTGTTTCACGAGAGGACGAAACACATTGAAGTTGATTGTCATTACGTTTGTGAACAAGTTCAATCACAAGTGATTCAGACACATTATACAAGAAGCTTCGACCAACTAGCTGATATATTCACCAAGCCCTTGGCTTCTCATCAATTTCAACGAATTTTTTCCAAGCTTAGATCCATAAACCTTCTGGATCCAGCTTGAGGAGGAGTATTTGATATTAGTCCTTAATCAAGGAATAAAACAAGGACCTTAATTCAAGGAATAAAACAAGGAGCTTAATTCAAGGAATAAAACAAGGAATCCTTAATTCAAGAAGTAAAACAAAGAATCCTTAATTCAATGAGTAAATCAAGGAATGCTTAATTTAAAGAGTAATTGAAGGAGTAAAATTTCCTTATATATAGCTATACAATTGTAATGAAAACATGAAGAAAAGAATACAAACTATAGAGCTCTTTTGTGTAGAGTTATTTCTTGTTTTTTCGATACTTCACATTTTCTATCTTGGTATCAGAGCCCTTAATCAGATCCAAGCATGTCTTCAGCTTCCACTCAATTTTCTTCATCCTCTAGTTCGATTGGATATGGAAAAAGCTCAATAATGACATCCATTCCTTCCTATCATATGCTTAATCATACTATACCTCTGAAACTCGATCGTACTACATTCTATAGAGATCTCAAATTGATAATGTTGTTTTCATTAATGGATTTAAAGATTTCATAGATGGATCTTCTATCTATCCAAAGAAAGAACTAAGTCCAAGAGTAATCAATCCAGCTTTTGTTGCTTGGAGAAGACAAGATCGAACAATCCTCAACTGGATCTACTCATCTCTCATACCAGCGATCATTGCATGGATCATAGGTCATAACTCCTCTCACTCTACTTGGAATGCGTAGGAGAAAACTTTCTCATCTTCCTCTAGAGCTAGAATAATGCAGCTTAGACTCGAGTTACAATCCACCAAGAAAGGATCTCTATCTATGATATACTATATAATGAAGGTTAAATGAGCTATAGATAGCCTAGCGGCCATTGGAGAACTTGTCTCAGAACAAGATCAGGTTATGAATCTCCTCGGTGGCCTTGGATCTAACTACAATGCAGTTGTTACTGCTATTAACATTAGAGATGACAAGATCTCTATTGAAGTTGTTTATAGTATGCTTCTAACTTTTGAAAATCGTCTTGAGCAACAAAGCTAGATTGAACAAATCTCCACTATGTCTGCCAATTATGCCCCATCCTCTAATAATAGAGGTGGTGGAAGGAAATATAATGGTGGTCGAGGACAAAATCATACTCTAAATAGTAGCAACTATACCTACAGAGGTTTTGGTCATGGGAATAGATATGGCCAGAATGGAAGATACAATTCCAACAATTATGAGAAGCCACAATGCTAGTTGTGTGGCAAGTTTGGCCATACAGTTCAGATCTATTACCACAGGTTTGATATCACCTATCAAAGTTCTCAAAATAGTGACACTTCTTCCTCAAATGCTGGTAATCCAAACTCTATATCTGCTATGGTTGCATCTTCTAATAATCTTACAGATGACACATGGTATCTTTACTCTAGAGCAAGTCATCGTATGACTCAATGTGGGAAACCTGACCAGTCCTTCACCATACACAAACACAGATAAGGTGACAATTGGTTATGGTAAGCACTTAACCATCTCCAATATTCGTTTACTGTCTCATTCACACTCTTTTCGTCTCAAAAATATTTTCATGTTCCTTTTATAGCAGCTGATGAGCGAAAACCGGCATCGCCGATTCTTACCAATACTTTGGTTTTAATATTTATAAAACTTTCGCAAGTGCAATAATCATTTCGAAGAAAATGATAAGTATACTCCCAAGGTCGATCTAAGGAAGGAATGTATGTGGTTTTTAATTTATTATTCAAACTTTTAAAAACGAAATTAAATCCTAAACATCCTGTCACGATAGTTTGGTTTTTGTGTTCCTAATCTAATAACATAAAAATAAAACATATATACAGATTAATTAAATATAATCTAATAATATAAAAATAAACATAGATACAGATTCAATAAATAATTATCTAAAAATAAACATATATACAGATTCAATACATATTCATGCAAATTTTATCATTTATATTAGCGGAGTATTTATGGATATAATAACTAAATTAATTATGCTTGCTCATATTATCTAGGTTATTAAAGATATAAATTGATATTTTATTGATTCTCTCTTTTTTATATAAATACCACCTTTGGTGGGGTTAGATATTCTTTGTTAACTAAACAAATCAATTAACACCTATGGGTGGGGTTGATAACTAATATGCTTAATTAAATTAATTCCTTTTTCTAAGAGATTTGAAAGTGAACCATTTAAATGCCACCTTTGGTGGGGTTAGACAGTTTAAACTTTATTCAAGGTGTCCAAATTAAACATAAGAATTTAATTATCCGAGTACTAACTTTCAAGTTTTAAAACCACTATTGAAAACATGTTGTCAATACATTTTCACATAATAATTCTTATAAAAACTTTTGAAATAGAGCTTCACTCTAACTACCGGGCGATTGTACCAACAAATAAAAGAGCACTACTCTAAATTAGACCGGATAACTAAACCTTAAAATCTAATTTTTAGGTTTAAGTTTGTAATAAAAAATAATATATTTCTCTCTAACATTCTTAATATAAAATCTTGAATAAAAACAAAATCAATTCATTTTAGAGATTTTTACCTATTTAATATTTCGCAAGCATAACAACGTTATTATTATATCATTTTTACTAAACAGCCAGCATAGTTAAATTTAACCACAGACAGAAAATAAAATCCTTACAGAACTTCGACGCTATCCCCGTAGCTAGAAAACCTCCAAGCGGAATTTGCACTCCCATTTATTGAATCAAAAAGCTAAATTATTACAAAAACATTACAAGTTCCTCTCAAAAAGAGAAGAACTCTACAACTAAAAGAATTGAACTAAAAACTAAGAGAAAAACTAAGAAAAGCTTAGAAACTAAGAAAGAAACTAAGAAAATCTCAAAAACTAAGAAATGAGAGAAAGAAAGAAGAGAGAAGTGTGTTTTGAAGTGAAGGGAAGGGGGTATTTATAGGTGAGGATGGAGAGAAAAAATGAGTAAAAAAATGTTAAAAAATGTAAAAACGCGTAATGGAAATGCTGAGGTCATTAATGACGTCAGCATGACGTCACGGGGGCGGCGGCACGTGAAAAATGGGGCGAAAAGGCATTGGACGCGCGGAGGGGGGCTGTCGCTGCGCGCAGCTCGGCGCGCGTGAACAGTGCCTGCGCGCTGGGGCACGCGCAGGCTGGGGCGCTGGGCTGCGCGCGCGGCATGGGGCGCACGGGCTGGGGCACTGGGCTGTACGCGCGGCTGGGCTGCGGGGCGCGATTTCCATCTTTTTGACATTTTTGACATTTTTGACCCATTTTGTCCAATTTTTCCATGTTTGTTGACCTTTTCCCACTTATTTATTAATATATTTGTGATGTATTGCTTCAAGTATTCCTCTTTGAGTCTTTAAATTTCGTTTTTAAGCCAAAATACCTGAAAAACAATAAAAATACACGTGATTCCGAAAAGGACAAATTTATATAAATATATGAAAAAACATATAAATATATGTATTTTTAATCAATTAATGTACATAAAATCATGGTTATTTTAGTGCTTTTTGAGCACTCATCAGGAGCAAACTTGATAAGTGTTGCTAAGTTCTGCTTTGACAATAATGTGTTAATTGAGTTTCAATCTAATAGTTTTTTTGTGAAGAATCTACACACGAAAAAGGTGCTTGGTCAAGGAAGTCTTGAGGATGGACTTTATAGATTTCCAGTTTTGAACAATAAGAAAGTAGCTTATGTTGGTGTTAATAATCCTTCTAATTTTTACTCTCATAACTCGAGTATCTTTGATAATAAAGTCTGGTTATGGCATCACAGACTAGGTCATGTTACTACTAACATTGTAACCCAAGTAATTCAGAGTTGTAATGTTTCTTATGAAAAGAATAAAACTGTTATTTGCTCTTTTGTATGCTCTTCTTGTCAACTTATTAAAGTCACAGATTACCTACTCATCTTTCACTTTCTCGTGCTTCCAAACCTTTGGAACTTGTTCACATTGACATTTGGGGACCTGTATCAGTCAAGTCCACATCCGATGCCAGATATTTCATCTTATTTTTAGAAGACTACTCTTGGTACACATGGTTTTATCCTCTCCAAACAAAAGATCAAGCTCTTCCTATTTTTAAGTAGTTCAAACTCTAAGTAGAAAATCTGTTTGATGCTAAAATCAAATGCCTATAGTCTGATAATGGTATATATTTCAGGTTTTTCATGAATTTTCTTCAGCAATCTAGGATATTTCATCAATTTTCTTGTCCTTATAATTCAGCTCAGAATGGGAAAGTTGAAAGGAAGCACAAGCATGTTGTTGAAACTGGATTAGCTTTGTTAGCTCATGCCTATTTGTCAATGAAATTCTAGCAATATGTCTTCCAGAAAGCTATTTTTCTCATAAATAGAATGCCAAGTAAGGTACTCCAAAATACTTCACCTTATTTCATTCTTTTCAAAAAGCTTCCAAATTACAAGTCACGTAGAGTCTTTGGCTGTTATGTTACCCATTCATTCATCCTTACAACAATCACAAGTTATAGTACCAATCTATTACATGTCTCTTTCTTGGCTATAGCCTCCATAACAAAGGATTTTTGTGTCTTGATTTTTTGACTGGACGAGTGTATGTTACTCCTCACGTTGTTTTTGATGATAGGAAATTTCCTCTAGCTAACGCTCATTTTTCTCTCCCCAATCAAAGCCACTTCAGTAGACACTTTCACTCCAACCATCATAACTTCATTTCCCTCTTCATCATTTTTTTCTAATGGTAGCCATGAGTCATCCTCCTCTTCATTACCATCCATGAGTGCCACTTCAGACTATGTGAATAATCCTACTATTACTCTTGCATCTAGTACCTTACCTGAGGAAATACATGAGGCTCCACCTCCTTCTCTTCCTCCAGCTCCACACATGATAAAAAGGTTAATATGAGGTATAACTAAGGAAAAGACCATCATTAACGTCTTTATTGTTAAGATCTCAGAACCGTATACTTTCAACCAAGCTCTCAAAGATCCAAACTGGGTATAAGCTATGAATTTAGAGATTTATGTTCTTTATCGAAACCATACTTAGGATTATATTTATCAGCCTTCTGATGTCAATGTAATAGGTTGTAAATGGATGTACAAGTTGAAGCACAAGCCAGATGTGACTATAGAAAGATATAAAGCCAGACTTGTGGCTAAGGGGTATAACCAAACTCTTGGTCTGGATTATTTTGAAACGTTTAGCCCAGTGGTTAAGGCTGTAACTATTCAAATTGTCCTCACTGTTGCTCTTAGTTTTAAGTGGTAAGTTTGGTAGCTTGATGTTTATAATGTTTTTCTCAATGGTGTTTAGAAGAGCAAGTGTACATGTCTCAACCTCATGGCTATTTGGACCCTCAATTCCCCACTAAAGTGTATAGATTAAAGAAAGTTTTATATGGTTTGAAATAAGCACCAAAAACTTGGTTTCAAAGACTTAGTTCTGCTCTTCTACAGTGGGGATTCAACAATTCTAGAACTAATAGTTCTATATTTCTACACTTTGGTCGATCTACCACTCTGATTGTTCTTGTCTATGTTGATGATATCATCATTATTAGAAGCTCTTCAACCCAAATTTCCTCACTTATCACTAAGCTTAATTTTGTTTTTTCTTTGAAAGGCTTGGGGCATCTATCCTACTTCCTCGGGATAGAGGTTTCTTACAATGAAGGCTCTATGCATTTAAGCCAAACCAAATATATTTTAGACTTGCTATATAGAACTAAAATGTTTGATACCAAATCAGCAAAAACACCTAAAATGGTTGGGAAGAATCGATCTAAATTTGATGATAACCTTATAAATGATATCACTCACTATCGTAGTGTAGTAGAGGCCTTTCAGTATCTTACCATACCAAGGCCTGATATAGCTTTTGTTGTTAATAAGGCATGCCAGTTCATGCAATAACCAACCTCAATTCACTGGCTCTCAGTCAAAAGGATCCTTTGTTATCTAAAAGGAACAATGCAAGAAGGGATATTACTAAATCCTTCTAGTAACCTGTCCATCGAAGGTTTCACAGATGCAGATTCGGGGGCTCAATTTGATGATAACTTAGTCTATTGGTCCTCTTCCAAACAAAAGGTAGTGTCTCAAAGTAGTGCCTAGTCGGAGTATCGCAGCCTTGCCTTAACCACTACCGAGATTGTTTGGATGCAAGTCTTATTACAAGAACTTTGTGTTCCTCTACCTGTCATTCCTCTACTCCAGTATGATAATATCAGTGCCTCTCATATGGCAAAGAACCATGTATTTCATGACAAAACAAAGCACATAAAAATAGATCTTCACTTCATCCGAGATCAAGTTCTAAGCGGTAAGATATTGCTGCAATTTGTTCCTAATGCATACCACCAAACTAATCTCATGACAAAACCTCTCCCAAGTTCAAGATTCTTGTCTCTCAAAACTCAACTTTGTATCACTTCAAGACCCTTTCACTTGAAAGGGGATGATAAGCTAAACTGATTTTGTTATTCTGTTAGTTTAGGCTTGATTCTCGCTGTGCTTGTACAGTTGTACTTTCTGTTTCTTTTCTGTTACACCAGTTGGCGTTACAATTGGTTTTGATCTATATAATAATATCTCCCTCTTCTACTTCTCCTAAGGAAAGAGCAGAGTTTACAAGCTTCACGTTTTCTATCTATTAAATGTATAAAAATATGAAGTTAATCGGTCTAGCAAAAATATGTTTTTAAATTTAGTATAATTTTTAAATTTTGAAAGTTAGTAGAAAAAATAGTGAGAATGAAGAGTAGAATCTAGTAAAATTTAAAGACCAATTATGTAATTATGTCTTTCTTAAATTTAGGTCATAAACTATCATTTGAAAGTTTTGTGCAATTAATTAAAAACAAACTTTTTATTTTTGAACGACCATCGTATGGAGGGATTATGTTTCTCAGCTTATTTTTCTCTATTGGTTTTCTTGTTTATTTTAAATATCAATTGCCTTCTTTCTCATTTAATACACGAGATGGATTTGAGACTCGTATAGAATCTGTTCTTTGAAATATTTATGTATTATATACACCTAAAATAAATAATATAATGTTTAGATTTGACAAGTAAAAACAAGCTCATGGTTACTAGAAAAATTAATTCAATCTTTGATTAAAGATTCGCAACAGAAAAATTATCTCCAACCAAGGTTGCCCAAGTCTCAAAATAAGCTCCCAGGCTACTAGAAGTACCGGAGATAAAATTCCTCAAGTGTATAATTTTTTTACTTAGCTTTAACGGATGGGAGTCACAGACTTTTATAAAGTTAGCCTAGGTACCCTTATATAATGATTTTAGTTATTAGATTTCCTCAATCAATAAATTAATCTTACCTTCCATGTTTATTCCGAAGATGCCTTAAGAGTTGTGGAGTGGCTATAGAACCTTATTTGTGACATGATCGTATACAGGGTGTCCAGCACCTATGCTCGAATGAACATTGTGAAGTTGGAATCAAGGTTAGAAGTATGCTTATTTGTTGGATACTCGTAAGAAGTCAATAGTGATTTGTTCTATGATGCATGCTTAAGAGAATAAAGTATTTGTGTGATAAATGTTATATTCTTTGAAAGTGATTATTTGAAAAACTTGAAATCTCAGTGTTACTTAAGTAGTTGCAATCTAATGGGATCAGGAAACACTAATTGTAAGAGATGATACTCGACAAGTCGAGAATACCGCAATCCATAGTCATAATCTACCACAACCTTAGTATAGTGGGAGGGCATTGTGATTCACATACCATTGTGATGGAACGAGGGAGGCATACATGGTTATGTTTGATAGTCATATCGATGTCCCGTTGTCTTGTGAGAAGGAAATGGAAGAAATTGACAAGGACATGATTTAGGATATGAACCTAAAGATGAAATTCATGTATTCCAAATATGAATTAATCGCTTACACTTTATAGTGATAATATTGAGGTAGTGGTTAACTTTAAAGAAACCAAGAGATGAAAGCATGTGGAATGCAAATATCATTTTATTCGAGAGAGACATGAAGATAGTTTTGAAAACTACATTGCGTACTGGTTACAAAGACACTAACTACCAACCAAAAGCTTTCAAGGTCACAAAGAAGGAATTGGTTAAAAGTTGTGTGCCATTGGCTTAAGGGTTAATGGGACATTGTTAGGATTGGAACCATAAAATGCAAATATGTTTATATTTAATAGTAAAAAATTTAGTAAATAAAAATAAATTTATTTTATTTACATATTTGTTATTCAAATCATTTAAATAAAATTTAAAATCATTGATAATTTATGTTTGCTTAGACTCAATATATACGAATTTATACAAGATAATTAAGTTTAAATGAAATAATTTAAACAGTCTATGAAAATTAATCAAATTTGGGATATTTAATTACATGACTAGTACGTGATTACTCTATGAAAGTAGAGTTATTAATACACTTTTTCACTTAATATTTATTCATTTTATTTAGTAATTAGTACTTTAAAAATATTAAAATATGAATTTTCTAGTAAAAAAAATGGTGAAAATATAATATTTGAGAATATTCTAGAATTTTTATGAATTTTTATAAATTTTTAATGTTAGATCAATCAAAAGATGTCACAGGGATGCCATGCAAATAGGAAGTTGACTAGGCATGTCATATAGATGTCATGCAACCGAAGAGGGTCAATAGTGCAACATCGTATGTACGAGTGAGGCAAGCCTTACCACATATCAACATGACATTCATTCCAAGTTTTAATAACGCGGTTAACGAGTGTGCCACACTTAATCACCCGAATCGTCCATTCTTCCTATCGGGTTTCCATGCAATCTATAACCGCAAATCACAATGTGCCATGTGGTGCAGACTCAATTGTGTTGACCACAACCAGTCTACCCATCACGTGTCACGTGCTATTTCGTCCATTAAATCTCTTATGCCACTTGTCACCACCATATTGGCCAACATTGTTAATTTTCTATTTTTTCATCTCGGCCTTTGATCTAAAGCTAATTTGATTGTCCAAATTCCACTCGAGCCTAATTAACTCCCTAATTTCCCTATAAACCCTAATGAAAAAGATGTTTTCTTATCATTATATTACTTGTTGTAATACGTATATTTACGTATTCATTGCATGTCGATCAATATGATTCATATCCATTCTAAATGAAGTGAAACTTATACGAGATGGCTGATGTGGTGACATGTAGTTACAATACCTGCACCAATCATATTAGAAAACTATTAACATTCATTTACTAAGTTATTTTTTCATGTCAATAAATGACCATGTGTGAGACGATCTTAATTCTAAGTGATAAATGATAATTTATACATATTTTTAGTCATCATTTTCTCTATATTTATGCTTATTTTATTATTCTCATATGTTATAATTATTTATTTTATATTTTATGAGAAAATATATTTTTTATAATTTATTTTTTTTTTTGAAATTTTTATGAATTTTATTTGATTAGAAAGATATATTTAGAATGAAACATGGATGTAATTAGAAATGTGAATGTATGTAAAACAAAGTAGATTCACTTTGCAAACTAGAGATGGAAAGAACATTGTTTTGAACCAATGCCAACACACTCCCTCGTGTCATTTCCATCAGAGTTGTCATATAGTTTGGACCAATCCTCTACCACACCAAACAACACGTCATTTGACCGTAAACAACTTCATCCTAGCATTGTGTCGCCATTGTTCACACATTTATGCCAAATTTTGGAACATGGCATGTTATAGAGCCTCTATTTGATTTCATATGATGGTCTAGAATTACTCTGATTATAAAAACCAAAATAAAACTCCTATTATTACCCACAAAATATAATTTTGGAGGGAATGATGAGAGGAATTCAGAAAAAATAGATAGAAAAATTTTTGAAAAATTATCTAGGTACATTTTGAAAAACAATTTGAAGAAATATTCAAGAACAAGTTTAGAGATTGGTGCATTGGCTTCACTTTCTCATCTAATAGTAAAATTCTTGTATGTTCTTTCTCTTTATAGTTATCAATTGTTTAGTTATTTTTATGTATGTGTTAAATATTATATCTAACTAAAAAATTCATTGCGATTAAGAGAAATTCTAAGTTCTAAATTATGATTTAATATGAATTATGTTATGATATAAATAAAGTTTTAATTATTAATTTCTTGATATGTTTAACTTCATATTTGAATGTCAAAGCATGCCAATTTTTGAATTAGGTATACAATTAATATGATATTTAGTTTTGTTTATTGTTAGATTATGAAATTGCTAATTTTTGTAATTGAAGTAATAAATTATAATTTTTATTACAATTGAAATTAAATACTTAGGTTAAAAATTGTTAATGTTATCAATTTAATCTAATTTGTTTATTAGCTTTTTGGATTATAATGCAAAAAATGAATTTAGGTTGTTCATGATTTAGATTGATTAATAATCAAATTGTTAGTCAATTACAAAGTAGGAAAGATAAGAAATTTTAAATGAATTTATATTCTTAAAATTAAAATTGAAAAAAAAAATAGAAAGGGTCTTAAAATTATACAATGAATTTAGGATTTGAAAACTGAATAAATCATAACATAATAAATCTAATTGTAATTTAGTGACAAGGAAAATCCCATAATCATATATTTTTCTTATTAATTTAAAATTTATATTTTTTATTATGTTCTTATTCTTGAATGTTATTTTACTTTTTTGCCAAAACATTTAAAAACTTCAAATTTTTTTATTGTGACATTTTAAGTTTTTATTTTAAACTAGTAATTGATAACTAAATTTTCTCAATTATTTATGGGTAATAACCTTTACTTGCAATTACATTTATAACGATACAATTTTAAAAAGTAAAAAAGTAAGATTCAAATATTTGATAGTCTAATTGTAGGCACCATCCCTAAGTAATTTGGAGAACTCTCTATTATAGCACCTTGATATTTGACCTACTTAGCAATGCCTAGACTAGTATGTTAAGATGTGTTGTATATTGGTATCTCAATGTTTATGGCAGAATAGGTGGTTATCTCACTAGATGAAAAAACAAATGCATTTATTCTTAGATGTAAAATAATAGTTTTCTTGGTTAGCAATTTCAAATCTTGAATAGCAATGAGAAACCTATGATATGATCATTGCTAGTTATTCATAAGAAAAGTGGATAGTCAAGGAGAAGAATACTTAAATGGGTAGTAAAACGAATATTTTGACCTAAATTTAATTATGAACTAATTGTATAGGATTATATCAATGATTACACAACCATATTAAATTTATTAAATAACATATGTGAGATTCAAGAGTTAATTTATAGGTTTATAGTAAAGTAATTCTAAAATTAATAAAGTTTACAATTAACTAAGGTGTAATTAATTAGTCAAGTTTTACTTTGCTCCATAAGAATTACTTGGATAATGTTACATTTCAAAGGAGATAAATATTTAATTATTTATTATGATTAAATTTCAAGAGAGAAAATGTTGCATTCTTCCCTTCTTTTAATAACATAGAATATTAATTAAATGTAAATCCCATCTAAAAATTATCTTCTTTGATTATGGAAACATAGATAGTATACCCATGAATAAAACTTTTTTAATTCTTGGTCTAACTTAGATTATCTTACATGATAATAAGCTATCATGGAAACCAAAGACATTTAAGGAATAATAATCTAAAGCATGCTTTAAAAATGACAACTTAATAGGATTTTTTCCATCAAGGGAATTTGATGGAAAGCGATTAATGAGATGGCATGCATAAGTCACTATCTCAGTAAAAAAACGATCTTGTCCAACCTTACAGTGGAGAATATACACCAAATTTTTTCAGTATTATTTGGTTCGTGTGTTCTATCACCCTTTTTTCAGAGTATTTATGACTATAAAGTATCAAACAATTCCTTCATCCTTGCAAATTTCCAAGAAAGGATCACTTTTATATTCACCACCATTATCTGATATGGGATGTCTAATCTTCTTGGATTTCTAAGTTTCAATAATCTTTTTTTCATTTTAGAAAAACATCTTGGACTTTACTTTTTGTCTTCATGACATATGTCTAGACTCTTCTGAAAAAATCATCAATGGAAGAGACAAAGTTGCTTATTCCTCCAAATGATGTTGTTTTGGTAGGCTATGGATATTAGTGTGAACATAATCTCGAATCCATTTGATATGATGGATTATTGAATCAAATTTCATCTTAGTTCTTTTTTCCAATACACATGTTTGTAAAATTCATATTTTCTTGCTTTTTCTCCCTTCAACAAGTCTTTCTTTATAAATTTATGCAAATATTTCTCAATAGGTACCCTAGATGCATATGTCATAACCTACTTGCTTTTGAATTTTCATCTTATGTAGAAGTAGTAGTTGCTTCTCCAACATGTGTTCTTCCATGTAGGTAGTACAAATTGTTCTTTCTTATGTTTTGCATCATCATAAGTGCAACTGATACAACCTGTAATACTTTCATTTCTCATAATCATTATGAGATTTTTTGATTCTAAGGCTCGTAGCAATTTCTTTTAATCTTGGTACATACTAAACATCTATCAAGACTCATGTTGATCTATCATGAGTTTTCAAATGGATTGTACATATCCTTGTTGTTTTATATATGTTATCATTACCCATATAAACAACTCTACCATAAAGATATTTGAAGTTTAAAAATCACTCCTCGTAAGGGCACATATGATAAGTTCAACCCAAATCCAATATCTACTTATCAACATGACATATCAAAGACATGCCAACTAAAAAAATAATATAACTCATTACTCCTTCATCAATTGTGGAAGCATTGAACATTACCTATATTTTTCCAATACCTATTCTCTCGACAAAAGCACAATCATCTTTCGTAAGTCTTACTTTTGACTGTGACTTATCTCTCTTTTAGGTTGACGGCTTAAAAAGCAGCTTCTTGTTATCAATACTTATATGATTTCATCTCTATTAACATCTTTGTCCTTTTTCATAATTTCATAACTATGCAATAGTGTATAAATTTATCAAATAAAACTTTATTTTTACCATGTAGCAACATAATGTTGGTTTCTCATAGTCATCAGAAAGTGAATTCAACAACATTAAGGCTTGAGTCCATAAACCTAATGATACATCCATCAATAAAAGACTTGAGCCCATAAACCGTAATGACATGGTTGAGTTGTTATCTTCAATTTAAATAATTAGTCTCATCGAGTTTGACTGAAAAGGAAGGATTAATAGGTAATACAAACATTGAAGGAAATAAATGAGTGATGATTGGAACCGAAGTTGGAATTGAAGATGGAAGCCACTGAATGGCTCTGATACCATGATAACAAGCATAAGCCAAAAGAGATAGAATGATTAGAGACCGAGAAGAGATGAATATGTTGAAGTGAATGATAATAAAATTGTATATAAGCATAGAATGGGTTTACATGTTATTTATAGAGCTGCTATCACTACAATCTACTGATATATGTAAATAACTTATATTCCCTTTCTTGTTACGTAGTAGAAACTCTTATCACCACTATCACAGTGTACCATACTCTAAAAGCTATGCACATATTTATAATAATATTATGTGTGATAATAATTGTTAAGTGTGTAATTGATGTACGTATAACTAATTTATTGTAATTAACTTAAATTATTTAATGTAATAGTATCTATCGTCGTGAACACATAAGTCATAATTATGCATCTACAAATTGAATTTGGTGCAAAAGAAATATAAAATTAAATATAATTAATAAATTAAAATTAACTAGCTATTCTTTTAAGATTTTCAAAGGAAAGTGAGGGAAAGGGTGGAATAACAAGAAAAGCCCAAACCTTTCATATTAGCGAAAGAGTCAGTAAACAAGTCCATAATAACCAATGCAGTGAACAAAAAAAAAACAAAATTAAAAGCAAAAAATGTAATGGCCCATTAGTTGTATTATTTCATTGAGTCTTTTATATATATGTCAAAAGTTGCCAAGAAATTAAATTATAATTATTTAATAATTTTGTTCTCATGTTTTGAGATATATATAGAGTGTAATAGGGATATAATTTACTAGATCACAAACTAATTCAAAGACTTGGGAAAGAAATCAAGAAATTATGAGAGGAGGATTAACATTTATGACTATATTGATTAAAATTATCATATTAATCTTAATTATTCATATGGTGAAGGCCAATAATATTAATCCATCTTCCTCTTCCCAATCTTTCTTAGTTGATGATGATCATAATAATGTTAATGATGTTCAACTAGTTGAAAAGATGAGGAAGTTATTGCCTACAACGATCTTATTAGTACCTGTGCAGCCAAAACTTTATTTTTGGTTCAGGGCTGCATTCGGAACAAGTATATTTAAGAACAACAAATTCTGGTGTCCTTTGGGGGAAAAGAAGAACCGGGAAGCATGCACAAAGAAAGCTCATATCTTTTGTAAGAATAAGGGTCATGTACGCCATACCGTTGAATATAGCAAATGCTGGATTTTAAAATATGCTGAATGTATGTATGGCATTAATGTACCACTCCTACCTTCTACATGATCATTGTCTGTACAAATTAATATTTTTTTACTAGATGATTTTTTTTTTTTTACTTGAAAAATGTTGTTTTTATTATGGTTCGACTTAAAAGTCATATTAATAACAAATATCAAAAATGTTAAATACATATATTTATAGTTATATTAAGTATGGTGTATGAATATAATTAATAAAAATGAGGATATAAGTAGTAATTTGTTTGTTAGATTTTTGGTGTATCAATTAATACATACATGAGCAGTACTAATTTTTTTATCGAATGATAATTTCTTTTTTACTTAAGAAAGATAACTGTCACGCTTTTAACATAACCCAATCCTTAGACTTTAAATGCAAGATACAATATAATTAATAAAAATGCAAATATACTTAGTAATTGGTTTGTTAGCATGTTTGTTGTATTACATACATGAGTACGTAGCAATAGTGTGTGGGATATTTTGTTAAATTTTAAAAAAAACACTTCGACAATTTTGTACCAGTTTATTTGTGACAAAAGTAGAAACTTGAATAATTAAAAAAAATTGACATCTAATTAATTTGCTGAGATTTTCTCACCTTATAAGAATTATTGTGTTACGTGGCTTGAATCTATAAAGGCTACAAATAAAAGAATATCGATATTAATTTGTCTAATATTATCTATTGTAAATAAAAAGATAATTATTCTTAGTAATTCTATATTTGGATAATGACTCAATTATAAATATGTATACAAATAATTTATTTATTCATTTAAATATAAGAAGAAACAAAGGAGGGAATAAAGGAAGATAAGAGATTTAAAACTTTTATATGTATACATTCATATTGAAGTTGATTTTTATTAAGTCATGTTCTCTTAACACATATACTTGTAAATCATTAGAAAATCACATTAGAAGAGATGAAAGTAGTGGGTATATGTTCGCTTCTTTGCTTAACCAATTTTTGAGATAAAAGTTAAGATTATACGAGATTTGAGAAAAAGTGAATGGTGAGCTTGATAAGTTATGCCTACCTTTCCTAGTTATGATAATTTATTTAAAGGTTTTAATGTATATCATAATCTTAAAAACTAATATCAATTATTTAATATTTAAATATTAAATTCATTTACTATATAATCATTTAGAATATTAATAATCTTTCATAAATACACATTATGTTACTAATATTTATTTCAAATATAAATAATAAAGATATATCTAATTGTACGCTAATTATATCTTTTTTTTATTTTTTAATATCATTGTGGATCAATCAAATGAGATCACGCGTACCAAATGATCTTCATATCCAACACTAGTCCCCTAGGTTGCTTGGGCCACTTTTGGTGGGATAGATAGTCTAACTATCTTGCTCTAGTATAATGGTTCAATGATAGTTGATTCTGGAGCATCTCAGTTGAGTTTTCACAACTAATACTTAAATATGATTCATTATCATCATCTTAACATGTATGTTTCATCTTTATTTAGGATGAATGTGAAAATAAAAGACTATCTTTTTTTTCAATCACCTAGCCATCTTTTAATGTCTTTTAGATACTTTTATTTGAGGGCTTAAATGACCCTATATAAGCAATTTTGTAGAATTGTATTTCTTTTATTTTTTAGGATTCTTATTTGTTAAAAATCACAAAAAATAAAATGAGTAGAAACCTTTTTGGCTAATTGACTTAGACAACACTTACACAAATGCAACATGTCTTTCATGGATAACTCATTTTGATTTCTCTATTGTGTAAATGATTTTGCAATACAAACTTGTGCACAAATGTTTTTTTACTTGTAATGATTGATATTACAATGTACTTATTCACACATTCACTTAACACATATATATGTTATGTATGAACTTTATGATTTATCTTGAAAGACTCGCTTTAAATAATCTTGACTATAAAATTGTATTGAGATCTATTTCTTATATTCTAAAATTCTATTGTAGGGAGGCATCTAGTACTGAAAGGGATACTTACTATGGCTCAATTGTAGTTTTGCATGATAGTTGATATTTTTTTCTTTTGAATCTTTTATGACTAGTCATAAATGAATTAATTGGCATATTAGTAGAATTCAAATCTATATAATTTTTAAATGAATGTCAATATGTTATAATATGAGCTACTGTATTGAGGTGCCTTGTCTATTTTTCTTGCATGTTTTTACAACTGATAATTAAAATTTGATCAAAAATAAATTTTCAATTGGTTGTGTGCTTGTTTGTTACTAAATAGGTTTATTACTTTATGTATCTATTTATAAAAATAAGATAAAATTCAGTTTTTAATTTTTAATTTTTTAATTTTTTAATTAAAATTAATTACAATTTCTTCTTCTTCTTCTTCTTCTTATTTAATTGAATTTACACTTAGGGAGTCATTTTCCTCAATAGGAGTTCTTTTTTTCTATTTATATAGAGAAACATGACACTGGCTCACAACTATCATTTCAAATAAATTCTAGAACGTTTGAATCTCAACTGATCTATCATGAACTCAATTGATCAAAATTTTAACGTTGATCGATCAATAACTTTGTTGATTGATTGAAAAATTAAAATTTATATACTAGCTTCATTTCCGTTCTCTCTTGCCTGAGCTCTAACTCACAAACTTGCGTCTTACTCACATATTATAAGAAAAAAAAATTCTACATAAATGATATTGTGAAAAAAACACCTATATTTGTCACCAAAAAATTTTCCTCGATAAATATTTTCGTCGAGATGGTCATCCTAGTATCCGCATCGTATAAATTTTTTTTTCTCAATAAAGTCAATATTCATTGAAAAAGTATTTTTCCCAACAAAAAAATGTTGATGAAAGTATTTTTTTTTTGACGAAATAAATTGTAGGAAACTCCTTTTCCTTTACAAAGTTTGTTGGTGAAAACAGTTTTCTCCGATAAAAATTTGTTTAGAGAATCATTTTCATTTAAAATTTGTCAACAAAGTCTCTAATTTAAAAACAAATACAAAGATAAACTAAAAATTGGGATACATCTATGTAGTCACTATAATAAGTAGTATTAGAGCTACAGTTAAAAGTGAAAAAAACACCATAATACTAGATAAAATCAATCTCTTAAGACCTAAAAATGCTTGTAGTTGGAGACCAAAAATTTCAATTGCATATCCAATGTAATATAGAGTAACCTTGCCACATGCTAGTTGCAAATGCATGCATCGAGAATACAAATGAAAAAATTTGAACGTCTAGTTAAATAATCGATGTCTTTCCACTTATGCTATCAGTTTTCAATTGTCTTGCATGGTATGAGAAAAATACTTGAAACTAAAAATTAGAAACTTTTGATTATCTATATACTTCATTTATTAAAGAAAAACCCATAAAATTATATATAATGCATATATATGCTACAATGGCATGTTTTAACAAATAAAAAATGTATAGAATAACATCTTAACATGGAAATCATGAAAACAACTCACTCTAATACTTATACATTAGAAAAACATCAAAAAAAACATTAAACTATACTAAATCACATTCGTGGATTGACACGATTGTATTTAGCGTATACAACAAGCTTTTAAAGAGTTTAAGTCTTGTAAATGTTTTCAATAATGATACTCACAAACATTAAACTAAATAAAATAATCTTTAAAATAAAACAAAAATAACAAAGTAAAATAAAACGCAAAATATTTAATGGTTAAAATTTCATTTAAGTTTTATAATTAAAACCTTTAAGCATAAATTATTCTAATTTCTTAAAAATTCATGATTTATTACAATAATTAATCAAAAATCACTTTCATATTTTAATCAGAAATATTTCGCTTTCATTACACCTAATTTAAATGTTAGAAATCTGAATTTGCTTTGACTCTACTACTCAAAAATTTATAAGGATGATTTAAAATTTTATACATAATATACATATATTATTAGGTAAACTATTATATTCATTTAATATTAGTGGTTAATTATTACGGTAAAAACACATATTTTTAATTAAAATTAGGAAAATGATATTTATCATTACCATATAAAGTAATGATTGTATCATGATAAATTATGATGAGATACATATTATTAAAATTCTTACTATATTTATTATTTAGTGTATGTTTTGACCAATTATAAGTTTACATGTCACTAGCCAATTCAATAGTGGTATTACCATTACTCTTAAGATTATCCATTACTTTGTTGATGAATGTGTGATAGTGTAACTTATTGTTTAATGAATTTTTTTTAAAAAAAAACTTAATGTATAAGGAAAGAAAAGTGCATACAATGTTGGAACTTTGTTTTTAAAACGAAATCCGAATATTGAACTTTAGTTAAAGAATAGTACATATCCTTTTCTTTCTTTTTTTACTTGTTTTCTTCTAGCAGGTTTCGGCCTTTTATTGTTAGAACTATTATTCATATTTATAAAGCATGTTCATTATTAATCAAAATGGAAAGAAAGAAAAAGAGATAAAGAAAAAGTAATTAATAAAGGGAGTAGTCAGACGAAAACATCATAATGTGCAAACAAACATAAATCTCTTTCTTCGTCGTGGAGAAGATATTGAGCACAAAGAGTTTGGTGGAAAAATAAGTGAAATAATAAATGCTTTTTGAAAAAAATAATATAAATTAAATGTTAATCATGTCCTACTTATGTATTGTTTACATCCTATAATTAACATATTAATCACAAGGAATGATCTCACATCTAAAATTAATGTTTTATAAATTTTTATTAATCACAGTGGACAGCGTCCACCGTATCTCGAATTTTTTATTTCAATTTACGCATATCATGTATCATTATATGATTAGCTGAAAGAAATAACGAGACATGTGGCAGATTTGCATTTGCTGTGAAGAGTCACACGAGGATCGTGTCGTACGGGAGAAGTACCATTGAGGACACGTGGGGCACGTAAAAGATGCTAGAAATGCACGTCGTTTTGTGCTTTTATTTTAACCAACACATGCTACGTGTCAGCTCTTGATTTGTTGAAAGAATATTGTAGATACGTGGCATTTTTTATTCGTTAAACTATCAGGGCGTACGATGTGTCTCTGGATTGCGTCCCACTGAACCATTTGTTTTGACAAACACATGGGTCCCACCCTACATACCCATATGGACCGCACACGGTGCATCGAGCAGTATGTGATCCAGAAAACCAGGCCAATTCACTTTTGTCGTGTTTGTAATACATGGTCGGATCCTCATCGTTGATTTTCTGATATGATGATGCGTGTCGCGCGTGTAATGTAGCTGCGCGTGGTCTTATTTCCTGCGCAGAAAAATAAATTTTCCTTAATTGCATTTTAGTCCTCTAATTTAATTTAAATTATCTTTTAAACTTTTTTTAATTACAATTAAGCATTTTTCTAATTTAAATTAACTTTTAAAATTTTGTTAATTACAATTAAACACTCTTTTAATTTAAATTATATTTTCAGACATTTATTATCTATAATTAAGTCATTTTTTCTATTCAAATTCTTTAATTTTCTAAAAAATATATTCCTTAAAAAACTAACAATAAATATTCATTTATTCCATTAAAATTATTAGAAATGTTAAGAACATAACAATTATAATTAATAAAATGGACGAAAATAACTGTATGAAATACAATTATTGCTCATTTTCACATCTTTTAAGTAAAGTCAATGAAATATTCAATTATTGAATATTTATACTTTAAGTATATCTATCTCAATACTATCATATATAGAATTGTATCCATGCTTTCACAAGCTAACACATATCACAATGCTTATAATTATTTGTGATGTTAAGTTAATGTTACTTGATCGATTGAATATAGGTCTCGATTGATCGATCAAAATTGATCAAGTTTCCTCATATTGAAACTTTTTCCTAACTTATCAATGCTAGATTAATCAAGTAAGGACTCGATCTATAGATCTCAGAATTTTCAAATTTAAAATCTTTACTTTAGCTGATACCAATCGGTGAATTTACTATATACCCCTTTCTTAAATGAGTATTTCAAAACATTTTCAATAAATGTGTCTTTTTACAATAATCTAAGTTTGGGATAAAAAAAATTCCTATAATTACAAACCTATTGCTCATTGTTTTACCACTCACATACATCGTATTAATTTGCCAAAAGTTGTCATATTCTTCTTTGTGCTTTACCGTTTGTTCTCTACTATTATTGGCTTCATATCTTGGTAATATCTATTGTCTTTATGAAATTTTGGTAATATGTGAATGTTACTTGATTAATCATTGCCTAGCCATGCCATTTTGGTATTTGCTCTAGGATTCTTAGTTTCGTATTTTGTTGGTATCTTTTGAATTATGATTAGAATTTATTCATTATTAAAATCCATCAAAATAACATAGGAACACTTATGTTTATATACTATCTTTTTTTACAAATTATTCTATAAATGTATCTAATTAGTTAGGAGCCAATCAAAACTTTGATAAAAATTCATTTTCATACTAATGATGGAGATAGAAAAAATTAGTAGGGGCTCATACGTAAAGTATATGGGGGCATCATCTATGTAAAGATAATATAAGATCGAGTTTGTATTTGAACATTAAATTTTCATAATTGATAAATTAGGTAGTCAAATAAATCGGTGATTTTTTTCTTAAGTCATTGTTGTGACTTAGGTTGTTTTTACTTAATAATCTCTTGTGCCACTTTTAATTGTCACTCTTATTATTAATTCATTACTGCATGTCTAGCTATTGAGATTACGTTTCAAATTTAGAATTATTAATTTTTAAAAATAACATATTCATTCCCTCTAGAATTATTTGATCTAATTAAAAACTTTTAAAGTGGATCAATTCAAAACTATGATATTAAAGTTCTCATTTACCCTAAACTATCAAACATGTACACACTTCACCATTTAAAATAAGTAGAAGCAAATAGACCATAAGTACAACATACTTAGCTTACATTAGAATTGTCAAATAAGTTGAATTGACTCATTTTACTTAAGTTCAATTTACTTTATTTGAATTATAACTCAATTCAACTTATTAAATTTACGGTAGCCTAAGTTCAACTTACCTCTCTTTTAAATAAGTTAGGTTAAATAGCTCATATAATAACTCACTTATTTTTTTTAAAAATAAAATAAAATAATAATAATTTTATTTTAAAACTAAAAAATATATAAATATTATATTTTTGTGGGATCTTATTCTTTTTTTGTCATATTTTATA
The DNA here is from genome assembly GCA_037013495.1 of Hippophae tibetana. Taxonomy (NCBI): domain Eukaryota; kingdom Viridiplantae; phylum Streptophyta; class Magnoliopsida; order Rosales; family Elaeagnaceae; genus Hippophae; species Hippophae tibetana. The sequence goes on from CM072810.1 coordinate 106,917,151, forward strand.
AAAAAAATGTTGGATATACAACCTAAATGTTTTTCCATCACGACTTACCCGACTTTTTTAATGTTATATTAAAATATTAATTAATTTTGAAAAAATAAAAGAGAATAAATATTATAAAAATATTAATCAGTTAGGATAAAGTCTAGATTAGTCACGATAGATATGAAAATATTTTGTTTTTAGAAAATAAACAAACAAATAATGATACATTATTTATTGTTTTTAAAGTATAAGATGACGTGTCAATAAAATTTCATTTTATGTAACTTTTTCTTTAAAAATATAAATATCATGTGTGGAGAGAAAAAAAAATGATTATTGAGTAATAAGAATAACACATTCACAGTGGATAAGAATGACATTATTGCCCCACATACCCTTTTCTTCCTTCTAACTAAACACACCCTATGTGTATATATAAGTTACGAAAGAAGCTTGTCATTTAGCTAGTTTATTTCAAATTCTCTATACAGACAGGAACAATGATATTTGTTCTTTTGAAGGTTGTGGGTATTGTTATTGGGATTATTCTCAAGCTCGTTGCTTTATATTACATATGGTGGTTAATCAAACCAATGAAAAGATGAAGACGGAAGATGAAGATAAAATTATATGGTAGCATGCGTACTGAGATAAGATATTCCGATGATTTATCGTGTGGTTATTCGAACTGGATCTTTATTCGAACTGGATCTTTAAGTTTGGTGTTCCGCTTATTATGTTTTTACTGTGGCTTATATATATATATTAGTGATTATGCGTGTATTTATTTAAGAGTATTAACTAATGCAAGTATTGTAACCTGGCTCATATATATGAATATATGGTTGAACTGGGAAAAGAAATTAGTTTCGTTCTGGTTTATATACATAATCATCTCAAGACATCTAAAAATAATACTTTTAACTTTTGATGTGATAGTTTTTTTTATAATAAGAGATAAAAGGGATAATATTTTTGTAGTTACAAGTTTATATTATTTTAGTTGTTTTAAGGTTTTTTTCTTCATGGTGTGATTTGATTGTTTGAGAAACTACAGAAGAAGATCCACAGGTGTTGCTGGGTCATGAGCCCTTAGGGCTCGCCGAAAGGGAAAAGATACTGATAGCTAGCGTTAATTTGCAAAAGCTTTCTTCTTCATAGCCATTTTGTCTGTTCTTCTACCTCTCCAGTAGGTTCTATATCGTACCTCAAGCTCTTAATTTCTAGGAAAATATCAGGCTTCATGTCTTATCCATATGGTTCATAATCGTTTGTTTTGGTGTCCCATTACTTTGAGTTCAGTGACATCTTTGGTCCTCTTCAACATCCATTTCCATCTGCTGCCTTGCTAAGAAAGATGTAATACAGCGGGAGGCAAACACAAAATTGATAATTGACATTGGAAATTTCCTTCAGTAAAAGCAAATCTCTCTGGGTATAACAATTGGGGCTCCCTTTGGATTATACAAGTCTACCGACTTGCTTGATCATGGCTCTGTAAAGGAATAATTGATCTTCAACATTAGACCACTGGTAATTAATGAGCCATTTTAATTAAATCAAGGCTTGATGGTTGATTTTTGTAAATTAAGTGGTATTTGTGTAGTGATCAGTAGGGTTGTTATGGTTCAATTAATCCGGTTTAATTTTTTTTTTATAAAGATTGTAAAATAATACCGAACCATTTAGATAGCAACAACAGACCAAACCGGTTAAAATTCTATAATCTGATCTAATTTCGACTTCAAACCATTTATATATAATTTGTGTTAAATACATAATAGATGAAAATATAAATATAAATATAAATAGGAATATCAAGAGTTAAATTTTATAAAATATATCGATGGATGTTTAAAAAATTATAAAATTCAATAAATTTATAACTATTTTTTAAAATTTTGTGTAACATTTTAAAATTACAAAAAACATATAATATTAAAATAATTAAATTAACTTTATCTAAACGTTATATATTTGGCTCAAATATGTCATAAGATGTACATATCTAATGTTAGCCTATTATGATTAATATGATTTTATGCATTAAGAAAAAATTATTATTTTTAATTTCATGATATCTATATAAATTGTATTAGGATTAATGAAAATTTAAATAATACAAATAAAAAATTATTTTATAAATAAGAATTATGAAGATCAAAAAGGGGAAAAAATAACATGAAATGAGAAAGATAATTGAAAAAATATTTAATTTATTATCTATAAATAAATTAAAGATTGATGAAGTATAACTTATAATGAAATATTTATTATTCAATAAAATTTAAAAATTTATAAAAAAAAAACTAAAATTGATTACTTTTAAGTAAATAGGATGAAGTTCATGATGATCTCGATATTTAGGTAAAATATATTGTTTAATCAATTAGCTATATAAGACAAGTTAATTAGTATATCTTTAATTTGACAAAATTAAAAAAAAATTAAAGTTAGATATTTTTTGACATTTTCAAAATTTTCATCAAAAAACCTTACGAAAAAAACTTCAGAAAATATTGGGAAGTTTCAACATTTTTTTATATTTTTTCAAAAACATTAAAAAATTTACGAAAATTGTAGAATATATTTTATATGAGGCTAGGCGGGACTATAGCCCCCTAGTTTCGGTAAAAAAAAATTATAATTTAATTATATATTTTTAACATTAAATAAATATTTTATTTGTAATAATATATTATGTTTAATTTTATGTGTGTATATTTTAGTATATGTATCAATAATATTTAAATAAAAGTGAGATAAATTGAATCTGGTTAAGTTATTTATACATATAAAATTATAAGAGTAAATGTTATATAAAAATATTTAAGTCAAATAATATAATATAAAAATATTTTATATATTTAACTTTAATTCATGATAACAAAATAATGGTGTCAAACATTATAAAAATTAAAATTAAAAAAACGAGCATGAGGATAAACCTAAAAGTAAAACTTATTTATTCACATCTTTAAAGTTTCACATATTTTATTTAATTTTAAATTTTATTATCTTTTATATTATATTATTTCATATTTTATTTTTTAATATAAAAAAATTAATATTTTTTTAATAATTTTTCTTTCATTTTTATCGTTTGGTTTATTTCGTTGTTTCAATAAAACAAATGCATCAAGCGTAGACAACAAAATAATTATATTGATTAGCCTTTTATTTTTAATAATATATTTTTAAATATATTCTCATAGTTAAAATATTAAATCAAATATTATACTTTATATTTTAATATATTTCTTTTAGTTTTAAATTTTAATACTTATATGTGTATGGTATTAATATTTATTAAATTATTAAATTATATTTTTATTTATGTTAGATAATTTTGTTATAAAGGATAATACTTTAACTATTTATCTATCTTCTAACATAATATAGAGTTTTGTCTTTATTCAAGAAGAATTCACCCTAATTCTTATCATTTTATTATATTTATATTATAATATATTTTTTAATTTTTAAATGTTTAAATGTATTAATTCTCTATTTTGTATAAAAATCACATCAATTCTCCTTAAAATATTTTACTAACTCCGCCACTGATATTCATCATATTATTACCTTCGCTTTTATGAAATTTTGATAATATAGGGATACATGGGGATATTTTCATCTAGGATAAATGATACATCAAACTCATGTTGCAACGCGAATGGAACATATAAGGAACTTAACTTACTTGTAGAAGGCTTTACTCACTTTTTTTTATGGTTTTTTTTAAATAAATAAATAAATAAGTATATTTTTTATTTATATACATAAATAAACATTAAAATATCTATAAAATAAATATATTTTTATTTAAACATATAAATAAATATTAAAATATCCTTAAAATAAATACATTTGTTATTTATACATAAATAAATATCAAAATATTCTTAAAATAAATATATTTTTTATAATTATAAATAAAAAGATGAAATAACCAATTAACCTTAGTTATTTTCGGGTTCTGTTATTTCATCATTTTTTACACACAAATAAATACATTAGTTATGCATGTAAAAACTTCTATGACTTTTTATTCCTTATCCGGTGGTTGTTTTTATCTTTTTATCTATTTTGCTTTTCTTTCCTTTCTTTTTTTCGTTCTTTTTTTTCCTGCTTCCTTTCTATATATATTTTCTTTTGTTTTTTCTTAAAGTTTAAGTTTACTTTTTTTTTTCCTCTTATATACTAATTAATAAATATCAAAATATTTTTAATAAATATTAACCTTATAATTTATATTTGATAATTTCATTTGTATTGAATTTACATTATGAATCTTAAATGCAAATTATATCCAATATCAATAAAATAGTTAATTAATATACATTACATAGAAGTAAAAAAAAACAATATCCATAAAAATGTTTATTAAATTCGACTAAGTTTTGTATATATGTGTCATAATATACACATAAATAAATATTAAAATATCTTTAAAATATTTATGCATACAAATAAATATCAAAATATTTTTAAAATAAATAAAAAAATTATATTTTTATAAATAAATATTAAAATAATCTTAAAATAAATATACTTTTATATTAAGCGAGAATAACCAATAAACATCGGTTATTTTGTCATTTCATTGTTCTATAACTTTTTTTATACGTAAATAAATATCAAAATATCTCTAAAATAAATAGATTGGTTATATAAAAACCACTATGGCTTTTTAGTCGGTCTCTGCTTCTCTTCTTTTGACTTCTTTCTTTCCTTTCTTTCATTCTTTCTTTATTTTCTTCTTTTTTCTTTCCTTTCTTACGCATATATCTTCTTTTAGTTTTTTAAGCTTTAAGTTTACTTTTTTTTTCCTCTTCTATACTAACAAATATCAAAATATTTTAAATAAAATAATTATGTAATTAATATTTGATAGTTTTATTTATATTAACTTTACGTTATGAATCCTGAATACTAATTATATCTAATATTAATTAAAAAATAATCAATTTATTCATATTATTTAGAAGTAAAAAATACTTATTAAATTCGATCAAAGTTTTGTTCATCGTGTCAAGTTCATATGTTTGTTAATGTTATACTGATTTATTTGTTAAATGAAATATCACTCATATTTAAATTGTATGACACCAATACAAAGTATCACATCTATTACTCCTTATAATATAATTATTATTGTGTATATATTTTTTATTAAAGTATTAAATAATATAATGATTTATTAATAAAATAATTATTGTTGTATTTACTCTATATTAAAATAATAAATTAATTAACTATTTATTTTAAAGAGTATTTTTTTCATACCTTTATATAAATAAAATAAAATTAATTTTTTACACAACCTAAAAAAAGTATTATTTAAAGACTTTTTTAAATTTTATTTTTTTAAAATAGGGAATTTTAAAATAGTATTTATTAATGTTACAATATATTTATTAAATTTAAATTACCGCCTAAATGCCACATATATAGCAAAGTAGTACGAAGAAGACCCTTCTCTTTAGTTTAAGAGAGAGAAATAGAAAATATCATTGGAAAGTTCATCTAAGGTTTCACATGCAACCTTTTAAGCTTTCTTTATCTTTAACCGGTCTCATTTCATCTGGATTTTTCATTTATTTGAACTAGTGCACTCTTTAATCATTTGTTCATCTTCCTAATGTCAAGTGAATGTTCTTGATTCGTCTTGAAAAGGGTGATGTTTCATGCAATTACACTAGAATTTTTTCCAAATGAGATAGAAAATAGAGATATAATTTAATCTTTCACATCACAACTTAAGTTGCTAAACTATGCCAAAAACTTGAATCGCCTAATTATGAAAGTTGTATATTATTTTTCCTTTATTTACAATAAGGGTGTCCAAAAATCGAACTGAATAAAATTAAACAGAAAATCGAATCAGATTGAACCGTCTAAACAGTTTTATAAATCAAACAGTCTTATCCAATTTATATTAACTAAAATCATTTTCAAATAATATGATCCAATTTATATTAACTAAAATCGTTTTCAAATAATCTGATCCAATTATATTAAATTTTAAGTTTCTCAGACCGAATTAGACCAATTTTAATAATATGTTAAATTTTTCATATCACTTCTCACAAACCGTCGATTAAATTTATCATATTTTAATAAAAAATATATCATTATATTTATCATATTTATGTATTATTAACTGAATCAATCCGTTGAAAATCGTTAACCAAACTGTTCAGTTACAATATTTTTAATAACCAAACGATTCGATCTGATTAATTTTTTTACTTAAAATCGAACCTGACCATAAACACCCCTACTATATGATCACCAAACATGTCCCAAGAGATCATTTGAATCTTGAAAGTTCAGAAACATCATAAAATAACTTATTATTATCATTACAAATTTAATAAAATTTGTTTTGAAGCATCTTATTACATAGAAGCTAAATATGTAATACTGGAGACTACCAGCATCACCATACACTTCTACATCACTCACTTATGGATTGAAAACCAGCATATTGACAACCTTGCTTATATATTTATTGATCATTGTGGGCATCTCAGTAGCGTATACTCGAGCACTGTCAATGGATAATTGTATGGGAGTGGGTAATTATTTATTATAGGAAAGAAGAAAGAAAAAAGAAAAAAAAAGTACTTATACGAGAATAGGCAATATGTAGTACATAAGTCATTAGTTTGTAAACCTTTTGCTTGGACTTTCACATAAATGCTATGCGTGTAAAACCAATCGACAATATTCTCCCAGAGCCCATATTGGAAAAGTGTTTCGATAGAGTGAATAGTTCAAGGTGCAATTTTTCATAAATGCTCCGGTGATTTCCTGTTTTTCATTACCAATTGAATGACATCATAATAAATCAATGGATGTAATAGATCAAGCATAAAGAAATGGTTATTAGTTTACTACAATGAATCATGAATATGATATCATGAAAATGAACACAATTTTTTGATTATATAGCATTTCTCTTATTTTCACTCTAATTCATGAAGTCATGGTAAACCATACTCTCTTTTCACTTATGCCAGGAGAATATTTTCAGTACTCTTGTACTACCTATTCCTAAATTTAAGTAGGTGCAAAAAAATTAAGAAAAACCTAGCAATACGGGTAGGCCTATGTCTTTCAAAGGTAACACTCACTTTATTATTAAGATATGTGACGCAAATTCACGAGCTATATTTGAAAATTATTGTGTTAATTAAGCATCAAAGGTTAAACTAAGAGCACTGCATAATAGGAGAATGGACAAGAAGATTTTGGGCACCAAGATTTTAGCCTAGCGCCCATATAGGTGTTAGAGTGATCAGGTGCCCATATTTTAATCGACAGAGCTTCGAGCGAAGAGGTTTTGCACAATTTCTACTTCTTAGAATTAATGGCTTGATTGATCGAGCTATGGGTCAATTAATCGAGCCCGAAAAAATTCTCACAAAAAGCCAAAAAAGGGCACGTGGTTTACACTACAAGACTTGATTTGGAATACGCAGTTTTGTAATTATCCTATGAGGCATGTAGAAGTAATAATTTTGCAACCTAGAATCATAAGAGAACTTTGAAGAGCTTGAATAAAAGGCTAGAAAAGAGAAAAGAGTCACTCCACTCTTGTTGGGCGGGTGTGAGCTTGAGTGATCTCGTGTAATTTTTTTGAATGAGTGATTTCTTTCATCCTGTTTCTCCTATTGCATTTGTAATCACCATTTGAGGCTAAGTGAAGCTCACCTTCTTTGGAGGGGGAGTCACCACATTAATTGGATTGAACCACTATAAATCTTCTTGTTATTTCTTTTTGCTTTTGCTTTTACATTTCCTTATTTTTTATATCCATATTTGAGCTTGGTATTGTGTTTGTTGGATTGGTTTTCATTGGGTGTATGCTTGGATATTTCTATTCTAGTTGGAATTGTTCAATATTTCAATATCTAAAGGTTTCATTTCATAACAAGTGATATCATAGCCTTATTCGGTTTAGGTGTATTATTTAGTTGTTTGTGTCTATTTTTCAAATTTGACATTATGGATTAAAATTATGTTTTAGAAGCAATTTTGGTTATGGCATATGAGTAGGGTAGAGATTGAGAAGTAACATGGCACCAAGGACTTCATACTTGGAAGAATATGATGAAAAGTTTGTTAGTTCAATAAAAAGTAGCACAAACTCTAGAGAAGACTCGGGAGTACTTAGAGAGATTTACGGTTATTAAAAGGAGGAGGTATTATTGAAGACTTGTACCTCAATTTTCTTGAATTTGAATGATAAATTGATTCATGATGCTCAAATTGCAAAGATGGAAAAAACGCTATGGAAGAAATCGGAGGATATTTATATGCAAAAAATCAATATATTTATACCGTGGATGTTATCTACAAAATATCGAAGATATTTAAAAATATCCTAATAATTTGGTTAAAATAATACTACATATTTTGCTATGATTTAATCCATGGAGGTAACTAGGTTTAAAAAGATATTATCTCTTTCATACTTGAGATCCATCTCCACGTATAGGTAGAATTTCAGTAGGTTGTGAAACAACAAATGAACAAAAATTTCATCACTAATCCTCCCTAATGTTTGACAATTAATTAGAGATTCTTTCAAACTTTGCCAAATAAGGCTCCAATCCCTTATATTCATTCGAAACATGTATAATTGTTCTTTCACAAATGAGTCTACAACGTGAAGGAAAGTGTGTCAAATGTTGAATTAGTCAAGTACAAGGTTAGAATTGTTGTAAAAGGGTTTGCTAAAAAAAAGTATTAACTTTATTGAAATCGAAATCTTCTCACATGTTCTTCAGCATAGTTTCATTATATTATTATTATTATCTCTTATTCGACATAATAATATGAAACTTGACAAATTAGATATGAAAATTTCTTTTTTGTATGGATACCTTGAAAAGGGAATTTTATGGAGACCCCAAAGGGGTTTGTTAAGAATGATAAGCGTGACATCGTGTGTCTCATGAAGAAGTCACTGTATGTCTTGTAGCAACTTTCGAGGTCTTGGTACTAGAGATACGACGAATTTGTTTTGAAAATCGAGCTCAAAATGACAATTGTGTGTATTTGAGAGATACAACTAATTCTTCTATTGTATACTTATTACTATGCGTTGATAGCTAGTTATAATCAATCTCAAATTGTAAGTTAAAGAGTTAACTTAGCTCAAAATTGAGATGATTTTTGGGTGTACCACGAAAATTTTGGGATGGAGATAACAAAAGATAAAGAAAAAGACAGGTTATTTCTTTCCCACTAGGAATATTGTGAGAAGGCGCTTCAATGATTTAACATGGGTAATGCTAAACCAACTACAACTATGATATTATCAAATTTCAAGTGTGGTGGGTATCCTGATGATGATTTGTACAATACCAGATATTGCATATAGTGTATGTTTGGTGAGCCACTACATGGAAAATTTGGGTAAATATCATTGGGAAATGGTGAAATAGGTGATAAGATATCTTTAGGGTACTATCGAATTTAATCTTCTCTATGACCATTCTGAGAAATTAGAATGTCGGAGTGATGGGTTATGTGGATTCCGACTTTGCCAATGATCGTGATAAGAGATAGTCTATCACATGAAACTTATGAATTGGAAAACCAATTTACAATGAATAGTAACTTTGTCTTTTATAGAGGTGGTGGAAGCTATATGGTTGAAGGGTTTAGAAGTTTGGCTAGTGAACTCAGTTTCCAACAAAAGAAAGCCATCATTCATTGTGATAGTTAAGTTGCAATTTTTTTGACCAAGAATCCACAATTTGATGATTGTACAAAGCATGTACATATAAAGCTACACTTCATACAAGAGATGAAAGAACAAGGCAAGGTGAAGTTGGTGAAAACTCACACAGATGATAACCCAAAAGACATGGCAACAAAAATGATTCCCTTGAAAAAGTGTATGAAATGTCAAACTTTGGTCAAGATGATGGGTGGGTCTTCACCTATAAGAGCTTCCAAGAATTGGCATCAAGGTGGAGAATTTTGATATGTGAAGTAAATCTAAGGAGATGCTTGAAAGCCATTGTGGGGGGATGAAGCATTGAAGATTGGACTAGAAGTATTACATGAGAGGAGAATGGACAGACACCCTGATTTTGGCCTGGCACCCATAGCTCGATCAATTAAGCTTCCCAATTTCTTGTAATTGTCCTATATGGTGTGTATAAGCACCAATTTTGTTCCATATAATCATAAGAAAGCTTTAGAGAGCTTAAGAGAAAGGCTAGAAAAGAGAGAAGTGGCATTCCACCATTGATGAGGGTGTGTGAACTTGACTGGTTTCTTTGAGTGTTATATTTCTTATTCATTTTATCTTGTTTCTCCTCTTTTATTTATAATCAACAATGAAGTTAGTGGGACTCATCTCTTTGGAGGGGTGAAAAAGTGGAGAATAATTACCACATTGATTATGATGAAACACTATAAAACTTGGTGTGTTATTTCCTTTGGTCTTGCTTATAAATTTTCTTATTTGTGGTGTCCATATTTGAACTTGGTATTTTGTTTGTTGGATTGGTTTTTATTGAGTGTATTCTTGAATATCTTTATGTGGCTTGGAATTGTTCAATATTTGAATATCTAGGGGTTCACTTCATAACAACTACTAGGGATGGGCGTAAAGAGAGTTGAAAAGAAAGTGAAAGGCGTTAGTTAGATATAACTATTATTTGATAAAAGATAACTATAATATAAATTAAAAGACTTTCCATGTTAAGGTCTCATTGGTGGTGTATGGAAGAAACCTAGAATTCGACGTTGGATTAATTTTGTATTATTGACAAAAACCCCAAACTGGTAAATCAAACATCTTTCATATCGATAAAATACAAAAGAAAACTTGGATTTAAAAATGTATGAATCAACACTGGCCGAATATAAGGGGACTCTTTTTTTTTTTTTTGGAGAACAGAAAATAAATAAGAAAGACCAGGCCTAATATACAATATTTGAGTGGAATACATTATGTAGGATATAAAATTTGAATTCAATTTTTACCTGCTGAGGAAAGTCCCCATTTTCCATCTGCTCATTGACCAATACCCTTATTCCACGATGTATTGGGACAGGATCTATTTTAGCCTGAATTCAACAACCAGAACATGTACAAGTAGTTGATCAATCTAATTGACCACCCGACGGAAGAAAACACAAATATTGCTCTCTGAGTTAAATATATATATACACACTTAAAAAAAAAAGAAAAATGGGTTATTAATTATAGTAAAAATGATACTTAGGTCTCTAATATAAAAAATGACCATTTTTTCTTTTACTAACACTTTTTTATAACAATAAGTAGAATACATAAGTTTCACTCTTAAAAATAAATATAAAACTCGTATAGTTATTTTCTATTATTGTCACAATCCAACATTAATTTTGACACATCCATTATTCATTTAATGAAACCTTTATCAAACATTAATAATAATTATAGGGATAAAATGGGCAATTTATATATTGTTTCAGTTGAAAGAAACGATTAAGGGTGTGGATATATCATTCTAAAAATTAAAAGGAGGAGTTATAGTGCTTCAGAAATTATCTAAATTTTAGTACTAAAATTCTTTGACATAGCTGATGAGATTAGACACTAACCTGTCCAACATGAATGAGGGATAACAATGCCCATGCAGTTTGGACCAGATTTGCTCGGTTGCCTTCCAGATTAGTATATACCTATGTAAACCACAAGTAGCTATTTATACACAAGGATTTATGTTGCACTTCCTGTGGTTATACATACGAACATTCCTTTTAAGGCCATTTTGTTTTTAATTTCAAAGTAACACTACGCCAAAAGAGATTATTAAAGTCGGTTAGGTGAAAAAAAAAATTATATTTTTTGAAAAATAACAAAAATAATGCCCTAAAAACTTTTAACTATAAAACAATAACCATTATGATCAGTTAATATATTTTTATTAAAAAAATTTGGTACATCACTTTCCGTTAAATGTTTTCTAATTGAATTATGGTAATTTATAAAAGTTAAATGTGAAACGACATCTAATTGTACCTTATTCAAGGTTATTGAAGTGTTATTTTTATTATTAGAAGTTTTAGAGTTGTTATTTTTTGTAATTTTTTAAAAAATTAAACATGAATGATTGCTGGAGCTGAAAAATAAAAATAGAAATTGAAGAAAAATATAAAAAATTACTATTTATTCTTGTTGTGTTCCTTTTTTAAAAAAAAGTATTAAACTGCTTAAAAAATACTTAGTAGATCTAATTATATACTGAATGTATTTACAAAATCACAATTACAATGAAAATTAATACATCTATAAATACAGAAAATAAGAATCTGTTTTTTGGAAAAGTAATTTTAAGAAAAGTATATTAGTTACGTACAATTAATATACAGCTGATAAAGTATATTAGTTACATACAATTAATATACCATTAATGATTTATTAACATCTTATGCTAATGTGAATTGACGTTGTTCCCATTATTGATACCTTGTTTTGGCATGATAGGTAGCTCTCTCCCCACGCACCATTTGGAAGCTGCTTGGACAATAAAAATTCACAAGCCTTACGCAGAGTGGGACTATTTTCATAGTTCTTCCCACATGCTAACAGACCATCTACAGCAAACCATGTACCATATGTGTAACAAATTCCCCAAAAACCATACCTGTTATGAGAAGTTAATACTTGATTGAATAATAATTATTTGATAAACAATTACGATGCTACGTCTTATTTATAGACCTAAAATAATATGATAGTACTATATAATTATTGATAAAATCTAATCAAATCATAACTAACTAATGATAGATATAAATATTAAAACACAACTAAATGCCTAATGAATAAAAATCCTCACATAGATAATATTTACCTACATAAGTATGAAATAATTATCTTCGTATATTACATCAGTTGTACAAATGTATAAGAATTTGATTTCTTCGTTTCTATAAAACATAATCAAATATCAACTAGAAAATAATAGAAATCTTAACATCTACTTGACTTAGGTGACCAAAGTCTATTTTCTTGTTTCATAATTGCTATAAATGACTAGCATATAAGGATTATCTAATGAGTTGATAAGTTAACTATGAACTCAAATGAGCTAGCTCTCTTAACTCTTAACAATTCACAAGTTCCTTTAAAAATATATTTATTAAAAAAATAATTACTGTAATTTCACTATGAAAAAAAACACAAAATATATTTTTTTTGTTTTACAAAAAATATAATCAAAAGATAATATTTATATTAATTTTTTTGTTTTAAAAAAATTATAAATATTTTATTTATTGTTTTATTTTTCAAAAATACAAATGAGACAACTCATGAGATATTTAAAAGAACTTATTTAAAGTGAGTTGAAATGAAATTAAATCATATAAAGTATAACTAACCTTACGTGAATTGAACGTAAACAAGATGGGTAGCTATGCTCATTTAACGATGCTACTACTTTCATGATTAGAAATTATTAATGAAGAAAAACGAAACCTAATCTATGGGGCAATGTCATCAAATAGAAGTAGAAAACATTACTTACCAAGAGCCGTCGCTATTCTGTGTTACTTCAATATAACGTATTGCTCTTGATATAGAATTGTCTATTTCCTCTTGTCTATGGTAGGGATATAACTTCCTAAAGAGTGAAAGAGCTTGAACTGCTGAAGAAGTGCACTCTACGTACCTGAAATGACTCAAAATGCTGGTATTAGCCAGGAAATAAATTCAAATATATGGCTACGTACTGTTAATCTTTCAGTAAATAAAATCATACTCTCTCTCAATAAGGGTATCTTCAAAGACCTCTGTAGGATTAAACTTCTGCAAAACAGAGCAAATTAAAAGAGTTTGTAATTCTCATTTCTAAGTCCAAGTTTTCTTGTATTGTATACTTTCACATGATCTTTTGATTTTAGGTTAAGAGTGTACCTCGAACCAAGAGAAAGCTCTTTTGGGTTCCCAAGCTGTGAAACCACCACTCTTGCTCTGCTACCAAAATTAAATGAATATGAATGATAAAAATTATTTTATAGGTTTGACAGTAATTTCCATTATTTCATAACAATATAGTTTTTGTCTTTTACATTTTTAACTCAGCTAACACTCGTGTAACCAAGTTAAATACGCGTGTAACTGACTTAAAGAGGTGCAAAAAGAATTAAAAATCACACTGTGATTTCCGCATAACTCAAGCTATATTTTATAATGGCAAGTCTATATTGTGTGAGCTATGTTATAAGGATTTTTTTTAGGATATCTAGAGAGGTAAATTTTTTTATACATATTTGAGTGTCTGACACAACCATTTTTCTCAAATTTCTGTAAATTTCCACTAAATTGGTGTCAGAGTACCCACACCGTGTCTATGTCAAATCACTTGGACATGGGCACTTTATTGAGAATAAAAGTAACATAAATTACCAAGGTATCATCATAAGACTTGTATATGAGAAGTTGAGAACAATGAACCAATATTGTGAAAAATTATATTAATACATGCCTGAAGAGACAAGATAATGTTCACAGCATCATAGAAGCATTTTGATTCCATTCGTTCTCCAACTAGCTCCGGCGGCATTTGTGAGAACAGCAATGCACACTAGAAATGAGTGAAATAAACTTCAGAGAAGAAGCCATTTGCAAGTGATTAAAATATTCATGTATGTATTAGAATTGCAAAAATATATATAACCTTTAGTCCTTCTGCTGTGCAGTCAGATACTTGCCAACCATGGTCTTGCATTGAGAATGTCCATGAACCTTTAGACATGTGTCTGTACATTTTAGTGAAGTTTCCAGAAGGATTTTCCCTAACCTTGTAATATAATAATCAAATTTGTAATTTTTAGTAAGAATTATATTATTATGGACAACATATATAAGGCATGTATTGGAATATGTAGCATATACTACTGTTAGTGTTTGTTATAAGTGTGTACTGGTAAGCATTGGACACGTATATGTAGTTAGTTACTTAGAAACTGATTGTATATCATGTCTGCTATATATAGCAGACTCTATACTTGTGATTAGTATGTTGCTTTTCATTTACCTACTAGTTTCAATAACACATAGAGTTTCTTCTTCTCTCTTCTTAATTTTATCTTGGGTTGTGGATTTTATAGGGATTTAAGGATCTTTGTTTTGCTTCGGCAAATTATTTATTCAAGTTGGGTTCATTCTCTTCTCAAAGCCTACTTTTGAAGCTTATCAATAGCAGACAAAAGTTGAAATGGGCAGAGCTATAGAGATGTTGTCATCAATCCCCTCAGGTTTTCTCTCAAGGTTCTTCTCATCTCAATTCAATTTCACATTACATTCATGGTGTTTTCCCTCTAATTATGCTACAATTTTAGAGTCAGATTTTGCTAATTTTTGTTTTGTTCCGGGCAATGAGGTTTCTTTTGTCCTTGATGTGTCTTTTCAATTCTATTGTTGTAAACAAGCATCGCATGACCACAAGGTCCAAGTCCGTTATATGTAAGCTTAAGAATTTTGTTTTCACAATGTCTAGTATTGGTGCTTTCTCTGAACCTCATAATTATAAAGAGGCTCTTAAGGTACATAATTATGATCACAATGCTTCTTCTGTCAGTATAGTTTGTAAAGGAAACATGGACCTTGAGAAGGCTAATATATGGCTTGGCACACTCTTGATAGAGCAAAGTGAAGACATATATAGGATGAAAGGTCTTTTATCAGTTCAGGGAATGGATAAAAGATGTGTAATCGAGGTGTTCATGACATATTCGAAGGTTCACTTGATTGGATGTGGGGAGCAATTGAATCAAGAATAAACAAGATTGTATTCATAGGGAAGAATTTAGACAAACAAGAATTTAGAAAAGGGTGTTTGCTGTGATTGCTATTGTTTGTGGAACTTATGCTTTCACACTTCATACCACTTGGAGTGGAGGATGGTTCATAGTCATGTACATGCAGCTTGAATGACTTTTATAACAGGTTTTTCAGATGTACACATGCTAGAATGAAGCATGTGAAAATTGACCACCATTTCATTAGAGATCAAGTCTTCAAGTGGATTTTGTTCCTTCTTCAGATCAAACAGCAGATACTCCTACTAATTCTCTTCCTATTTCTTAATTTTTGTTTCTACATCCCAAACTGATGGTTCTTCCTTGTCCTTTAGGTTGAGTGAGGGTATTGGAATATATAGCATATATTATTGTTAGTGTTTGTTATAAGTGTGTACTAGTAAGCATTGGACACGTATATGTGGTTCGTTACTTAGAAACTGATTGCGTATCATGTCTGCTATATATAACAGACTCTATACTTGTGATTGGTATGTTGCTTTTCAATTCTCTAGTAGTTTCAATAATACATAGAATTTCTTCTTATCTCTTCTTGGTATTCATGAAACTGTGAATATTGGAATATATAGCATATGTTACTGTTAGTGTTTGTTACATGTGTGTACTGCTAAGCATTGGAGTGTGGTTGCATACTCTTTATTACATACACGTGTCCAATGCTTATCAGTACCCACTTATAACAAACACTAACAGTAATATATGCTATATATTCCAAGAGGATGTCATAAAAATGAACACTAACCTGCGAAGCCTTCACAAAATCATTTGCTCTTCGAAGTGTGGTTGCATACTCTTTATTTAGGTTACAAGAGAGAATGGCTTGAATTGCAAAGCCTACATCCCACGTCTGACTTCCAAAAGTCTGTAGTGCATAACATGCATGTTAAATTAGTAAGAATATTTGTCAATTAATTTACAAGTTATATGATATATATATATATATATATGGAAATATTGATAAAGAAAAAGTTACAATAAGTTAGCTGACAAAAAATAATTTACACGGTTATCTTCATAGATGATATATACGCACATATTCAATGTATCTCATTTAGTATTTTGGGTTCTTCTCATGCTTATTAATTTGCGTGTCCTATCTTTGATGTATAATTTATATATATTTATGAGTGTATGTCATTTAACCACTAAAATGCATAAAAAGTACGGAATGGCCTTGTATGTAAAGTTTTCTAAGTTAATCCTAGCCCAATACGAGAACTATTTACTCATCTCATTGTGTATGGTTTTCTCATGATTATATAACAGTCAAGTTCTCTCATCTTTATTGAGCCTCTCTATTTTATCTGTCTCTTCCTCTACCCAAGTTTCTCTCTGTACGCATATGTTCATTTATGCTATAAGGGTTTCTGATTTTCATGATATGGCTCTTGGGGTCTCAACCTGAGAGGATGGAAGGCTTGTTCCTGAGTTCTTTGTCTCTATAATGTTTTAGTTTTGAGCCTTCAGCGTTGTAACTTGCAATTTTGGAACTCTTTTCATAGTGGATGGTTCTTTAGCTCTGTTCTTATATATAGGAAAAGAACCATGTTAAAATCCTTGTGTGTATTCTATTTACTTGTTTTTTCTCCCTTTGTTGTGTATATAAATTTCCCTTGTTGTTTACACGATAAATTCATTTTTGTTTCAACTAGTCGATTAAGTTTTTTTAGTTTTATGTATGAAATTAATAATAATGTGTTTGGTTTAAAAGTGAAAATGGCATGTAATGAATAAAAAGTTTATGTTTATGTAAAAAATGTGTTGAAATCGTACTAAATAGTCAATTTAGTTTATCTAAATATTTAATTGTAAAATCATGTGGTTTAATTTTGTTTTCCTTTCAAATTGTTATAATTTTTTTAAACATTTAATTTAGTTTGAAATTAGTATAAATATATTAATATAAATAAATTTTATAATGAAATTAATTTGACACGTAAGAAAATTATATAAAATAAATTAAATATTATTTTAAATATAAATTATTTTATTAGAATATTTATCATCCATTTTATTTTATTATATTATATAAGTTATCAATAGATAGTTTAATATTATTATACTTAACAATTTGATACACTACACCAAAGATTTAGTTGGTTCTACTGTAAGATGTTACATTACCTGTAATTTCAAGCCATCTTCAGCAACCCAAAAGTAATCAGGAATCCTGGCTATATGAAGTTTGTATGCTTCTGAATTTGGATCTTCAACCCAACAAGCCATCATACATAGCACCTATAATTAATGCAAGTAGTTAAACCGACATAAATTTTAGTAACTTCATGGTGGTAAAACAATAATATAGTTTGACATAAATTACTTGCTCTCATGATACTTACTTTTTCTACACATCCAATGCAAAGGTATCTACTATTCACATCTTCATAATGGACATGATCAATTGCAACTTTTAAGGCATTTTGTCTCAGCTTGTTAAAAGGCCAGCGCATTAAAAGTGGCTCTGCAACATGGTAAAGAAATCCCCACAACACATCTTGTACTAAAGGATGTGGATAGTAGAGATCCTCCTGAGATTACATGAATGAGATTCATAAAATTTATTCTCATTTTGAATTATATACATACATATATATATATATATATATATATATATATATATATAGATACCTGATAATATTTTCACCTCACCTTTGCAACATTATTTCTGCCTTTGTTCCAATCAATTCCATTGTAAGCCTCAGAGTATAGCTCTTGTCTTAAGGATTGAACCAAACCAGTGATTGGACCAACAAACTTCTTTCCATACAAATATGACATTGGCATGTAAACCAAACGACAATAAGCTAACATTTTTCCTGCAGATTGGGCTTAATTAAGATAATATTAAGTGCTAGAAGTTGAAATCTATCTTGAGCATGGGGTTGGGTACCCTTATTCCAAATATGTACCTTTTTGGACTCATTCTCAAAATATTACATAATTAGTAGTACCCCATTTAACTTAGATTTAAGTGCATACTAGTTACCCTTAAAGTTTAATTTTTAACTCGTTCTTAGGCACGAAACATATGTTTATTTTTTATAATATAATGAACATATGTTTAACGCATCTTTATAAATGCATTAAACATGTATTTTTTTATAACGTGATAAACATATATTATTTTTTCAAAGGAATTAAAAATAAAACCAATTAAATAAGTAATGGAAGGTTTACTTTAAGGTACAACAATGATATTCCAAATTTCTAGAAACAGGGGTAGCACTACGGTATAAAAACAAATGTGGAAAAATCTGCAATTAAATCCAGAATTTGGATTATTTATCTACTTTAAATTAAACGGGAACTATTTATGTACTAATTTGATAATGTAGATTTAAAAATAATTTTTTTTAAATAAAAGCACATGCTTGATACGAACCTGGATGTATAGGAGAAATATTTGACAAAAGCCATAACTCTGGGGGCATAGGATTGACGCCCGACCAGTCATACACACCGAGTATCTAAATTGGTTAAGACTCAATATCACAACCTTTTTATAACAAGAGTATTTTATATGATATAATCCATCAACAACAAACTAACTAAACCAACCAACCTTCAATCACAACCTTTTTGTTCATAAGAAAAGTTCTAGTTTTGAGATTTCCTACCTAAAATAGCATCTATAGATTTTACAAATTGAATGACCCAAATATATCATTTTTTTTGTACATAGCACGATCATGTATGTTATATTACACAATGCACATAATGTATATTTATTTATGTACATAAATAGCATCTATATATATTACTATTAGCAACTTATGAAGCAAAGTTTATCATACCGAAAGCCAAAACTTTCCCCATGATGGAATTGCCAAAAGACTACCATGGTCAAGGATCCAATTTTGGCCCCTTGCCATCGCTCTGTCCTCACCATCACTAACATCCTCTCCAAGCAATCTCAAGGCAATGTAGTTTAGTGCTGACCCAAACATAGTGCTGTGACCTTCTATGTGCATTCCCCATCCTCCATCTTCATTCTATCACAACAGTACAATGAAAGAGAGAAAAGAAACCAGAAGAAGATCAAAGAACATAAAATTTGCTATAAAAAGAAAAAAGCAACTTTTTAAAGTTTACATTTGCATTATGCCGAGTTTACCAAAGAAGATCAAAGTTATGAAGAATAGATAACTAATTATACCTGATGGTTGTAAATATAACGGATTATTTCCTTCTGGTGTTCTGGACCTAGCACTGCATTGAGTGCTCCAGTAACATATAGCGCCATGACCTGCATGTGGTATTTATTTAAGGATAGCATAAGTCCCTCACAATTATTCATTTTACATTTATAAATTAAGTACTGTAGATAGAAAACTAACCATCTTCAAAGTTTAAGCTCTTCGTAAAAAAGTCAAGATTTTTTTTTTTTGTTTACATCTTATCACTCTAACATTAGTTATTTTGCTTAAATTTTTGAACATATGGTAACTTTACTTTAACAAATTTGAAATATTAATTATTTTTGGTCTCTTGTGGTTTTTTCTTTATAGAAAAATTAGGCACAAATGATTTGAAATATCCCAAAATGGCAAAAATTGAGGAAAATAAAGAGATTAAAATAATCAAAATTTGAAAAGAAAATTTAAAGTGTGAGATTTGTAAAAATAAAGTAACTAATATGCATCAATTTAAAGCAGCAAAGTGGTTAAACCATTAAGCTGAGATTGTCTTACCAAAGGAGGAAGGAAAAACAAAGGGCCAGCAGATTCAGAGGGCCAATGACCGTCATGGGATTGAATGGAGGAAAAAAAGTTGAGAGCCCTTCTCACTGTGGTTGTCACTGTTTCCTCTGTTATTTCCTCTATTTCCTTCACTTTCACTGCTGCTGGAATTTGCTCACTTGGGTTTTCCTTTGTAAGCTGTGTGCATTGTTAACAATGAGTAAGAAATAAGAATGGGGGCATTTTTCACTTCTAATATACAATTATTGGGTTGCTTCGTATTAGCCCTCTCCATTTTCTCCTCTTTCTTGCCCCAATTTGATGTGAAATGATAAAGGAAGTAGGAGAGAAAAATAGGAAATTAGATCAAAACTGGGGAAGAAGAGCAAGAATTAGGCTAGAGAGACATGAATATAATTTAGTATAGACCAAAAAAAAAATGAATACTGATAATATCTCTGATTTAAATGTAAATAGGGAGTTGGTGATAATCAAATATAATAATTGAAAACGGAAGAAACTTACCATTTAATTTTTATATAACTTACTCACTTACGTAATTGTACCCTTTTAAAACAAAAATATTTTTTATTATAAAATATATATGTATACTATATCTTTAAGCATGCAAATATTTTTTTAAATTAAATAAAATATATATATGCACTACATGTAAAAGATATATATGTTACGTTATAAAACTTTACCATTTAAACATAATATTAACAAAATTCAAAATATAATAAAAATTCCTAACAAATAATAATATAATTTAAATTCCTATTAATATTTTCTCGTAAATCTTAAAATAAATTAATAAATATATCACCAAATTTATAACATTTGTATAAATCTACCAATAACTTTACACCATAACAAATATATTATCAAATTTATTATAAGTGTTATAAATCTATTAATATTATTATATTTTTGGTGATAAATCTACACAATTTTATATCACTTATAATAAATTTGATCATATATTAATTACAAAAATGTTATATTTATAATATTAATAAAGAGTTTAGTATTTAATTTATCACAGATTAAAATTAAATAATATATTTATTATAAATAACTTAAATTTAATGTTATATTTATTAGTTTATTATAATTCTTATTTTGATTTTCGTTGAGAAAAAAAAAACATAATCTAACAAGAGTTATAAAAATATAGGATAACATTCAAAATTTTACAAATGACAACTAGATATATTATATATTGATTTATTAAATTAGTAAGTTATTTGTATTAAATTTGTTTTTGTAATGAGGTATTAACTTATCGTGTTAAACCTTACCAAGATATTGGATGACTTCTAAATGTTTTCTTACACCGAATGTGTCAGATTTTTTTAAATTTAACGTGTTATTTCGATTGTATAACTTTTTATTGTTTCTCATCAATTGAAAAATTGAGCTAAAAAAATAAAAAGACTTGATGTTTGAGTGTAAAGTACGATATGAAGCTTGATCTTAATAGTGCCCAAATCTTGATGCAAAGTGACCGAGTCTTGAGTTCAACTCACATCGAGAGTTAGATTTTAAAAATATCATCATAAGAATGGGATATTTAGATTAATCTTTAACTCATTCTCATAAAATGATCAATTTTAAGTTTAATTATGTATTTATTATTATACTCATATGATATGTTATAATAGTATTTCTATATAATCGACATGTAGACATATCCTATATATGTGTGTATAAATATGATATCAAATTTTGACAATTGATTCTCATTTTTCAAATCTTCCTGATTTCTCTCTTTACCCTAAACATAGCATATTTTAAAGCTATATAAATTATAATAAAGCTATATAAATTATAATGCTATTTCAAGATTAGTTTAATTTTGTAAAACCACTCCATGCCATTTAATTAGACGACTTCATAAATAGTTGTCTACCATCACAAAAATCTCACTTGTCCAAACTGATGCTTAGCCGCTAAAGACGAGTTAAAGGATTTGTCGGCGACAATATATAAATGCTGAGGTTTCGCTGTTCAACTATAAAAACTTGTGAATTAGATCTTGTTGCTTTGGCAATACAAGAAGTGCATGCTTATCATATTAATTACTTTTGTCATATAATAATTAAATTTTCTTATAGATTATTGTTTTAAATAAAAGTTCTTTTTTGGATATGATTATAAATCTTAAAATTTATGATGATAAATCACATGAATATTTATAAAATTAGGATGATAAATCATATAAATTGTGTATATTTACCTCATATTTGATTATATTCGTATTATTTTATTCAAATTTATCCTTATTTTTTAAGATTGTAAGTACATTATTACTTTTATTTCTATTTTAGTATTATTGTTTTTACTTATATTCTTAGTTGACATATATAAAATACTTGTATTTAAA
This sequence comes from Hippophae tibetana, assembly GCA_037013495.1. NCBI lineage: Eukaryota > Viridiplantae > Streptophyta > Magnoliopsida > Rosales > Elaeagnaceae > Hippophae > Hippophae tibetana. The sequence continues at coordinate 106,940,050 of CM072810.1, forward strand.
TTATTGTTACTTATTTAGTCAATTTTGATAATAATTAATACATTTGAGATATCTCAATTCTTTTATATTATTATTTAAATTAATCAAAATAAATATTATTTGATATATCTCAATTAAAAATAAATTTCAATAAAAAAGTATCAAAACAAAAAATACGGATACTCCAAAAATATTAACCTATTTTCTTCACATATACATATTCACGTAAAAAGGTGAATAATCATATTAGGGGTGGACATTTTTTTATCAAAACCTAACAAACTAACCCGATTCCAAGTCAAAAACTAACCTTCTTTTTTAGGTTTGATTAGTCCAAATATATTAAAAAAAAACATCAAAACCAATTTTATTGATCTGTAATTTTAATACATATCAATTTTTTAAATATATTTTTTAATTATTCTTATATATATAATATAAACTCTTTTCTAAATTTAAGACTCATTTTTCAAACTCCTCTTACTCACATCTCACAGCCAACGTCAAGTGGTTGACGCACCAACGAGGATGAAGTCAATGTCAATGCCTCTAGCTTCTCTTCTAATCAATTATCTTGTAGTCTATTGCACCTCCAACTAGCAGTTTCTTCTTCAATTTCTTCTTCAGTTAACAATATCGCCGTTGAGACGTCCACTAGGCCGTCAATGCTATCCTTCTTTGTTATTACAAGTTTATTTAATTTTTTAATTCTTATATAATTATTTGAGTATTAATTCATATCTAAAATTAAATTAATTTTTTTTATATTTTCTTTCAATTGAGTTTAAAGATGATTTTTAATTTTTCATGGGTTTTTATTTGAATTCTAACAATTTTTTTATTTTATTTCAATATTAATTTTTTTTAATAGAGTATTTTATATTTACTTATTTTTTGAGTGAGGACACAAAGATGGAATGAAAAAACACCAATCATTTTTTTATTTTCTTTTTGCCAAAATCTTAGTCTATTTGGTTCATAACATGATTTGGATTAATTCTATAAATTCTTGAAATTTGATCCATATTAGTTATTACTCTATCTACGAGTAATGAGTTTATTGGAACTATAACATTTGTTTATTATATGATATTTTTCAATTGGATTATGTTATTTATGTTCAATTATAATCTTTTACTCGTTATTTTATATAAGGTTAAGATTATAAGTTCATAACAGTCGAGTCAATATCACTTGAATTTATCTTATAATTTTTTTTAATATTGCTTTTTTTAAATATATCAATTAAAATATTTTATATTTTAAAAATGTGACGATAAAATTGATTTATAAATAACTAAAAAACCAATCAATCAATGACCAGCCTGTAATAGATCAGATTATCTATAACTCTACAACTTTACAACATGTATAATATACAAGTGCGATTCATCTTTACGCTGTTATACAGCCACTTTAGATCTCCGATAAGGGGGTATTTTAATTTAACTTAAGACTTTAAACATGTTTAATTGGATTTATTTTATCAAGCTAAAAACTTATATATTAGATAATTTACATAATATTAATTAATTAAAAATAGACGTTACTAATTATTTAACTCTTAGTTTTGTTAGCTAATGAAGAAACACCTATATGTTAGAACAATTTCAGACTTTGAACAATGTATATCTTTTAGCTAATGGTTATATATAGGAGTTTTATTTGAGACTTTGATTAATGTTGTTTTAATTTCATATAGTTAAGGATATTAATTACCTAGTTATTGCTAGAAACTCGCCTTATATATGTATTAAAATATCTCAGTTTGATCATGGAAATTAAAAAATCTCCGTGTGTGTTCAATTATATTAAGGTTTGTTTGTTTTTGGATGGAATTTCTCTGATTAATTTTAAAAGAAAAAAAAAATTAGTTGAAATTAAAAGGTTTAATTATTACATTACCTGCATTCTCATAAAAAGATCTGAACTTTGTTTGAAACGAAACCGATTTTCCTTGAAGTTTTGGCGAAGCCTTTCAACTTCAGCAAGCTCTTCAGAGGTGCCAGCATCTGTATCAAACTCCCAATGCTGCCGACCAGCATGATTATTTACAGACATCAGCCATGGCCCTCCTTCTGCTATCTTCAACTTCCACATTTTCTTGCACCACTCTACAATATGCACATGCATGCATAGAGAAACTTAATTATAAGTAGTAGTTTGCAAGTTGGCTGAAAATTAAAAATGAAACTCATAAGGACCAATTTGTAAATTTTTTTCAAACGACAAGCACAAATTGGTAAAACCTGTTTAAGACACTCAAACACTCAAACATAACACACTCGTGAATAATAACTAGAGACAATAATACAAGATCACATGTCACAAATTATTTTTTATTGAGAATTATTTATTAATTTTTATTTTTTTATTGAGAATTATCTATTAATTTTTATGTGATTATAAAATATATTTTTTACTATTATAAATAAATAAATTTTATAAAATAATTTAATTTTTAGTAAAATTTAAAAATATATAAATTTGGATTAAAAAATATGAATATATATAACAACAACTTACCCAATTAACACGACATGCTAACCTACAATATGCATATACAGGAATCATCACATCAACTTACCCAATTAACACGACACTAACCTAATATGCATAACAGGAATCATCACATCAACTTACCCAATTAATTAAAAAAGAAAAGGATAATTAAAGATACGAGAGAGAGAGAGTGTATCCTACATTTGCATATATGGATGAAATTAAATATATATAATTAGTAAACCACGTACCTACAAGTTATCATTGTACACGTTATTAATTAAATATATATAGCATTGTAAACGTGATTAATTAAATATATATCATCTGTAAACCAGCTACACGTGATTAATTAAATATATACAATTAGTCAAACAAAATCATTTTTTATAAAATAAATAGTAGTAATTTTTGACTTATTTTATATAATTTAAAAGATTTATAAATATAAAAAAAATTGACTATTGTATTTATATCAAATCACCTCTTGTAGAAAGTAAAAAGACTTGATAAATGTATATCAAATGCGCGCGTGTCGTTATCGTTCGTCCGAGTGTGTGGGATGAAGTGACATTTTATTTTATTTTTGAATTTTTTTTTATTAAAATACTTTTTTATTTAAAAATGATCGTTATTTTTCTTTACTCAAAAAATTATTGTTACTCTTTCCACTAAAACAGGATCATTATTGTCATAATAATCACACATTTTTTTCAAATCTATAAATAGAGGATCTCAATTCTCATTTTCAATACAACAATCATAAATATCTATTACTAGAAAAAACTCTCAGAAAGAAAAGAAGATGATACTAAATTGTTTTTGAGTTTTTCGAGCAACATAAACTTTAGAGGTGTAGCATTTCGGTTTTCGTCAGTACAGCGAAGTTTCAAGACAGAAAACAAAGATTTTGGATTTTTTTATCTCGGGGATAACAAACTTGTGTTTGTTTGCACAAATTTTTATAGAGTTACAAAATATCTTAAAGAGAGCAACATAATCCGCGACTCAATCTAAGTAGTACATTTCAATATATCAGTAATATCGTTCTTACATAACATATTTGTCCAAATAGCCACCTTCTAAATCACCTCATCAATCATCTCATTAAGAATGATAGCGAAGGTGGTAGCGAATTTGGTGATGATATATTAAAAATTACATTTTTAAAAAAATTATTGAATATTTTTTTATAAATGTTCGCACTCGAAATGAATTAAAAATATAAATGATAACATTAATTTGTTTGCACACTCATTCGTCGAAAATCAACATTTCATTTATCACACACATTATGAAAACTAACCCTTTAATTTATGTAAACATGTTTGTGTACAATACAAATTTTTTTTTAATTATGTACATGTTTATATAACCAATTTTACATTAAAAAAAATGATAGAATATTAAGTAAAATAAAATATATATCATATTTTATACATGAGAATTACATATACACAAAACAATAAGAGGTACACAATTTTTTTAGAAGTAATTAATAATTTATTTATTTATTTTATGAAGATTATTCACAATCATCACTTTAACGTTGTTATCTTTTAGTGAAATCTGTGTAATATAAAACATTAAAGCACTTTTGTTTTTTTCATTTTAAGGTAAAATAATATTTTAATTTATGATATAATTTAATTGATTTATGAAAGTAGTTTTAATTAAATGTTTAAATTAATTAAATTATATATTTTAATTGAGATTTCATTCAACTTGAAATAAGAAGACTTTTTAAAATTTAAACTTATGTCATTAATTATATAATTTTATTATTGCATATTGTAACTTATGTTATCAATTTAGAGATTTTGTAAAAAACTAACAAGAGAGTTTAAAATTTTCGACCAAATTCACCAAATCTGAAAAATAATTGATTAAAATGACAAAAGTAATGCCGAAATCTTATTCCTACTTTTCTACTTGTCTTTTTAAGCTTAATTAATGTTTCACCTAAGCTCACCAACCAAATTCCGTTATGGGACATCAGCATCAGCTATTTAGCTTCAAACACAAGGTTCGAATAAGTACTTCTTCTTTTTTGTGACAATAGGCTTGAATAATTACTTTAGTGATGCAACTTTAAAAAAAAAACTGTACAACGAAGTTTTTAAAGATTGGCTACTGGTATTCTTTCTCAATCTCCTCTTAGATATTTAAAAAAAAAAGAATTAAATTAATTTAAAATAATACGTAATCTCATACCATATTATTCATGTAATTCATAAGTAATTAATAATTTCCTCATACGTGAGATCTTTTGGTATAATTTACTAGAAAAGCAAATGAGATCGATCTATTTTTGGTGCAGTAGCCAACCAAACTAATGTAATATAAAGTTGATATTTGATCGAGCAAATTAACTTTTGTCAACCAAACACGTAAAATAATATCTAATACAAGGACTCCTCACGAAATGGTTGAACCAATTAGACACTCGGCGTATTTGTGAAGAGTTCTTAAAATGAGGTATCGTCTTCCAATATATATAATTGGGTATTTAAGTCAAAATCTAACAAAAATAATCTATGAAAAACTCTTCCAAACATGCGATTTAGCATTTTAAGTCGGAAGGATATAATCAATAAAAAATAATACTATTTATATTTTATTTATTATTTATTTTTATTAAAAAAAATGCTCAGAATTCTTTAACGTAAAAACATAAAAATTAAAATTCAATGCTATAATTTCATTTTATATATTTAATTTGTTTATAATTATATACATATATATTATATTTAAAATTTTATTTAACAAAAATTGGGGGAAGAATGTGTTACATGAGTCATGTCCATTAATGAGATAAAAATTGATTCTTTGTTCATAATTTTATATAAATGTATTTACTTACCTATAAAAGACCTTATTTTAAGAGAAATCGTATATACTACTTATTTTATGTTCCTATTAATATTAGTTGTTAATTTAAACCTATTACACATTTTTCTTTTATATAAAATGAAATATTAAGATGAAATGATTCCAATACATATCAATACACTAATTATATGGAAGATATTCTCCTAATTTAGTGTAATTACTTGTAATATCTTTTTGAACTATCAAGATATACCACAAATCTATTCACTTACTCATGCACAAATATTTCAACTTAAACACTCCATAGTTTTGATGTGACATTTTTTTATTGGCTAATTTTGATTCTCTTAAAATTTATTATATTCACTTACTCATACAAAAACATTTCAATTTAAACACTCCATGGCTTTTACGTGATATCTTCTTATTGGCTAATTTTGATTCTCTTAAAATTTATTATATTAATGAATTAAATAATATATATTTCTCTCTTATTTTTATATAATTCAATTAGTTTCACTTTTAATCTCAATATTAAAAATATGTCTTTTATGTTATAAAAATATATATACATCCTATTTTTTAACATATAAAAAATTATATTTTTAAATTATAAGAAGAAAGGAAAAAAAAACATGTATTCCTTGTTTTTTAACATACAAAAATCATATACTTTTTACGTTATACGAAAGAAAACACACATATACATTACATGAATAAGTGTAAAAATAAAACTTTAAAAATGATGAGTTATCAAACACAATTACCAAATAAAATCACACTAATAATGAATGAATACAAAGTTTGACATCCAATCAATAATATGTTTGAAGGTTTTGGAAAATATGCTTGTCCTTACAAGAAAACTTTAATCCAAACACAAAGAATGGGAAAGCACATTAGAACTATATGCACAAAAATGAATAGCTTGATCATGTAGGGAGAAACTTAAGTAATGTTAAACAATCTTTAGTTGGTAGGTGCAATAATCTTTATAGATTATACAAGATAATGAACTTTCATTTCAAAATATTAACTCATTGAATAATGTTTACTTATGCACTTATAAACATATGGTTTTATTGACATTTTATCATTATGAGACTAATTTGCTCTTATTTCTTAACAATTCTCCTCTCAAACAAGACTCTGGTTCCCTAAATCCATGCTTTGACTCAAACCAAAACCAATCCAATTGGGTCTTTCATGACTAGTCTTCTTTTAACTTTGACCCTAACTTACCTTATTTTTCCAGCATTTCACGGTTCTCCACAAGGAGAATTTTGACACCATAAGAGCATTTATTATTTTTTGATCAATTTTCTCAAACTAGCAAAAAATTATCCTAAAACTCATAGATTCATACACATAAATACCAAAATATACTTACAATAAAAATTTAATAAAATAAAAATAAGAATAGATCACATAAGATCTCTAGTAGTCACCATCGACAAAATTTTAGAAACCATCATCGGTGACACTTTAGTGCTCCTTCTGTTGGGATTTCATGTGTATGCCTATATGGTGAGAATTAAAATTTTCCTATCACTACTTGGCTCAATACACAAAACACCTTATTTGTATGACAATTGCAAGCAATATTTTCTCTTAAGCATTTCAACAAACACCTAATGTGCACTAAATAAAATAAATAAATCTCATCTACCTTATTGCTAGAAATGAAGAAGATTACCTTTACCTAAAGAGATTATCAAATCTCTTGAGTAGAGGGAAGTCAATTTCTCTTCTATATCTCTTCGAAATCACATTTCTTTCGAGAGCACCTCTTGGTTCACCTTGAACCTAAAAAAAAACTACCACACTTCTTAGATAGATGGATGCAAAGTTCAAGACTTAAATCCAACCACCCAACAAGAAGAGATGAGAGAAGAGACTTTCAGCCTAGGGTTGAACCATCTAGGTTTTGGCCTTATGCAAGCCTTTCCAAGTTTTTGGCCTAGGAGAAGGAAAAACTTGGCTGCTGAAAAATGCAGATTTCGGCTAGGGTTTAAAGGGTAGCAAATGGAATACCGTTTTCCTTAATAATGCCTCTTTAAATAGGCTAGGATTAGGGCAAATCTTTGTGTAAGGTTTGAATCAATTACACAAATGTCACTAGCCTTGTTTAGCCATATTATTCTCTCTTTAATCTCAACTTATGATCGGTGTATAAATTAATTTATGATCTAAGCATGTCATATTATTACATTTTATTTTAGCTTTTCATCTCATGTATTTGTATTTTGTCTAATAGATCATTATTAAATGTAAAATACTCGTTGTTTCTCTTCAGTTGGTGTGACCGTGATGAGCAGAACTGGCATCGCCGATCCTGTCAATATTTTGGTTTTATATTTATAAAACTCTCGCAAGTGAACGAATCATTTCATAGAAAATGATAAGTATACTCCCAAGGTCGATCTAAGGAAGGAATGTATGTGGTTTTTAATTTATTATTCAAACTTTTAAAAATGAAATTAAATCTTAAATATCCTGTCACGATATTTTGGGGTTTTGTGTTTTTAATCTAATAACATAAAAATAAACATGGATATAGATTCAATAAACATTTATGCAAATTTTATCTTTTATAATAATGGAGTATTTATTGATATAATAACTAAGTTAATTATGCCTCCTCATATTATTTAGGTTATTAAAGATATAAATTGATATTTATTGATTCTCTCTTTTTTATATGAATATCACCTTTGGTGGGGTTAGATATTTTTTGTTAACTAAAAAGATCAATTAACACCTATGTGTGGGGTTGATAACTAATTTGGTTAATTAAATTAATTCTTTTTTCTAAAAGATTGAAAATGAACTATTTAAATGCCACCTTTGGTGGGGTTAGACAGTTTAAACTTTATTCAATGTGTTCAAATTAAACCTAAGAATTTAATTATCCGAGTACTAACTTTCAAGTTTTAAAACTACTACAGAAAACATGTTGTCAATACATTTTCAGATAATAATTCTTAGAAAAACTTTTGAAATAGAGCTTCACTCTAACTATCAGTCGATTGTACCAACAAATAAAAGAGCACTACTCTAAATCAGACCGGATAACTAAATCTTAAAATCTAATTTTTAGATTTAAGTTTGTAAAGAAAAATAATATATTTCTCTCTAACATTCTTAATATAAAATCTTGATTAAAAATAAAATCAATTCATTTTAGAGATTTTTATCTATTCAATATTTTGGAAGCATAAAAACGTTATTATTATATCATGTTTACAAACAGCAAAAAAGTTAAATTTAATCACAGAAAAATTAAATATAACATGTAAGAATAAAAAATAAAAAATAACTGTAAAAGAAAATAAAATCATTACAGTACTTTGATGTTATTCATGTTGTTGGAAAACCTACAAACAGAATTTACACTTCCATTTATTAAATCAAAAAGAAAATAAATTACAAAAATATAATTAGTTCTTCTCAAAAAGAGAAGAATTCTAAAACCAAGAAAAACTAACTAAGAAAAAACTAAAAACTAAGAAAAACTAAGAAAAACTAAAAACTAAGAAATACAAAAAACTAAGAAATACAAAAAACTAAGAAATACAAAAAACTAAGAAATACAAAGAAAGAAAGAGAGAAGAAGTGTGTTTCTAGGTATGTTTTGAAGTGAAGAGAATGAGGGTATTTATAGGTAAGGAGAAGAAGAAAAAATGGGTTAAAAATGATTAAAAATGGTGGAAACGTAGAGTAGTGAATGATGACGTCATGTTGACATGGGCACGACAGCGTGCACAGATTGGTGCAGTTGAGTGCAGCGACGCAGAAGGACGCTGGTGCACCGGACTGGGTGTTGATGGGCGCAGGCATGCGCGGACTGGGTACAGAGGCTGGCGCGGCGCGCACGTTGGCCGGTGCAGCTACGTGCGCGATTTTCTTCTTTTTGACCCATTTTGTCCAATTTTTCATCTTTTTTTACTTTTCCTCATTTAATTTATGAATATATTTGTGATGTATTGCCTCCGGTATTTTTCTTTAAGTCTTTAAGTTACTTTTTTAAACAAAAATACCTAAAAAATAATAGAAATACCTGTGATTCCGAAAAGATAGATTTATATAAATATATGATAAAATTATATAAATATATATTTTTAATCAATTAATGTGCACAAAATTATGGTAATTTTAGTGATTTTTGAGCACCTATCAGACCGTATAAAAGATCTATATCATCTTGGCAATAATATAAAACTTTATATTATTGACTATAAGAGTTTATATCATTACATTATAGTTTTCCAAATGACATAATAATTATTTACTCAATCCACTAATTTTGTGTCTATCTTTGTCACATGATATTATAATAATATGTAAAATAGGATCGTGTCACTTTTGCATTATATTTATTTTCTTGGTCTCTCAAGTGAATTATAATTATAACTACATCAGTTATATTGCATGCGATATAATTCCAATTTACCAAGAGACTTAGTAATATCATAACTCAAAATCTAGGGATAATGATAATATTAACATATAGATTTCTCCCGCACAGGTTGTATACAACGAACTACTATTTCATTCCTATCATAAGATAGTATTTAAATAGCAATCACATTATATACTTCTCATGTGAAAAACCTATACATCACATATCTAATATTCTAAAGACACAATGGAAACATTAATGACACAAAACACAATCCATATAATATTCCATCTAGTTAAGTCATGTTCAATATATAAAATACACGTTTTATATACTCATATCATTAAATGATAATCCTTTATCAACATTTATAGAACTATAATGTACTTTTAATCGATATGACAATATTTCACGGTAATTAATGTTCCTCCTTAATTACCACAATTGTGAACATATTTAGGATTACATGTTTCTCATTTTAAGAGTTCTATGGTTCAAGACCAAGTGCAACTTCTTGAACACTTCCAAGATATAACATGTTAATCTCAAGGAACAAGAATACATAATATTCAAAATCATGAATAATACATAAATCTTTATAAAAAGAATAACTTTTAAAACACACATCTTTCACTTTCCACCATCATAGGTAACCCACCGAATTTTTGGCGATCGTCACCAATGGCCCATATAATATAAACTATTACAACTATTACACTGAGTATCATGCTAGCTATTGTTAGTTAGTTATAGTTAATTATTTTAGTAAGTGTGTGAGCTGTCATATTGTGATTGATTTAGTTACACCATAAATAGTACTAGATTGCACATGTATTTGTTCATTAAATCAATAATAAATTGATTTTTTATTCCTCAATTCTTTAGTTTCTTGTTTCAAGTTTGGTATCAAAGAATTTCTTGATCGTGATGCATACTCATCTTCTTCTACACCTATTTTTGATCAGTTCAATAGAGTTCAACTGAATGATAGAATTATAGTAGATAATGGAAGGAAAACTTCAAGTACTAGATTGAAAATATCAAGGCACACCCATATTGATCATATTATTGGAAAAAAAATAGAAGTCAAGATTACTCATTTCTTGATTCTCTATCTCGTGGGTTTTTATTCCTCCAAATTGTGTTACGTTATTAATCAATTTATATGACAATAATTACTTGGTATGAAGAGAATAATTACTGAGTTTCTTGGTGACTTATTTCCTAGAAGGTTTTATAAATAGTACTTTACCAATGCTATAACCTTTTCTTGATAATGAATATATTGTTCGTAATCCTATTTTTTAAACTTGGATTCACTCTGACTCTTCAGTCAGGAGTTTCATTTATAGTTCTTCATCTCAGGGTATAAATGCTGTTATATTTGGTGGAACCATAGCTTGAGAAAAATGGCATGGCTTAGAGAAACGATTTGCAAAAAGCCCTTAGTCTAAGGTCATGGAGTTGAATGGTAACCTTCAAACTCATAGAAAGGATAATTTTTCTATGAGTGAGTATCTTCTTAGAGCCAACACTATATATGGTCATCTTATCTCTATTGATGAGATCATTCCGAAGATGAAATTGGTGTTATACATCTTGAATGGATTTGGGCGAAAGTATCTTTCTTTTGTCACATATTTCAATATGACATAAACCAGATCTTCTATTGGCATTCTGCATAACTGGCTTGACAATTATGAAAGAATGATCATTCCTACTGATAGTCACGATTTAGTGTATGTTTTCCATGCAAATGTTACTAGCTTCAATAGAACTAGCAAGAACAATAGCCCCAATTGTTTTGCTACTGGTGGTAATAAAAATTATACTAGTAATAAGCATGGCTCTAAGAAACAACATTGGAATTTTCATTAGTATTTGAAACAAAAAATGTGTTTAGCCTAGTGGTGATGATAATCAAAAGAATGTCACTTCTTAGTTAGTTAAGGGATACAATAAATCTTTCTCCAAAAGAGCTTTTTGAGGCATCGCATTAATGGAAATACAGATTTGTGATAAAACCCAGTTAGAATGTATCTTCATATTTTGTTCTTAAGGATACCTTGATTGGAAAAGCTTCTAAATCCCAATTCAAATCCACTACAATATTTGATGCTACTCAAGTGGATCGGATAATGTTAAATCTCATATAGGGTTTTTGGACTTACAAGCTAATCACTATTTGATGCTACTCAAGTTCCTAAATCCACCCCCTTCATTGGAAATTAAGGCATAACTATAGGATATGTTAATCAACTTACCATCTCTAGTGTTGGTTCTTGATCTTTGCATCTAATGACACATGTTTTCTCTCACTTAGTATGTTTTCATGGTCATCATTTCTCCATTAACCTCTTATATGTTCAAAAAATTTGTAATGACAATCAAGTGCTAATTAAGTTTCAATCTAATTATTTTGTTGTCAAGGATATTGACTCATAACAAACCATTCTTAATGGGAATAATGACAATGGGTTGTTCAAACTCAATGGGAAAGTCAATGACTTACCAAAAAACTTGCAAGGCTTCTCACCTGATATTTGAACTTTTGCTCACATAGCTTCTCTTGACAAAGCAATTAAATTGTATCTTTAGTGGCATAGGCACTTGGGGAATCCTTCTTTTAACACTACCATTAGAATGATAAGTCTTCATGATCTACCCTACAAGGGCTTGACTAAGACTTCAACCTTTTATAGTGTTTTCCAATTATCTAAGGCATACAAATTTCCATTTCATACTTCTCACTCTAGATGTAATATAGCTTTTGAGCTTTTGTATATTGGATTTATGGACATCTCATTTGCTTTCATATAATAAAGACAAGTATTTTTTTTATTGTGGATGATTTCTCTAGATTTTTTTGGTTGTATCCTCTACAAACCAAGGATCAATGCACTATAATCTTTTATGTTTTCAAGAATATGGTTGAAAACCAATTCTCTCTAAGCATCAAAAACATTTAAATTGATAGAGTAGTAAGTTTCGACCCATGGTTAAATTATTGGAGCAAAATGGAATCATTCGTCATTGCATATGTCCATGTACCTCTAAACATAATGGAGTTGTTAAATCCAAACATAGGAGAATTATAGAGAGAAGTTTAGCTTTACTTTTTACTTATAAGATTCCTATGCACTTTTGGTTCTATACATTCAAATGCATTATTTTTCTTCTAAACATACTACCCTTTAAATCCCTTAAAGATAAAACTTCCTATAAATACCTTTATCATACAACTTTTGATATTACTCAATTGAGAGCATCTAGAAGTCAATGATTTTTCTACCTATAAGCCTATGCTAAATGTAAACTTGATCCTAGATCAGTAGAATGTATTTTTATGGGATATACAGCTAAGCAAAAAAGGCTACTTATATTTTGATAAAGTTGCTTAAAAATTATATATGAGCTATTATGTCATTTTCAATGAGACGTGTTTCTCTATGCTATCCCATGTGACTTTATCAACACTTCTTCTAATAAAGGTTTATCTCAACCTTGTATTTCAACTTGGTTGTCCTTTTTCTCTTCCTTAAGTTTGTCTTCTAGTGTTTTACTTAGCACTAGTTTTGATGTGTCTAATTCACTTACACATATTGAATTAGTCACTTTGTCTTCTCCACCCACATCACTTCCTTCCATTTCTGCTTATAGATTTCTAGTGAGCCTTCCCTCATATGGTCTTATTCTTCTTATGTGTTATCAATTTTATCCCAAGTTCAGTACTTCATTCTCTTTCAAATAACATTAACCTATTTGTTGATTTACCTATTTCTCCAACCCCTTATCCACCTCCATTTTCTTCTCCAGTTGTGCCTTCTCCTAATATTATGCCTAATGGTCCTACTAATTCTCATGTCATGACCATATGATCTAAATCTGGTATTTCTAAACCAAAGTTGCATGTTGTCATTTTATATGGTAATGTGGTCTTGTCTGAACCAAAGAGTTATAAGGAAGCTTTGAATATTTTAGAGTGGAAAAAGGTCATAAAAGTTGAGTTTCATTCTTTATTATAAAATAAGACTTGGGAATTAGTAAAAATATCTAAAGGTAAAACTTCTATAGGCTACAAATGGGCGCTTCGTGTCAATTTAAAGGCTGATAGAACCTTAGGCAAGTGCAAGACTTATTTGGTTGCCAAAGGTTTTCTACAATTGGTAAGTGTAGATTTTTTGAAACATTCACACCTATTGTAAAACCTATAACCATTATGGTAATGTTGACCATATCTTTGTATAAGAATTGGGAACTCACACAAATTGATATGAACAATGCCTTTTTAAATGGAAATTTGAATGAGGATATATTATTGATTCAACCACCTGGTTTTGATAGTGATTCAGGTTTGGTTTGCAAAATTATAAAGGCACTTTATGGCCTTAAACAAGCTCTAAGAGCTTAGTTATCTAAGTTGAATGCCTATTTGCTAAGCCAAGATTTTATTTCTTCCAAAGCAGACACATCTTTGTTTATTCAAGACACCAATGATCATTATTTGATAGTGTTAGTTTATATTAATGATATAAGTGTCACATACAGTTCTTTTAAGAAAATACAACAACTTATTCTTATTTTGAATAGAAAATTTTCTTTGAAAGACCAAGTATTTTAAACTACTTTCTTGGGATTAAGGTGGTGCTTCATGATGATTGCTATATTTGAATCAAAAAATTACATAGATGACTTTATAAACAAATGGTGTTTGCTTGACATTATGTATTGTGACACTCCAATGGTTATTGACAAGGGATGAGTAAAAAATGATGGCATTGTTTTAGAGGATGTTAGTGTATTTAAGAGTACAATGGTTGCCCTCTACTATCACATTCTCACTAAGCCAAACATTACTTTTAGTTTCAACAAGCTTTGTCAATTTATTTCTATCCCCGCAGATGTGCATTATATGACTATCAAACGTGAGCTTAGGTACTTAAAAGGAATTCTCACTCATGTCCTGTGTTTTTTCAAGTATTTAAATTTAATTTTGATTGCATATTATGATGTTGATTGGGCCTTTAGTATTAATGATTGTCACACAACTAGTACTTATTGTGTTTTTTTGGGTGATTTCTTGGCATACAACAAATCAAAAGGTTGTTGCTAGGTTTAGCATATAATTAGATTATAGGGAAATGACGTATGTAGTATCTAAATTTTTGTGGCTACATTCATTTTTTTAGTTACATCTTCCTATTCTAGCTCCTCTATTGATTATATGTGATAATCTGAGTGCATAACATCTTGTTCATAATCCTGTCCAACATGCTTATGCAAAACAAATAGAGATTGATCATCATTTTATTAAAGATTTTGTGCTACATAACCAATTGGTCCTTAGCCATGTCTCTACATAGAAACAACTAGCTAATCTCCTTAAAAAAACCATTGTCTTATACACAATTTCACTATCTCAAGGCCAAATGACTTGCGTTTCCATGACCATCAATTTGTTGGGGGTTATTAGATTGAGTATCATGCTAGCTATTATTAGTTAGTTATAGTTAATTATCTTAACTAAGTGTATAAGCTGTCCTATTATGATTGGTTTATTTCACTATAAATAATACTAGATTACACATGTATTCATTGATTGAATCAATAATGATATGATTTTGTTATTCCTCAATTTCTTAGTTTCTTGTTTTAAGTTACATCCACTTATATCTTTCTATGTAACATGTTATTATACACTTTGATATGCGTAAATATACATGATCAAATTGTATAAATAATAAATAATTTAAGAACAAAGGTTTTTGTTGAACTCACAATGATTCCTACAATATATAACGCTACTTATTACCTTATTAATAAATTAATAAGAAAATTTTGAAAATTATTTTTAAATAATAATTTTTTTTGACTAAAATACCTGAGCAACAGATTGAGAGAAATATGTGATTATGAAACAATCCTTACTACTCGCTTATTATTTAACCAATTATATCGTGAATCAATATTATAATTATCTTTAAATTTTTAACTCTAGATAGAAACATCTATGCAACTAAGTCAAGACTTCAAATGTATCTTTTCTTACTTTTTAATTGGAGTATAATATCATCATAAATCAATCCCAAGTCAAAACAACTTAGTCATAGTTGCTATATAATTCATTCATTGCATTACGTTCTAAAAAAGAGATGACTAAACTTTATAAGATCACAATTCTTAGTAGCCTTTAATAAAGACATAAACTTTACTTGTCACATTATCACAAAGCAACAAATTACCATTTCGAAAAGAATATTAGCAATTACAATACTGAGAGAGAGAAAAAATCTATTTACTCTTAGAATAGTCTAGTGACATCTTAAACTATTGTTAAACATATGCATGCAATAAACTAGTTAGCTACTCTAATTTATAAATGTATAATTTTGGAATTTAAATATAGAGTCAAATACGTCAAAAATCAAGGATTGAATCTAAAAATTATCATAACATTTTATCAAATAAAATCATAGTCTTAGGTTTAAAAACTATCCACAATCACATAAATAAATTAGCTAAGAAAAATCACAACTAAAACAAATAGAAAACAAAGAAGAAAAATAAGAAGAAAAGGAAGAAACTATTGATTTATTTCAATGGTTATATTGCAACTCCTTAATTGACTCTTTTTAATTCCATCTTATCTTTAGCCTTTGATTTCTATGCATCTTATCTTTAGCCTTTGATTTCTATGTATGCCTACAAATTTTCTATAAATTTGTGTCTATAATTTATGGTTGCTTTTGTTGTTAACCATAACTAAATATTGATAATAAAATAATTACAATGTAGTTAGGATTGGGAATGTAGAGATTTAAAACAATTAAAATGATAGTATAATAAATTTGGAACACTTTGGATAAATATTTGATAAAAATGTAAAGATTAAGTGCATATATGGATCGCAAGCTCCAACGCAAATAGACTTAAGTGCCTATAATTTTGACAATTTAATATTTCGACACCTTTATGTATCTTGTATAAATATTTACATTCAGATCCTTCATTGTATGAAAAGTTTATCCTTGTGAGGATTTGATTGGTCTTCTGTCATTTACATATTTTAAGTCAAAAAATAAAAAAAAACACAATTTATAAAATATTTAGGTTTAAATGCAATATTAAAATCTAATTTTCTTAATTAATTTTAGTAAAATCAGAATATATATGCATGTTTTTTAGGCACATATCATGTTACATTTATATGTACCTTTGTATATAATGTGTTACATCTAGCTCTATTTTTGTATGTAACATGTTATATACATCTTTACAATTATATGTAATATATTATTGGCACTTAAAACGGGATCGTCGACGATGGTTGTTGGAATTAGGGATGTCAATGGGGTGGGTGGGGGTAGGGAGGCTATCCTCATCCCCCATTTCAATATTGTTAGTGATGAGGTAGGAATTCTCCATAAGAGGTTTATATGTTTTATTGGTATTGAGTAATACCTACTAATAAATAAATTGAATCTCCAATGGTCTAATTAAGTATGAAATCTTAAGTATATTAACTTATTATGTAATTAAATCTAACAAATTCAAGTTTAGAGTACATATTATTGGTAGAATTAAATTATTCATATTATTAATTTAATAATTATTATAATAAATTTATATTCCATATATTATAAGATTGAATTTTATAATTAAAGTAATTATTTATTGATAGAATATATTTTTTATTAAACATTCATTTTATTTAACTATGAAATTTTAAAAATATATAATATGTTTTAAAAGATATTTTAGGAAAAATTGGATCCAAGAGTAGGTGGGACAAGAAAGGTAACGTGAATCAGAGAGAATATGGGATAAAGGCATTCTCTATCAATGTTAAAATCAGAGTTTTTCATGAATTTCAATTCTTATTGACAAAATTGACATCCCTAGTCAGAACACCGATAAGGTCACTTATCAAGAGTTGGTAGGGTCATCGATCGAGATTTAGTAAGGTCGTTGACAATGGTTGTCGAATATATGGAAGGATCTGACCTTACTTTCATTTTATTAAAGTTAAGAAGTGAGGGTTTTGTAGTCTTTTATTGAGTAATTTAATACCAAACTAAGTGTTCTAGGATGAGTTGTAGCAAGTTAAATAAAATTGATCAATTTATAAAAAATGACTTTTTTAGGCCAAAACTTGTTCTACAAGATCTTCTATGTCAACCATTTTATTTCTAGAACAAGAACACATCACCATGAAGTTAAATTGAAAGATAATCTATGTTTTTATTGATATTTTGTCAATATGAAACATATTTTCTCTTACTATCCAATATCAACAATATAATCAATTACGACTTATTTGAATTCAGAGAAAGGACTTTATTATAGCCCCTAAATAGTTATTTTTGAATATAACAACAAGAAAATTGATCAAAAAGGTAATCTTTGTTTCTTTCAAGTAAATAAGTTTAATTACAAGAGGATAATCTACTTGATCAACCAAGCCAACTCTTACAAAAGTAACAAAAAATGTATTATTAGTTACAGAGATCATTTCGATTATATTAAGAATGAGGATTCAGAATATCAAACATTGATCAATCAAAAAGAGATTCAATAACTAAAAGAAAAATCGATATTTTGGGATCCTTCCTTTCTTCAAACGAAACAAACATGACTATATCTTAATAGAAGAATAGGTGTTTTACTACCAATCATAAGTTTAGCCTTGCACTCAATACTTATACTGGAAATTTTGATCAAGGATTACTTTCTCAATCACCATCTATTTAAGAAATCCCTCCTAAAGCATTTTTTTAAATACAAAAAAATTAGTATTTTCCCACGAATTGGTAAATTAAGTAGAATTCTTTTTTTATACAGGTACAAAATAACAAATGTTGAGTCAATCTTCTTGAATCATTGGACTAATGGTATCAATTATTATTCAATATATTGTGGTCAAAACGTTGATGAATCAGGTGAAATGTACGGAAAGAGAGGATTCATCTCTGTAGCATCACAATTTATATTAACATAACTCGTATGTAGAGTTTCCGAAAAGAAGGCAACCTATAGGGTTTGGAAAGAAATATCTCCATAGATACAAAATTAATCTAACCAACTTAATCCAAACTAATTCAAATAGTTTGATTTGGATTGATTTTATAATTTTTATTGAATCAAATCCGTTCTTAATTTTTTAAAAACCAACTTTATTAGTTATGTTTTCAGTTTTAGTGAAAATTCGAACCAACTCATTTTATGTGCACCCTTAGATATCATGTTATAATTTATTAGGAAACAAACTCTTTTAAAAGCTTAAACTATTAGGAGGATATCCAATAATATTTTATACACTTATCACGCCCATGGCAATATGCGCAATTCAACTAGTTGATGTTACTAAGTTTTGAGCATATATCCTTCATTTCTACTACCATGTTAGAAGTTGTTTAGAAACCAACTATCCCCAAAACTTAAGCAATTGAAAGAATGATCAATACTAATTTTATAAATATATTACTCTCCCGCTAGTGTTGGCTTTATACACTAAGCAAGTTAAACACTTATAATTTAATAAGGGTTTGAACACATGACATTTAGATCCAACATCATCTTAAAAGTATGTTAGGAAGTTAACTTTCCCAAAAGCTTAAACTATTTGAAGAATGATCGACAATACTTTTATATGTCTATCACTTCCTTACAAGTATTGGCTCTATGTATTATGCAAGTCAAACACTTGCAATTCAATAATTAGCATTATTGAGTTTTGAACAAATGATCTCTCGCACTCTGATATCATGTTAGAAGTTGTTGGGAAATCAACTCTCCTAAAAACATAAGTTATTAACATTACTTTTATAATTAAACATGAAACATGCATAAGTCTCAAATGAATAGTTAACAACTAATATAATGATGTGTCATAGATTACACGTTTAATTGGTTATTAATTGCAAAAATTGGACCTATCTATTAATAATTAAAAGTGTGTGTATCTTTTTGTAAAAATATAATTTGAGTATCTATGTATATATCAAAGAAAAAAAATTGGGTACTTTTTTATAAAAAAATAATGATTTGTGTATCTATGCGTATAACCCACAAAAATTTGGGTGCCTATTTATAAATTTTTTTTGAATACCTATGTGTATAATTGGCAAAAAATTGGGCACCTTTGGGATCGTTTAGCTTCAATTTTTTACATCTATTACTACGACGTGAGCTCTATGCACTAAGGAGATCAAATACTTATAATTTAACAATTTAAATTATTAAGATTGAACACAATCTCTATATTTGATGCATGTGAGAAGTAGTTAAAAAAATAAATTTCATAAAAACTTAAGCTATTGGAAGAATGATTAACTATATTTTTATATATTTATGAAATAAGTGCATATAAATATTATAGGCCCTCTTGTAATAAATTACATTTTTTAAATAATTGATTTAGTAATAATTTTTAATATTTTATGAGAACTTAAAAGATGTGTACAAAAATCTGTAATTCTAATTTTTATAATATGATATATACTCTTATCTTATGGTGATTTAATTTTTTACACATTTGTATAATTTATATACCATATAATAGGATTTAACTTAATGCTAAAACATAAATTACAAAGTGAATGTGTTTAATATGCGCTAACATAAAGGTACTTACTAAAAACAATTCTTTATTCTCCAATCCCACAACTACTACCTAATGATCAAAATAAAATAAAAATAAAGACCGCAAAGTTGTCCCTTGTTACATTTCTCATAAACTTTCGTTGAGAATGATCGTACGTATAATCTAATATTAATTATAGAACTAATGATACCTAGATCAGACTTATAGAAAATATCCAAAACGGGACATAAATTAATACCAATTTGGTGAGCAACACAGGATAAGAGTTGCATGAAATGTTTAAATATAGATTTGATTATGGAATTATTTAATACATAATTACTAGTTTAGAAACAAAAAGCCTAAAATGGTTTTAGAATGGAATAATTATTTATAATGATGTAGTATTTTAGTCCAATAAAATTTAAAATTAGTGTTAATATTATTTTTAAAAAATCTAATATCTAATATATATAAAGTGAGAAAAAAATCTAATTAATAAGAATTATATTTTATAAATAATGAATGATACCACCTTTAAAATGAGATGACACCAACGCTAATTCATTTTATAAGAATAAGGTGTGTTGAGCTGTTAGTTCATCGTATAGTATAATATTAATTAATTTTATCCAAGAAATAGCTTGGTCATTACGAGATATAAATATATAAATCTTGAAAAAATTATTATGCTTTATCTCTTGATAGAATATTTAATTATATAATACAATTTCATTTTTTATACTTTCATGCGAGGCGACTCGTACGGGGAGAATTAGGGAAATTGGGTTGGGTTAGGGTACTTTAACTTGGTATTTTTTTTATTAAGATATAATTTTTAATAATTTTGTAAATAAAATAAAAAAAATGATCCCTTTTATTATAATAAAATTACTATAAGTAAATAAAAATAAAATAATTAATATAATTTTTTTATTTTAAAAAATATCTTACATCTATATATCATATAAAATACAATTTTATTTATTATTAAATAGTTATAAGACAAATTTTTATAGGTTACAATCTCAATATACAATAAATGTTGACTTCTGATTGCCCAAAATATTTTTTGTCATGATTCTCCCTAGCATGCATATACGTTGGTTTTTAACATAAAACAATATATATGTTTTTTATTTTTAAATAAATGATATACATATATTTTAAAAAAATAATTAAGTAATATAAAAATTGAATAATTAAAATAAAAAAATCAACTAAATAAATAATCTAGATTTGTTGACGACTCGACGGCAAGGAGAGAAGGACCCAATGTTAACTAAATAAATACTCATTTTTGTATAACCTCGTAATAATAGATCGAGTATATACACCATTCCGTACATTTAGTATGTATATGTTTTTCTTGCCAACATGTACACGTCTTTTTTGGGACTTGTACTGTATCTTTTATAATATTTTATGGATTTAAGTGCGCAAGCATATTTAAATAAATTAAAACAAGGGGCACAACATATTTAAATAGATTATAAAAAATAAAAATACAAGCATGTTTAAATAAATTTTAAAAATAATTAAAGTATATTTTTGGTTAAATTGATTGAATATGATATTTTCACAATTTAATTATTATTATTATTATTATTATAACTATTTTTTATTAATAACAATTTATTCAATAATATTGAAATAAAATATGATTAGATATATTAATAAATAGACAAATAGTCGTGCATTATTGCAGTAATAATAGTAATTTAATTTACAACAATATATTATTACACGTTATAATTTACACACATGTAACAGCATAATTTGTTTTTTGTTTTTTCCAAAATAGCTTTGTGGTTTTTATTATGGAAATGTACCTTTGTTGGTGTCCTTTCAAATAAGAAATTTAATGTGGATACTTGTGGTTAAGATGTGTACGTTCTACACATCAAGCTATAATTTAAATAAAAACATTAATTTATTGTTTGATCCCGAAATAATATTTGAATAAGTATTTTTATTTTTTTAAATCATGTTTTTTTCCAATGGTATTAACTATTAATAGATGAAGGGTATGAAAATTGTGAGAATCAATAATGCTTGTTTTATTTTAAGGATGGTATATTTAATCATAAGTATGAGATTATATCCTATTCTTAGAGGAGCACACTAATCAATGATGTGAATATGATATGTTTTTTTAATTTTCACATATATTATTATTGTAAATGATGCGATAAAATATTATTAGTAATTATAATAAAATTTATAAAATTATATTTATTAAAATAATAGTTAAAATATGTGACAATAGTATAATTATTTATAAAAAAATTGTTAACATAAAATGAAAAAATTAAACTGAGATAAAACTATATGAAAAGCATATCAGTGAATCACCGTATTATTAGATATTAAATTATCATTTTGATAATTATTTTTCATTATTATTAGTTTTATCACATAATAATAACGTTAAAGAATAATTAACTATTGAAATATAATATAATTTATTAAAATAAAATAAATAGTTAATATATTTTTATAATAATAATAATAATAATAAAAATAATTATGCAAATATGATTTTAATATTTGCTTGAAAAAAAATATTGAGTAGAAGTAGTTTTTATTATCTTTTTTTTTAATTTTTAGAGGAAGCCCCAAAATACATGTTTTTAAAATTTAAATGAAAATTTCAAAAAAAGATTTAAATGAATTTAATTACAAAATAATATACATAGCTTGTACATTGTAATATAATGTACAGGTTATTATAATACCTATTGAACTGTATACAACTTAATGTAGGTTTTATTTAAAGACTTGTTAAAATTTAAAATTCTGTTTAAATTAATATCCTTACTTCTCGTTTTGGTGTATCAAGAATATATAAATAGGATTATAACTTAAAAAATAATTAAATCATCCTTTAAAAAAAACATTTTTTCATCTGTCATACTATAATAATTAAAAGTACGCCTTCTCTTTTTGGTGGGATTTGTCCGAGTGGGCAGGATAAACGGCAAAAAGGGTACAAATATGAAAAAAGGTAAGAATCGTGGAGGTCGCGACGTCCCGTTAGAATCTCTCTCTTACCCCAAAAGTTCATATAAAATGCACCCCCATGAATATCTTTAGCTCGCAGCAACAAAAGGGGAGAGAGAGAGAGAGAGGGAGTTTTATTCAAACAACAAAAAATCATTCATGCGTATTGAAATTGTGCCTTGTGTATTAGTACAAAATTAGGTTTTAAATTGAGTGGAACAAGGAGGACACTCAATCTCTTTGCTTCGTTCAAAACATAGATTTCTCAAACAGAGGAAAAAAAGAGAGATATTTTTCTTGGCTTGAAGAATATACCATCCCTTTCTTGTAAGCCTCCGCTGAATTCCCTTTAAATTTTTCTCTCTTCTTATGTTGATGGTTTTGCCTTTATGTCCATTGTTTCTTAAAGTTATTCACTTTTTGGCATCTGGGTTTGTTTCGTTTCTTTTTCTGGGTGCTTTCTGGTTCTTGTATTTCTTATGATATGTCATATCTCAGGAGATTTTCTCTTCTCTTTAATGGGTTTTTTTCTTTTGCCTTGATGATTGATATTTCTATTTAGTTTGGTAAGCACTTACATTAAAACTTATTTTTCTTAATTTCAGATAAAAGGTGTCCTTTCTTAATTTGATTCATGTCCCTTCTATGCTTCATATTGTCTTATCCATTTCGAAAAACTTAATGGGATTTTTACTTATTCGGTTGAGCTTTCAACCTTTTATGCAACCCTGTCTGTTTTGAATTCTGTTTGGACTAATTCCTTGTCTTTCCCACCATCAATCTATGTTACTTGGTCTATAAAAAAATGTTACTTGGACTATTCTTTTTTAGTGAAGTCTTCGTAAGTGACATGAGATGAAAATATGGGTGTGGTTACTCAAAAACTCTAATTTGATTCAAATTTGCATAAAATTTAGAAAAGAGGTGTGTCCGACGAAAAATTTACGACTTTCATTGTCTAAAAGAGTCCGTGTAACGTAGTCATTAATGCCTTTATCAATAGAAAAACGTGTCTTGCACTTGTGAAACCTTTAAAATCCATTCCCAAAGTGGTTTAATGAGCACCCGTTAGTCGTTTCAACTTTGTAATTAGCTCATTGAGAAAAAATGATTTGTTGTTAATTATATAATAATTTACTTTGTATTTACAGAAGTTAATTAAGAGGAAGGAAAAGTGCTTCTTCAAGAGGTGTATGTAAGAATTATTGAGTTCTCTGTATTATGTAGATTTTGAAGATGGGAGAACACTTTGTATTATTGATGGATCGATTACTCACTGAATCAACTTTAGAAGCTGCAATTGAGAGTGGAAACCGTTCAATTCAATCTGCAACTTCACTGGCCAATGACAAAAAAGTTGATGACTCTACAAAGAAGGTTGTTTGTGGGAATATATCATCTACAGGCAAAATAGTCGAATGCAGGATATGCCAAGATGAAGATGACGATTCAAATATGGAGGTTCCTTGCTCTTGCTGTGGAAGCCTCAAGGTATAGTTGGTACATTGCCAAATAACAAACTTTTGTTATTGTTGTAATGTGAATTTCAATTTAGATATGCTTCCAAGTCTGGATTTAAGCTTTTTTTCATTTTGAATTGTGTGATGAATTGTTGAAAACTTCAAACTGTTACTCGCCTGCCTGGTATAGAGTTGAATTTTTAATAAGAGTAATGGTATATTTATCCCAAGTCAAGGTGATAGACTGTCATTTGACTCTGCAACTATAGGCTAGCATCTAATTTTTGTGAGGCTATCAATTGCAGAAGCTAATAAACTTTGATGCCTCACTTGGGAGTATCCTAAGTTAGGATGTCTAGCGTTTTTCTTTCAGTTATTAATGGTCTAAAAGTGCTCAAAGTATATCAAGTGTTTGTCACCTTCTAGGCTAGTCATTAAGAAAAATCCTCTTCAGCATTGTAGAAGAATTTGACAAAGAGAAATACTATTCTCATTGACTAGAACTTTTGAAGCATGATTTTAGCTCAGAAGATGTTGGGTTTATTTTATCATTCAATGTATGTTGCTAAGGAAAGATTTCAATCTAGCTGTGCTTAACATATGTTTGGAACTGCCAACTATATATTGAAGCTGACCTTCCCCTCCTTGTCTATGTTACATGGACTCCTTTAGAATACCAAAAGTCGTAAATTTTTAAATATGCATTTGGTCGTTGGAAACACCCATTTTTCTTAATTTTTGTAAAGTTCCACTAAATTAGAGTGTCCAAGTACACATATTGATGTCCATGTCATGTCGTTTGGACACAAGTATTTCACGAAAATAAAGAGTCCAAGTAACATAGCTCCTACTTGCTAATAATCATCCCCAAAGCCCAATTGACAATGTAATTCTCCTGTTCAGTTGATGCATTGTAGCATTCAAAGACCTTTTCCTTAAATTTCTCTTTTACTTGTGACCCAAAAGCCAAAAAGAGAAAGGAAAAAAAGGATAAGAAACTTTGTTTCTTGTTATATTAAGAATTGAAGCAGCAGAATTTAACTAATGTTTTCCTTAATATGTAGGCTATTGGTCTTTGTTTTTCACCACTTGCAATTTCATCAGTATATTATTAACCTGCTATGGTATGATTAGGAGTTAGAAGAGTTCATTTCATTTTTTAATGGTGATATTATTGAATATGAATTTTATTGTTTTGCAGTATGCCCACCGCAGATGTGTACAAAGATGGTGTAATGAGAAAGGTGATACTATGTGTGAGATATGCCATCAGGTGTGTGATACTAATCCTATATTCTTTGTTTACCCTATCAAAGTGTAAATAATTAGCATTTTTATTGAGATTAATTTAGATAGTTCAAATTTCAGCAATTCAAACCAGGCTACACAGCTCCACCTCCCCTGTTTCAGTTTAGTCATATTCCCATGAACTTCAGGTGAATATCTATGTCATAATCTTTGTGGTTTGTGGTTTTTTTTTTTAAATAACTACACTATTTATGCCACCATAACTATTCAAAATCCATGCTTTCTACATGTCGAAATAAACTATATAGCGTTGAGTCATAGCTCGTTGGTAATTAATAGTGTTATTCAGATGTCACTTGCTTTCTTACTTTCATCAATGCAGGGGAAATTGGGAGATTTCTAGAAGGGATATAAATAGACCTCGTATTATAGCTATGGTTTCAACTGATCAAAACCCCCTTGGTCATGACTTTGATGACTATTCAATTTCTACACCACGAAGTGTCACTTATTGTCGTTTTGTCGCTTTCATTGTAATGATCTCTCTCTCATGCACACACTACTCAATTTTTTACATCTAACAACTTCTTGTCAATACACAATTTTTTTTACTTTTAGATTTAAGAAGGTTATATAGATAATCTCTTCACAAGGTAATTGATTAATTAAGTATTGTTCTATATTCTAACAACTTATCACCTGTTTCTTATTGGCAGTTCATGGTTCTTTTAGTTTTAAGGCATACCCTTCCCCTAATAATGAGTGGAACAAGTGAATACTCTTTTCCACTTTTAATGGTAAATACTAGATATATATTGTTCAAGCATCCATTTTCATTGCCAATTTAAATTTTAACTGACCTTTTTCTACGCCTTTACAGTTGATATGCCTACGAATTGTTGGCACTGTTCTGCCAATATATGTCATGGTGAGAGCAGTGACTGCTGTGCAGCGTCGTCGCAGCCAACAAGTAAGTTCATATTTTCAATATGACTTCATGGGGCTTAAACCATCTTCCAAAACTATTCTTATTGCTAATTCAATTTAATTATCTGTTTATATTCTTGGTTTTATTGTTGAGCAGGTGCTTCCCATTTCATCAATTGCTTCTTCTAATAATGAAGCTGAAGAAGAGTTGACGCAACGACCTCAGCCCCATATAATACGTGTTAATTAATATACATATATATGGAGACGCTTGAAATACAGGCCAACAAGTACCAAAGCTGTAGAGAAAGATTCAGTAAGCTGGTCTTTTAAAGAGAGAAGTTTTAATATACAGAAGAAATCATAGGTAATTATTTGGGAAAACAAAGTATGTCTCAACTCTGTCAATAAGGTGTAATGTCATAAGATGTTTATAAAAGGAGTAATTCTTTATGGCACCAAAACCACGTAGGTGAATAGACTCATGATCATTGATTAGATTTCATATAAATTCAAAGAATTGTTAGATTTGTGACCCTTAAGTAGTATTAAGTGGTGTAAGAGTGTTATAAAGTGTTTTCCTTACAGAAATATACGGGTCTTGACATGTTATACCCCGTATACAGAAATATCCTACTGTGTATATATAAGTTATACCAAAGGAAATGTACAGCAAGTAATGTACCCATTTTTTATGCTAGAAGGAAAATGTACCGTTTGTTAATAGGATGAAATATGAAGTTCACGCAAAAGAAGCAAAAAAGCAATTTAAATAAATAAATTTTGTTGAAATTTTATTATGGTTGACTTTTTTCTAAATAATTTTATATAAATTTTACTTTTATCATTGTTCATAACTCATAATATATATATATATATATATTAAAGAGGTTTTTCTTTCCATCCCATTTGTTCTATGTCATATTGCCTGTGGATACTACTACAAATTTCAAACAATTTCGTCACTTTCCCGCACTAAAAGGCTGTTTGCGACTTACGATTGACAAACATGCATTTCGCTATTTAGTATTGATTTTTAATTGTTTTAATTAACTACTTTATTATTGAAATATCTTTCAATTAACTGATCGAAAAAAAATTTAGTATCTTATTTATGGTACATCCATGTAAATCCACATGATACATAAATGATTTTAGAATTATAATTGAATTAGTTAATTTATGATATAGGTATTTAATTGAAAGATATTTTAATAATAAAATATTTAATTAAAAGAAAAAATATTAAAAATAATAAATTAAGAATGTTCACCTAACATTAGTATCCAAATAAGTATTTATCCTATTTTTTTAAAAAAACTATCTAATTGATTGAATTTGAGAGTAAACAAAGTATACATTTTTCTTATAGGTTAGTGGATATCTAGTATATTTTTTAAAATTTTAAAAATTGATCTAATAGACTCGATTAAAGGTTTTTCATTTAATAAAACCAACAAAAATCAATACAATTTACTTATATTATAAATAAATTTTAATTTTATTATAATTATAATATTTATACATATTAATTAATAAATTTATCACTCTTTATAAATTCTAATTTTAAACTTAATTATTTTCTTGCAAAATAAATATTTTTTTTCTTTTTGAATAAGAAGATAAACAAGTTTTAACAAATTTTTCTTACTAATTATGCATGAGTTTTATTTCTCATTTTTTTCTAAATTCTAATTATTTAGACAATCTTTATTATCATGCTTTACTCCATATCGATAAACATTTCCTAATAGTAACATAGATAATAGATATAATATATTAATAATTATTCTTAATTATAGGTTATACTTTTGTAAAGATATGTTTGATAAAAAAAATAATGTCTAAAATAGTTAAATTAACTACTCATAAATTGACTTTATAGGTTGTCTTGAATGTCATTTTTTGAGAGTTTATAGGTATAATAAGGTTTTTGGTTTTCTAAAAGTTTGAAAAATAATCCAATAATAAATCGAACTATCCACACCCAATCTTAGAGAGAGATGTTATGCTTATGGATTTTGGCCCAATTTCATGATTTGTGAAATGCATTTGTTTTTGTTTTTTATATATATTTTGAGTTGTTTGATTGGTTCTAAGAGTATTAAATTGACCAAATTGACAGAGCTTATAAATTATAATGCTAAACTTTATTATAGCATGTTAGTTAATTATGGTTTGTTAGATCTTACTACTAATTACAACTATTTTACATATTTAGGTAATATACAAAATAATAAAAGGTTACGCAACAATTCAAAGTCTAACCATCATTAATATCACACTAATACCACTAGACTAAGCCTGATTTTGATTAGTTATTAACATATACCTATTTATTACAATGAATAGATTTTAGAAGTTTTAGATTTTGGGTTTTGACCTAGTCCGTTACAGGCATTTGGTAATACGATGTTACTATTTTATACTCATAGGTTATGCTGTATCATATCAAGTAGAAATTTAGTAGGTTATGTCATGTTGGCTCATTGTACCTTATGTAGTTTAGAATGAGCAATGACATGATGGTGTTGAGAAGCATATTCAAGCAACATTCACACTATTGGTGCTCTATATGTCAAATTGTTAATTCTAGAAAGGTTATGGGTGCTAGGTATTCCTCATCCTTCCCATGAATGAGATAAACAGACATACTCACCCTAAGGAATGATTGAAAGTTGAAAATCTCAATATGTAGGAACAATTGCATATAGGTGAATTCAAATTTCAATCCAAATAAGAAATCATGACTTAGATAAAAGGCGGATAAGTCAACCTATAAAATCTTTTTGATAACTCTATTTAAGCTCAATCAAGTAGACATCACAATGTGAATTAAACAAATAACACAATGAAATATATATATATATAATAACAATAACAAGCTTAATTCAATACAACATAAAAACAACTAGCAAACAAGAAAGAAAGATATATGGTAAAAACACAAGTAATAATATGTCTTATAGACTCCTGTCCAAGCTAGCAACATGCTTTAAACAAGAAGAATAACACACATAATGTGTATCAAATAATCATACTAGGAGACCTATAAAAGACTTTAAATCACTACATGACCTCCTATGTGTAAACATGTTCGATAAATAATGATTGTACTCTCACTATATTAGAGCATATATAGCATAGTATATAACAAGGTAAACCCATATAGGATAAAGGTCTTATGGGATAACATTCTTGGGTTACTTAAGATAATAATTTGGCAATAAGAAACTCATAATAAAAGCAAAAAAGTATATGCCTATTATTTGGAGTACTATGCTAAAATGCACCTAAGTTGCCTCTATTTTGTATCAATACAACACCTAATCCAAGTTAATCCAAGCTTATCCCCAAAGCTCTATCCCCATGTAATATGGTCAACTATTGATGGATTAACCTCCTAATATGCATAAGCATAAGCTCTTCACCTATGGACTCCATTACACTCTTGCAACACCAAGCTGACACACGAAACATCACTATATAGGCTCACATAAACTTCTCACCTATGGAACATGTTGTGACCTCGTAACACCCAACCAACAAATAGTACACCAACACATAGGCTCCTTACCTATGCACAATGTTGCGACCTCACAACACTCAGTTGATACACAAAATAACACTATAAAGGCTTATCACCTACGAACATTGTCGCATCCATATAACTCTTAACTAACACACAACAACTCAACATTGAGAGAAAATCCTAAAAATGATGTGATTGGTCACTAGCCAACTATGCATTTAAATCTCAACAAAACCTCACTCAATTTAATATTTTACACTAAACCTAGTGTTTAAAAAATATGAGAGGGACTTATCTTTCATGTCCTACATCCTATAAATGACACACTATATACTGAACTCAGAATTTAAAAGGAAACAAAAAACCAAGAACGGATAAAAACAATTTGGTGCCTAAAGGACAGAGCTTCCTCTCTAGATTTTGGCCAAAGAATCAAGGAAAAACTTGAAATTATAGAAAATCTTTAGCCCCCTATCCGACCACCTTAACGAAGGTAAATGTCGCCAAAGCTCATTGACCACCTCAATAAGCCATCAATGGCCCCTTGGCTAGCCCTCATTGACCCTTTAATAAACTCATCAAAAACCATACAGAAAGGCTTTTCAGACACAGAGATATGTCTAGTCCCCAAAAGGAAAACACAATAATAAACAAACATCCAACAATGTAAACATATGCAATCTAAAATAATGAGTACGTATAACAAGCAAATAGTAAACTACATGCTAAGTAATATTGAGCCATCAATAACAAATCTTTCAAAGGATATATAGAAACGTAAAATAAAATACAAACTCCTTATTTTGCACACAAGAATTCCGACAATAAAATGACGAGACTTATAATCTCCTACTTTTGCTTTCCATGATAAAACACTATACAAATCTAATACATGCAAGACATCATATATAATATACTCATGCAAGATATACTTAAGGAATTCATTCCTATAAATAAACTCCAACATACAACCAAGATACCCTCAACACACCTAACTCTAGTACGCTCGCCTTGCTATGCTCCTTCTGTCTTAATGAATCACCAAATCCATATTCATAATATAATCCATGTAACAAGCATGCATCATCCACTAAGTTGATCGAACAAAGCTTTAACCCTATTGTTTTGTCTGTTACACTTATACCAACACACATGAAAAAACACATAATCATGAAAAGTAAACATGTAGACATATAATGTAATCTAACACCTATTATCAACTCACTCCTACACATGTATATAATAATAGGCTAAGTACACCTATCATGTAACACATAAGCAAACACAATCTACATATAGCATAGAGATGTAGAATCCCCATAAGCATATGTAATACTCTTTTTAAGTGTATGTATATAAGGCAACAGAGATGAAATACAAACTACATTCATCAACCAATGCAAACTACAT
This sequence comes from Hippophae tibetana, assembly GCA_037013495.1. Lineage (NCBI taxonomy): Eukaryota > Viridiplantae > Streptophyta > Magnoliopsida > Rosales > Elaeagnaceae > Hippophae > Hippophae tibetana. The sequence goes on from CM072810.1 coordinate 106,971,927, forward strand.
AAGCAATACAAATTACACTCATCAATCAATACAAACTATATAATAGGCAAACACAATGCATAAACAAACATAAGTTGTGTACACTTCTCCTCATTTTGTCATGTAAAGTCAAACCTAGCACGTACATAGGTATGTAACACACCACACACCTATATACAGGAAATAAGTCATTCAAAAATGTATGCAATCCTAAAAGTCTTGTAAAACAAACAATAACACTAAGGTAAAAACACAAAACAATAACAAACTAAATGCACAAACAAACCAAGAAATATGCATACGAAAAATATCTCCCTAATGCGATACATAGAATATAGCCCCATCTTTACATGTTGTGGGAAGGAATAAGAGACTTTACAATGCACTTATAATACCTCAACATGATGGATGATTAAGCACCATGATCGATGTAATTTTACATATATTTTTGTGTATCAATTATCATATATTTACATGATTTATGATTTCCTATGTGTTTATGTGCTTACTTGGTATTGTACAAGTGTTACAGGACAATAGGAGCAAAAAGAGGTAAAAATATGTATATAAAATAGGAAGGTAATTTTGGAACAACAAAGTGTGTTGTGACATGGTTTATTGTATGTCATAGTCCAGTCCTTTTGGGGTTCTATTATGGGTTCATAAATTTGTCGCATGTTGCGGCATGAAATGCTGCGTGCCATGGCCTATGTGTCAAAAATTACATATTAACACTCAGTTATCCAATATTTTTCATCACACTTGTTTCTCTTTTAACCTAATAGTATAAATAGGCTAATTAGGGTTCATCATAAAGACTTTTATATTTGGCTGGAAGGAATTAAATGAGAAAAAAAAAGAAAATTCCAAGACACAGTCGTAAGATTTCTTCCTCTTTTCTTTTTTTTCATGAATATTATTCTATTTTTAATGTTTTCTATATCTAGCAAAACTTTTAATGTGATTGTGGGAAATTTCAAGCCCTAGACTATGTTTTAAATTAATTTAATATCATGATAAATTTTAGTTTCAATTATTGATTCTTCATGTGTTCAATTCTATGTTTAATGTCAAAACTATGAATGTTGTAGATTACGTAACCAATTAGTTATTACATAATTATGTTTATATCTAATATAAGATCACTACTACAAAATATGACATTTAAGTCGATATGTAAAGTCAGTTTTTGGAAAAAAATGACTCATAATGAATTTAAAGTCAGTTCATTGTAAAATCGATGCTACATATGGATGCAGTGTCGGTTCGACACGTCAACCGACGGTAATACAAATGGATTTGTCCTTTTATCTTCTTTCTTCCCCCATTAGACACAATTTTTAATTTGTAACGTTGTAAAAAACACCCCAAAACCCAAAACTGAGCTTTATTTTCTCCACTCTTTCTCATTTTCTAACCACCTATTACCACCAATTTCAGCACCGTTTAGTGAGTTTTCTTCCTTTATAAATTATCTTCCAAATCTCCTATTTTTTTGAGTGAAATACTCAAATAATTTTATACCCATTTTCTTACTTACAAAACACCTTCTTTTTTTCTTCATTTTCTTCATTTTGTTACTTCATTTACTCTTGTAAGTATTTCTATTAATCCTACGCACTTATTATTCACTTTGCGTTATTTTTTTGTATATTATGTGTATTATTTTTTGTATTATGTATATTATTATTTTTATTATGTAGATTTTATATAAGTATTTCGTAATAAAATAAATTTATATATATATATATGATTTAAGGTTGGTGTTTAATTTATTTATTTATGTTAAAATGAAATGGAAAAGACATGATTTAATAATATGATGCTTATTAAAATATATGTGATTTGAAGTAGTGTAGTAGTGGATGTTAGCATGTAATCACTAATACTCTTATTCAAAATAATACCATATATTTTCTGTCATAAGTAATGTTGAATACATTTACTAAAGGTTAAACGATTGTTCTAATCTTACCTAGTTTAATTATCACCTTTTTATATTTTTATGCAATGAACGAATTAAATCTAATAAGTGAATTTCTAAGTTGTTCAGAATTTAGACTTGTTAATAGATTGTATAATTAATCATTATATAATAAAAAAGAAAGCAGGCCTAGACTTTTAAAGCTAAAGTTAAGAATTTAAGAATGATTTGAGATTACGATATTAATTTAGGATTCAATAAACTAAATATCGATTCGTGACATTATTAGTTTAATTGTAGGTTAGTGATGAGATAGTCTCATAATTACATATTTCTTGCATTCGTATTCAATTTATATTTGTTTGCTTTATGTTATTTTCCTTAAAATCAATCATAAACTCTATTTTACTAGTTTTAAATAATTTACTAACAAACTAGTAATTAAAAGTATATATTATAAACAATCCTCGAGGGTATGATAATTTTTGTTCTTAAACTAGTTATCATTTGTGCATTGATCAGATATACTTGTGTGTTCTAAATCGTGTCAATATTTTGACGTCGTTGTGGAGGATTAACTTTAAATTTTCACCACTAATTATTAGTTTTATTTTTATTTTTATTTTTACTTTTAAACTTTTCTATTTTAATTTATTAATTTTTCTAAGTTTTAATTCTCGGTAAGACATTGAATGCAACAATGGCATTCTCACAACTTGATATCAAAAGGATAATTAGATCCATTGCAAGAAAATACAATTGAATCTACTTTTTGAAGTGACTTAGAAATCGAACAAAAAACATGGAAATTATTGATCCAATGAAGGAGTTAGTCTTTTATTTCAAAAATTTCAATAAAATCTTAGGCTTTATTATGGTAAAGGATCAGACAATTTTAGTTTATCAAAATTAATATTATGTGTTTACTAATTACTGATCTTAATCATTGTATCTTACAAGATAAGACATCCATAGATTCTCAAGAACTTAGGTGAAAAGACGAATGGTTTTAAGGACATCGTATGAAACACAACTTAATGATCTGTAAACCTTTTTATTTTAAAATTTTCAGTTTGTATTTAATCTATACTTTTAGTATTGAATTATTTAAATCCATTTTATTCTTTTAGTTTCTAATTATCTATTTGTTCTATCTCATCTTATAAACAATTGTATTGTGTTCTTTTGAATAAATGAAAGAAGTTTTATTGTGTTATTGGTTGATATAATAAAAATATTTTTAAGCATATTGTTTATAACATAAAGGTTAAATAGTATTTATAAGACATGTTTGTTAAATAACATTAAAAATTATGATAACATAATTTTTATATAGTTATGTGTTTAGTTATAAAATCGGGCTATATTATACACAAATAAAAATAATATAATTATGCAATAATTTAATCCAACCAAGGTATAAATAGTATTTGACATTTAGTTTATTCGAATTTTTAATTTTAAAATTATGTCTTGAATTTTCTTTCACCTATACTTAAAAATAATATTTTATTTTTATTTTTTAAAATGTAAGCTTTTATTTTTTTAAATGTAAGAAAAATATAAAAAATAAATTAAATATTAATTTAAATAAATTTTTATAATGAAATATGTTTGACCGATAAAAAAATTGCATGAAATAAATTATATAACATTTTAAATATAAATTTCTTTGTTGAAATATTTATATTTAATTTTATTTGACTATATTATATATATAATCATCACACATTATATGGATTTATTGTAATATAATTCAATATATTCTAACCATATATAATTTTACTTAAATTATTCAATATAATATATCAAACATATTTATAATATCTAAATATTTATCAATCTTACACTTTAATCCTTAACTTTTTTATTATATTTAGTCATTAAAATTTTAATTCTAGTCTTTGAGTAAATTTATTAAATTTTTTAAAAAATAATAAATTATTAAAAAAATTAAAAAATAATTAATAATAAATTATAATTGAACATTGAGGTTTAGTATTATAAATATAGTGTAATTATAAAGTTTACTGCTCATTTTATTTTTGAAATAAAAATTATAAAAATTTATAATATACTAAATTTATATTATACTTATAATTATTAATATTTATGTATTAAATAAAATAATTTTTCGATTGAATGGCCAGCATTAAAGCAACGAGCTCACAAGCAACATCCACCTCCCCTTTTCACACGTACAGACTCCTTCTCTTCCATGGCTTTCCTTCTTCATTTACTCTCAAATCCTTCTCATTCTACTTTCTTCATTCTCTCCAGACTCCCTTAATGGCTTTATTTCACCCATTTTTATGCCATGATTCTCTCTCCTTCTCCATCATATCCCCCTCTTTTAAACCATCTCTCACTACCAAATTCTTATTTCCTCTCCCTCCTTCATCGTACCCTCTCAAACCATTGCCAACAAAGAAGAACAAAAAATTGTTTGTATCCAGTGCAGTTGCAGACAATATTAAAGCCGTGTCTTCATTTGATCAAAAAGAAGAGGATGATCATAAGATTATACTGGGTCCTACCACTGAGGAAGAGCGCAGAGGAGAGAGAGTCGTTGCGGATTATGATTGGACCGAGGAATGGTACCCACTGTACCTCACTAAGGACGTGCCAGATGATGCACCTTTGGGTCTCACTGTTTTTGATAAACAGCTTGTTTTATACAGTGATGACTCTGGGAAGCTTCGCTGTTTTGAAGATCGATGCCCTCACAGGTAATGAAATGTCTCTATACTTGTTTTTCGTTGTTTTCAATTGTCTATTTATTGTTGACTTGTGAAATCAAAGTTTTCTATTCTTTTTAGGGTTTTCATTTATTCTCGTTTTAGGATCCATTTTTTGAATTTTAAGAGTTTTGTTAGATACGCAGTAGTAATACCATTTGGATATAGTGTAACAAATTGTGCACAAAAAATACTAACCGTTCTTCTTAGCCCTATGTTTGGATCATGTTTAGATTTGCAGGGAAAGAAAACTGAGGAAAATTAAGAGGGAAAAAAGTTACTTTTCTTTAGCTGATTTTTATTAAATATGGATTATGCCGATGGATTAAATATCATAATATTCTCGATATATTCACGATATTTACCCATTTAGAAAGGTACCAATATGGATGGAGGGGCATAAGCCCCCTGCAAATTTTTTCATATTTTGCATTTATGTGTGTGCCATATTTTTCAACGAAAAAAATGTAGTAGTAGGCTCTTAAATTTTTCCCAATTTTTATGCATTGTATTTACAAATGTGTCGCCGTATTTTACAATAAAAAAAAATAGTGTAGGAGTGCCCTTCAATTCTATGATTGATTTGAACTTTACTTTTTCATATTTATTCATTTAACATTCCCCTTTTCTTTTGCTCTTATATATATTTTTATCCATTGTTCTTTTATAAAATAGTAAAGTTTTGACATCTTCACATAAAAGTTGTGCTCCTCGACGTTATCATTTGAATTTTATTTCCTTTTATTACATTATATACCCATTTAAAATTTTCATTTACTTTTTCCTTTGCACTAACCTTATTGATTTTTTGTAAATCATCATCTATTAGAATAATAAAGGGTTACATATCCACAAAAAAACTTTCTTGATTCAGTTTCCTCACCCACTATGTATCGTTTGATTAAAAAATCTCATGGAAGTTTATTTCAACAACTTAACTCTTCCTTATTAATTGTATTGTATATAATCCTGCTCGTTTCATTTTTTCTTTAAATCATTGATGTTTTTACATGTTTATTATAGTGTATATATTTAATTCTTTTAACTGCATTTGATTTTTTTATAGATATTAAACAATACTATTTAATTTTATTGACACTTGATTTTATTTTTATACTTTGTGTAAATTATTCAAAATTATTGAAAATGATTACAATCTGCAAAAAAATTCAAAATTATTAATTTATTGAAAAGAAAAACTATATTATTTCGTTATCACTCAATTAAGAAAACATCAATTTTTATTATTTTCATTTATGTGATATCGAAATTGTCAATTTTCATCATTAACTTCACATGGTGCCTTCTAGGGACTAAAATCATGGCTACGTCCTTGCTACCAATATAAGAAATTTATGTCAATTGCATGGTATAACCGGTTACCACACATTGTTAAACTAAGGGTGCATTTACTAGTTTGTATTGGGAATAAATCTGAATAAATGGGTTGATTTGTTTTCTAGTGTTTGCTAACAGTTCACAATAATCAAGATAACTAGGAAACATATTACCTTTGAAATGTTAAGTAAACATCTAGAATGGAAATTAAGGTGAATAAAATTACCCTTGTAAATAAATTATTATTTATGTTTTATTGATAATTAATATATTAGTTTATCCTATAAAAATAATTAACATTATAATATTTATAATTAATATATTAGTTTTATTTTATAAAAATAATTAACATTATAATATTTATAATTTTAATTAAATATTAAAATGTACTTGATCCATCATCATTTTCTATGAAAAATTAAATAATAAAAACTAATAATATATTTTATAAAAATAATTAACATTATAATATTTATAATTTTAATTAAATATTAAAATGTACTTGATCCATCATCATTTTCTATGAAAAATTAAATAATAAAAACTAATTAAGTAAATTTTAAACCCAAACTAAAGTATAGTAAGATTCAAGCACTTATATTATTTAAAATAAAGAGTTGAAGGTAGTTTGAGGTCTATCCAAAAACAAAAACAAAACAAAACAAAACAAAACAAAAAATTTAGGTATGAGTAAATGTGCTCTTTGGTTTCCCTATACCAATTCTAATCTCCCATCAAAGGTATCTTTGGAAAATTGTATTTTTTAGAGGGTAAAGTTTTCACAAAATTTTATATAAAGTAAAAATAAAAATGCAGGAAAAGGAAACACTCCGGAGGGGGTTTGGGAATTAAGATTTGGGAAACTTTGGGAATAATTTCCTTTTCCTTTCCTGTGCTTTTTTTGTCAAGTAAACAAGCATGGGAAAGGGAGTTATTTGCTTTCTTTCCTTTTCCTTTCACAATTGGTGAACACACCCTAAAGTCAAAAAAGAGTAGGATGAAACAGTTGAAAATTGGGTACTTGAGTGATTAGTTTCTTGGGTTCTGTTTGTTTTTGTTCTGTAAAGAAACTTGCTGAGTACTTTCGATATCACTTGAGGGTGTTATGTCAGGAGATTGTTTACCTTTTTTGCTTCCTGCTACTTGTTGTTCAGAGTCGCAAGTAAAAAAGCTGTTTTGTAGCAACCAAAAAAAAAGTTGTTACTTGATGTTGATTTTCAACTAAGATATGAATAAAATTACAGGGATTGTATTGTACTATGTAATATGTATATGATAGAAAAATATTGGCCTTAACATGTATTTAGGTTGGCAAAGTTGTCAGAAGGGCAATTGATAGATGGCAGATTGGAATGTTTGTATCATGGTTGGCAATTTGAAGGGGAAGGAAAATGTGTAAAGATCCCTCAGGTGTGTATTCTTTATGTTTGTCACATGAATGCCTTTGCAGTTTTTGTAACCAAATCTAATAGAATAGGGAATGCCCAAATTGCAGCTTCCTGCTAATGCTAAAATTCCAAGGCAAGCCTGCCTTAAACCATATGAAGTGAGGGACTCTCAAGGAGTTGTATGGGTTTGGATGTCACCAAAAACTCCACCGAACTCTAATAAACTGCCTTGGTTTGAGAATTTCGCAAGACCCGGGTTTCAAGATATTTCAACAATCCACGAACTCCCATATGATCACTCTATACTTTTGGAGAATCTAATGGATCCTGCTCATGTTCCAATCTCTCATGACAGGACAGACTGGTCTGCAAAAAGGGAGGATGCTCAAGCATTGAGTTTTGAGGTAACTGAACGAACTGATCGGGGGTTTGCTGGGTGGTGGGGCAAGGCAAAGGATCAACCTATTCCAAATTTCTTAAGGTTTGAAGCACCCTGTGTTCTTCAAAACAACCGCGAAATCGTGGACAAGAATGGGGAAAAGAACTACTTCTCAGGTCTGTTCCTTTGTAGACCAAGTGGGCAAGGAAAATCTATGCTTATTGTGAGGTTTGGAGGAACAACACGATCCCCTTTAGCAAAATTGTTCCCAAAATGGTACTTTCATCAGAATGCTTGTAAGGTATTTGAGCAAGATATGGGATTTCTTTCTTCCCAAAATGAGGTACTCATGAGAGAAAAAGTTCCCACTAAAGAACTTTACCTTAATTTGAAGTCTTCAGACACATGGGTAGCTGAATACAGGAAGTGGATGGACAAGGTAGGGCATGGAATGCCTTACCATTTCGGTCACAGCACTATATCATTGCCAAAAGAGCCAGCTGTTATAGAACATGCTCCAGCAGGACTAGTCGCTAATGCTTCAGCCTCTTCACCGGCTAAGGGAGGAATTGGAACGATGCATGCCCCAAACTTGTCAAATCGATATTTTCGACACATAATTCACTGCAAAGGGTGTAGAAAGGTTATAACAGCTATTCAGGCGTGGAAAAATGCACTCTCTGCTATTGCTGTAGCATTGACTGCATTGGCAATTCTGATTTCGGGAAGGCAATGGAAGGCAATATTGATGGTATCAGCAGCTGCTTGTGCGGCTGGGAGCTATGCATGTTCAGCTGTTTTTGCATTGAACACAACCAACTTCATAAGGATACATAGGAGATTGTGAATGTGAACTACCATACGACTCTTTGAAGTTTCTTGAACAAAGTATAGAACTGAAATATGTTGTGGCTTTTGAATGTAAAGTATATGCTGGAGAAACAGAATAAAATTTCAGAGGCACATTGTCTTTGAGCTACTTTCTGTTAGGGGATAAAGAATTTCTTCCATCACACAACCATGCTCTCTCTAATGAATTGGATGGGCATCTCATATTTTAGGGATAATTCTGGCTTATTATTTTAGAAAGGATTAAATTGGATAAAGAAAATTCGTAGTTCAGGATGATTCTATATGTATATGACTTATTGAGATGGAGACTAAATTGGATAATCATCTATTGGTACATTTTGTCCCAAAGATGAAGAGTAGCAATTACTTAAAAAGTCAAGTCATATTAAATAATATTCTATTAGTTTGTATAATGTTTGATAATTATCTATATAACTTAATTTAATAAAATAATATATATTTATTTACTTAGTTTTATAAAATAATTTTACTATAAAAATTTATTTTCATATTTTTCTTATATTATAAAAAAATTAAATTAAAGAAAACCTAGACATGTAATTTTAAAATTTAAAATACAATTAAATTAAATTACATGACTAACAATTTAGACTGATAATATTTCTATATAATTATATAATTTTTATTGAATTCATGACTAAAAAACACATGAATTATTAGAACGAACAAACAACTTACAAGGGAGAATAAAAGCAGATATCCAAAGACGAATTTCATTTTTCTCAATTGATCTTCGATGGTGGTACCAAAATTGATTTCTAAAACTTGATAAACCAGTTCCTTACACTCGGGAAATTAAATTTTTTGAAATGATTGAAATGTAAGCATGGTTATGACTAGTTATAGTCTTGGTCACATTTTATGTTGCAACATGGACTATAAAGAACATCTCTGACATTGATTTTTTGTTGATGTATTTTCTTTCCTCTAACGAAAAATTTAGTAAGTTTCCAATAATATCACCTATCAAATCGAAAAAAAAGGGAGAGAGAGAGAGAGAGAGAGCTTGAACTATATTGACAGTATCATACAAGTCCAAATTGGCAAAGCAGTCTAATAGTTCTCTAAGAAATAAATAGTTGCTAAACGAACAGACCTCATGAAACTTTAAAGCCCAAAACTTACAATCGCTTCCTCTATGTGACAAAAAGGACAAAGTTGTATTACAAAACAACGTATCTGAGCTGCACTAATGTATTTACTTCATATAAACAATAATTTTCTCAATCTTTCCTCCTTTATGCGTGCAATCCAAAAAAATAACTAAGAAATGAACGCGCTTATCTCTTCCAAAATTCGTGTTTTCTCAAAAAACAAGGAACTTAATACAGGGTACAGAAAATAACCTTAAGCTGGTGATCTGCTACAATGGTGGATCTGGATCCCTACTCAGCCTGATATAAGTCCAGTCTGTTCATGGTTTTGCCTTAAGAAAGTTCTAGCTCCAGCTCCTTCTTGGCCTGAAAATGTAGGGAAGAAAAATAAGACAACAAAAAACCACCAGGCAATCTCTCATTCATGATGATCTTTCCCGCTCCTCCCCAGAAAACAACAAATCTCTACTTTATCTTTTATTCTATTTGATTATCCCCATTAACCTCCTAACTATCATATGTTCTTTAAAGAGTGTAGTTGGTGTTTATACTTCCGACTCTTTTGCTGTGAGCGCCAGTAGGAAGCAAGTGCTCCAAATGCACAGCTCGCAACAGCAATTGCCAACGCAGCCCCAACAGGAACCACTACTGCATTCGTAGGGGTGATTGAATATTCAACAGCAGCAGCAGCCTTATCATTTGTCAGAATGTTATTTTCTTTGTAAAGGGACACCAGCATTTTCCCATAATAACTAGTCAAAAATTTGAACACCTCATTCTGGTTCCACTGGATTTCTTTCTGTTTCTGATTACGAGAAAGGTAACAAGAAGGGCAAAGCTGCCTTGAAGGCCAAATCATCTTTGGGAATTCCGGATCACCAGTTTTTAGAGTCTCTTCTTCTTTCATAAGTCGGGCATTGACTTTATTATGTGCATTCCATAACCAAACAACCAAGTCACTAGCTTTCTTGAAGGGAATAGAAACGCTGAAATAATAACCCTTAACAGTTAGTTGAAAATGAGACAAAAGCTGTGTGTGTATACATGTATTAATAACTGTTTTTACCTAGTACACATATCATAAAAATGTTGACGGCATTCGTCACAGATGAAGAAGTTGTGAACAAAATCACATATTGCTGTAAATGCAAACTGGCTCTCTCCATCCTCAATTTTCACAGATAACGAATGGAGAAGAACCCACAACCCACAACTGCAGAGGTAAAAGAAAAGACAAATTGAATATTCATCTCAATGAGGTGAATTTTGTAGGATTGCTTGTATTACTTGTATACCATGGTAAGGTATATATATGTATATGTATATGTATTATATAAATATATATATACATATATATACACACAGAGAGAGCACAAAACATTTAGGTCTAGGGTTCAACACAAAAGATCAATCTATTCAAATGAGTAGCCCATATCATATTATATAACCAAATTGCCCTCTATAATTTTGCAATATAAGAGTCGTTTGTACACCCAATAATCTTTCTCGAACGAGAACAAATCATCCCCACTTTGACTCGAATCATGCCCAATTCCATCGAGTATACCAACGTGGCAAGAAAGGGCCAAAGAACCTACACCAACTTAATTACACCTTAAAAATCCAATGAATCTAGAACAATATCGAGCGATCGAACAAGAGGCTCACCATTTGTTTGGACTTAGGGAAGTGCGCAACTTACATTGGTCTACTTTCAACTTGAGATCTACCTTATATGCACCCACATAATGCAAATTGAATCTAGCTTAGATTGTTGAATCTAGGGTTCCAACCCAAAAAATTTAACCCATTAAGAGTAATCAATCCCAATTATATATCCAATTTTCTCTCTATAAGTTTTCAACGTGAAACTCGTTCACACACCCAACAAAATTTCTATTTTTTCAACTATCATTTTACTTGCACTAGGAGTAACATAATTGATTGTTAACTACATGGATGAAAGTATTCCCTAAGAAAAAATATATAGGTTGATGTTAAATTCAGATTTGCATGGATTAACTACTCTTCTCAGGATACAAAGGCTTTCTAGTTCATTTCAAATTCGAGGTATATAGATATAATAAAGTTTAAAATGTTGATATCGGTTAAAATGTCAAGATATAATTTTTATAGAAATGTTGAAGATATTGTCACCGTAGATGAAAATTCTATCAAAAATTTGAATTTTTTTTATAAAACATCAAAACAATCAATTGTTTATATTTTAAACTAATTTTTTATTTAATACATGTATTTTTAAATATTAATATTTATATTGATCAATTAATTAAAATATTATATAATAATTTTTTTTTGTTTTTGAGAAAACATTGTAGATTAAGTAATTAAAATGTTTGAAATAATTAAATATACTATCTAGTTATATTATCTATTATAAATAGATAAAACTCTTTGTTATGACAATATGATCAATCAACTTCATCTTACATATACATTCGATACTTGTCAATTTTTGTTGATAATTTAAAGATATTTTAGCGACAATATTTAAGAATATTTTAGCAAAAAAATGAAATTTAACGATATTCTCGACAATTTTGCTATAATTTATTCAAAAGATATGAATATCACATTTCGATGTCAGAATGCGCAAAAAGCAACAATATCGTCAATTTTTCAAACCTTGTGTATAAATAACTAAAAATTCAATTTTGGAAAGTGATCATTACCTAAATCCCTGAGTTTCATTCCTGCTCCCACGACAGAACATCTATAAAGAAATTTGAATGCAAATTATGCTTTAGAATGCCATTCCATTGATGCAAAAAATATACAAAACTGGAGAATATTAAAGATGAAATCAAGAGCTGCTAAAGATAAGAGTGATAAAACTCCCCATATCATTGATACATCCTACGAAATATCCATTTGGTATTTAACTTTAATAAGGCACTTTAGATCAACCTTGGTATTAATACATGACTAAAGAAGTAGAACTGGACTGCAATTGGCATCTTTTGCTCCAATAACAGGAAAGTGTTAACTACCTTTCAAGCCTCAGACTCTCTTTGCCATAATCAAGATTTCCATAGAAACAGAACTGTACTCTACCCAGAATTCTCCAAAGAATTTATTGTGTAGAGATTCTATTACATGTGCCTAACTTCACATCCTTTCATAACACTACTCAATAAGTATTTTTCCATACAGTAACTTTTTCACCATTATACACATTTTATTGCCCTCAACAACGTTAAGGATGCTGACCAACGGCATCCACATAGAAAACTATAATACACAATAAGAATGCATAAAAGAATCAAACATGACCATTATGTTACAATTCAATAATATAAAATTCCAGCAAAAGAAACTAATGAATATAAAATTCTTTTCATAAATGAAAGGAAACTGTTGGAAATAGAATGAAAATGCACAAGACTACAACATGAGAAGCATTCTTGAAGTTTAACTTGAGAAAGCCAAAGATACACAGGAAAAAGGTGGAATTGTACAGTAAAACAAAACTTTCTATGTTCTTACCCAATATCCACGAGGAACATCTTTTCCACAGATCTGAAAACTTGCCAACACACTCTTTCCACCATTATCTTGATGTTTATTCAACAACATATCTGATGAACATAAGTCATCGAAGTTAACAAGTAATTCTGCACTTCCTTTTCGGCACCTGATAATTAATTAACAATAAAATACACATATCAAAGTGAACTACTGGATTAAGCAATAAAGGACTAGGAAATTATTGGTTTTACCTCTTAGAAGGATGATGGGCCGCTGATAGTTGAAGAAACTTAATAAGAGAAGCCCTATTTTCTGATTTGATCATCTATAGGATATACAAATGGAATATGGGTGCAATGAGTGATACAAATGACAACAAAATAATCCCAAAAGCAGGAAGGAATTGAGAAAAACACTAGAGAGAGAGAGCCTACATTGTGGTCCAAGATGATGTCAAAAGCGATGGCTGTTGCCTCTTCAACATCATAAAGTGCTTGAGCAATCTTTCAAAATATTCATTGAAATAGTTAATGTCTTGAAATATGAAGTGTAAAATTAAACTCCAATTTGTAAGAGTGAGGGACCCGATGCACCTGTCCAACGTCTGAGACATTTGATATGAAATGGCCATTTTCAAATTTCTTATCATCCAGGCCATATGAGCTGTACAGTTAGAGAGAATCAAGACCCAGAGATAGAAGACAAAGAGAATACATGCATACTTAATAAGTTATATTCTATGCATAATGAAAAGTATAATATTTTCCATGTTTTAAGCCCAAACAAGTTGAAATGGCCATCTACCACGTATTATTCATTAAAGTATATCATAAGCTCATGCAGCTTAATATAATAGACCATTTATCTAAATAATGAACATGGCACAGTAGGCATGTGGTAATACTGTATGTAACTGATGTTTAAAATACTGAAATTTCTGTTAATTGAGGTTGTGTTTAATAACGATTTGATATTTGATTCCTGATTTATTTTTAATGAAATTTTAATCAAGTATAACGATTTTTAATTTTAATTTTCACTTTTTTAAAGCATTAGTTTTTGAAGATTATATTACGAGAGATATGATGGAGATAATCTAGAGTATGTATTTTTCACTTCATTCTCTGATTTTCTTTAATGTATATACAACACTATAAATAGAAATGAAAAAACAGATTCGTGGCCACTAAACTAGGAATATAACAGCTGGTATCAACAATAATTACAACTTGTTTTACACTGAATAATACAGTATGTTCATCACTGAATAATACAGTATGTTCATCACTGAATAATACAGTATGTTCATCACTGATAAAACAGATTCTCAGAAAAGTCTACACTCTCCCTCAAGTTGGGTAATAGATATTAATCATTCCTAACTTGTAACTCAATTCTTCGATGTATATAATAGGTCCACGATTTTTCCATCTAACTTTTCTTTAATGAAATGACGATCTATCTTTACATGTTTGGTTCGGTCATGATGAACTAGATTTTTTGCAATTCTTATTGCAGCTTGATTGTCACAATACATGTTGATTGGTTTAGGAGTTGTGAAGTCCAGTTCATTGAGTAGTCTTCTTAACCACATTCCTTCGCAAATCCCATGAGCCATAGCTCTAAATTCAGCTTTTGCACTGCTTCGAGCGACTACTGATTGTTTCTTACTTCGACAAGTTACAAGATTTCCCCATACGAATGTACAATACCCAATGGTAGATCTGGGATCCACTATAGAACCTGCACAGTCAGCATCTGCAAATACTTCAATTTTTCTTGTGGGATTTTTACTGAAGTATAATCCTTTTCCTGGTGTCATCTTGAGATACCTGAGTATACGATAGACTGCTTCCATGTGTTCTTCAGTGAGATTGTTCATAAATTGACTTTCAACACTTATTGAAAAACCAATATCTGGTCTAGTATGGGATAGGTAAATGAGTTTTCCTACTAATCTTTGGTAACAACCTTTGTCCACAGGTGTACTATTTTCTTTGATCCCGAGTTTTACTGTAGAGTCCATCGGAGTTTCTATCGATTTACACCCAATCATTCCAGTTTCTTTGAGAAGATCAAGTACATATTTTCTTTGAGATATAGATATGCCCTTTTTTGTTCGTGAAGTATAATCATTTTCATGGTGTCATCTTTAGATACCCGAGTATACGATAGACTGCTTCCATGTGTTCTTCAATGAGACTGTTCATAAATTGACTTACAACACTTACTGAAAAACCAATACTTGGTCTAGTGTGGGATAGGTAAATGATTTTTCCCACTAATCTTTGGTAACGGCCTTTGTCTATAGGTGTACTATTTTCTTTGATCCCGAGTTTTACTGTAGAGTCCATCAGAGTTTCTATCGGTTTACACCCGATCATTCCAGTTTCTTTGAGAAGATCAAGTACATATTTTCTTTGAGATATAGATATGCCCGTTTTTGTTCGTACTACTTCCATTCCTAGGAAATATTTGAGATTGCCCAGATCTTTGATCTCAAATTCCTTGGCAAGGAATTCCTTGAGTTTATTCATCTCAATTGTAGAATTACCTATTAGAACAATATCATCTATGTACACAATTAGGATAACTATTTTATCATTAGAGAAGTGTTTGACGAATAGTGTGCGATCTGATTGACATTGAGTGTACCCATATCTCTTCAAAACTTTGGAGAACCTATCAAACCAGGCACGTGGAGATTGTTTCAATCCATACAAAGATTTTTTAAGTTTGCAGAATCTATTGGTTAGAACAGAAGATTCAATTCCAGTAGGAATGTCCATGTAGACTTCTTCGAAATCACCATTAAGGAATGCATTCTTGACATCTAATTGGTAAAGAGGCCAATCCAAATTAGATGCTAAGGAGAGAAGAACACGAATAGTATTGAGTTTTGCTACAGGTGCAAAAGTCTCCTGATAGTCAAGCCCATATGTTTGAGTGAATCCCTTAGCCACAAGGCGGGCTTTGAGTCTTTCTACACTACCGTCTGCTTTTTGTTTGAATGTAAAGATCCATTTACACCCAACAGTTTGTTTTCCCGATGGAAGTTCTGTGATCTCCCAAGTCTTGTTTTTCTCTAAGGCACCGAGTTCTTCACGAATAGCTGTCTTCCATTCAGGTATCTTAAATGCTTCATGAACAGAATTTGGAACCTTTATTTGATCAAGGTTGCTGATAAATACCTTATAAACTATTGAGAGATTTTTATAGGGAACAAAGTTGTAGATGGGGTAGTTTGTGCATGATCTTACACCTTTTCTTATAGCAATTGGAAAATTTAAATCATTAGGAGATAATTCAGTAATATGAGGTTCAGTGATGTTTTTGATTCGAGAAGGTCCCCATATATAAGTGTGAATTAATGAGAAAGGATATGATTTTTTTATGTAGAAGATGAGGATATGAAGTTCTAACATGTTTTGAAAATTGACATACCTCACACTGAAAATCTTCTCAATTTTTATTTCTAAAGGATGAAGAAAAAAGTTTATGTAAATACTTGAAATTAGGATGACCTAAGTGATAGTGATTCAACATGATTTCACCATCTTTATTGGACTTAAGATTTAACAAAGCTTTATTCTGATAAGAAACTTCAGATACAACTTGGTGAGCTTGTCTTGCTGAAGGTTCTTCACTGCTGAGGAGATAGAGTCCCAAGCATTCTTTAGCACTGCCAATCATCTTCCCCGAATCCAAGTCCTGAAATTCACATAGGTTATGAACAAATTTA
Organism: Hippophae tibetana; assembly: GCA_037013495.1. Taxonomy (NCBI): domain Eukaryota; kingdom Viridiplantae; phylum Streptophyta; class Magnoliopsida; order Rosales; family Elaeagnaceae; genus Hippophae; species Hippophae tibetana. The sequence continues at coordinate 106,988,871 of CM072810.1, forward strand.
GCCATACAATTTTTATCACAGTGAGTTTAGTAATTGATACAAGATTACAATCAAGTGTAGGAACAAGGACAGAATATAGAATAAAAGAGTTTGAAATTTTGGCTGAACCAATTCCTGTTACTTTGGATACTGAATCGTCGACAATTCGGACCGTGTGTCCATTCTGGTAGATTTTAAGATTCATGAGAAGAGAAGCATCACCCGTCATGTGGTCTGAAGCACTTGAATCAACAATCCATAGTCTCATAACCTGTTTCACACTAAGAGCAATGAGGGTGTTAACTGATTGAGCTATAGTGGCTAGGGGTGTCCAACGGTCCGGTGCAGTCCGATTTTAGTTAAAAAAAATTAACCGGACTGGACCGTTTGAAACGGTTTTAATTAATACAAACTAGACCGAACCGTTTGATTTATAAAACGGTTCGGTCCGGTTTGGTTCGATTTTTTTATACATTTAATGAAGAATAATATGAAAATTTTAATATATTATTAAACCGGTTCGAACGATTTAAAATTAGTACAAATCGAACCGAACCGTTTGATTTGTAAAACCATTCGGTCCGGTTTTACGGTTTGGTCTGGTCCGATCCGGTTTATGGACACCCATAATAGTGGCAGATGATGTGGTCAAGGATTGTCCAAATAATTTCTGGAGGAGATCAATTTGTTCCTTGCTAAATAGAGCAGATTCAGGTGACTTAGAGGCAATTTTTCCATAACTTTCTTTGTTGATGTGTTGTGCGAATAGTGGTTTCCAATCAGTGGGCTTGTCATGAATTTTCCAACAGGTTTTCTTAGTATGACCAGGTTTACGACAATGATCACACCAAGATCTTCCACGATGAAGACGGTTGTCTGTATTATAAGAGTGCGGGTGGCCTCGAATAGCAAGTGCAGATCCTTCTCCAGTCACGGAAATGATAGATTGAGGACTCATCATTACTTTCAGTATGTTCATGTCCTAAACTGAAACTCAATGGAAATGCATTGTTACTTTCATATCTTTAATGGCAAAGTAAAGATTACATAAGAAATGAGCCGTGTATTAAAACATAAATAGACAAGATAGTAGAAATGAAGAGATAAAATACTTAGCAGGTATCATGAGAATGTGATCAGTGTCATTTTACACACAAATGTGTGTTTAGAATGAAAATGGGATCCTCAATCGATCAAGCTTCAATCGAGGATTGATCGAAGAGTTTCTGATGAAAAATTGGAACAAGTTTATCGTTACCCGATCAATCTCGATAGATCTAGACATTCGGTCAACATATATCTGGCATTTTTTTAGCCCAAATTTTGAATCTCAACTATTGGATCAAATATATAGTTCAAAGCCAAAAGTCCACTTGGGAAATACACTATATAATCAACATTTTACATCATCAAAACACACAATTATACAAGGAGAAAGGAGAGAACTATGATCACAATCTTGGACAATTTTTGAAAAAGAATTTGAAGATTAGATTGAAGCTTGGTAATTGTGGTTACAATGGTTTCTTTATAATCTACAATAAGCTCTTTTTATTTTTTTCTATTTAATTTCCATGGATAAGATGTTCATTCTCGTATAATCCATAGCTAGCTAATTTATTAATATGATTATAGGCAATTTTCAAGTCTTGTAACTATAGTTTAATTAATTTAATGTCATGTTTTATTTTAGTTTCAATTCTTGAATTCTTGATGCATTTAATTCTATGTTTGAATGTCAAAAACTTACATGTTATGAATTAAAAGATTAGTTAATTTATTGATTAGATGTGTTTATTGCTATATTATGCGAATGGTAAGAAATTAAATAATCTTTGTGATTGTAGTGATAAGTTGTGATTTTTATTACAATTAGAACAAAATGTTTAAATTAAAATTATCAACGGATTTAATCTTATCCATTTTAGTTATAACCTTTTGAGATCATAATACAATGAATGAATTAAATCTAATAGTCATAATTCTAGGTTCATCAAGAGCTTGGTAAATAATTGAATTACTAATCAATTACAATGTAAGAAAAAGTAAGAAATCTTAAGCGATATAAGATTTCTAAAGTTAAAGTTAAGAATTTAAAAAAAAAATTAATTATGAATTTGATTTAGAACTTAGGAAATTAATTTAATAATTTTGATTCATCACATTATTAGTTGAATTATAAGCTAGCAGTGAGGGTTCTCACAATCATATATCTCTCATCATTATACTCGTGCAATTGCTTTATCGTCTTTTGTGTTATTTTTGTCTTCTTTGAGAGGAACATACATAAATTAATCTATTAGAGACAATAACAAACATATTAATACTCAACATGAATGGAAAAATTTGTGGAAGCCAAATGAAATAAACCTTATCATTTAAACATTACAAAATCAATTAACAAGCAAACAAATTTATTACTTCCAGTGAATTTTTTTTTCAGCAAACAAATTTATTGATCTTCAAATTGCTGCTCTTATTATTGCCTACTGAAATGATGATTGGTCCTGTATCTCATTCCCTTATTTTATGAAAACAAACATGGACCTCATAAAGGCCACAGAATTTAATGAAACTTTTTTCACTACAACGAACAACAGATAACACAGAAACAAGGTAATTTACTAATCAACGATGACGCAAAACATTAGCTAAGACCCTCATTGTTTTAACTTAGTTGAAAAGAGGAATAAAAATTTAAAATTAATTTAAAAAACACAACCCAAAGACATGCGTAATACCTGGAAAAGCATCAAGTTTAAATCAATTAGGACGAGAATTATAGATTAAGTTCAACAAATGTATGTGATATAAGATACTTTCCACCTAAAACAATTTACTTGCTAAGTAGTGCTTGGAAAGTTGTGAGCCCTCATACCTGCCCAATTTCTTATTGATCCAAATGAGCAACTGGTCTGCAGTACGTCCATCATCAATTGTACAAATTTCACTTTTCTCTTGTTTAGGTTCCCAACCACCAGCTACAAATTTGGAAGGAGGTCCCCAAAAGAGCATAGGATAATGGCTCACAGAAAATTTATCACAGAGCTTAGTATTTACCTGTGCTGCCAAATAAGCAAAAAGAATTTGTGTCTAATTACCAAGTGTTTCTTTTGAATAAATGCTATAGCTTTCAGAAAAGACCTACCTGACGCAAAAGAGAAATATTAACACAGAATAATTGGAACTTTTTCTATAGGTAACCAATACAAATTCACATCATATAGGAGCTATTGTTGTTACGATACTATATGAGATGGTCTACAAAATACAAATTACTATATATGGATGGCAAGAATCACTGTTGATTGATTATTGCATATTTTCTCCCCCATTCTCTGATCTCTCTTTTAGGATCTCAAAAACCCTATTTCTTCCTTTCTCTCTGGTTCTCACTTTATCCTATTCTACATCATTACCTCTAGTGGTAAATAGAACATTGTAAACCTGATGATCTAACAAGAGGAATGTTGCGAATCCAGGGACATAAGACAAGAGATAAACACCAAAATCAGCAATAGGCAAGAAGTGAGGTAAAATCAAGCACATGCACAAAGATTACGAACAAATCAGCCTTTTTGTCAAAATATATTTTAACCTAAAATGTTATCATAGTGAAGCAGCTAGTCAAGCGTTAAATGAATGAGAAGCATTGCCAAAATTTCAAAAAACTAACTACATCATAAGAAGAAATTCATGCTCAAACGGAGTATAAATATACCTTTGATGCACAGTCAATCCTTGTCATCAATATGATCCCTGGATGCACTGCATAAGGTCCGTTAAAAAGCCTTGCTACCTTTTCATAATGGGGCTGCAGATTTACATGTAATTAATATGAGAGAATGATTAAGACAGTTATTACATAATGCCCTGACTGTCATACCTTGTAATTTCTGCATGCTGGACACCTATCACAACAATAATATATAAGATAATTATGCTTCATACTACCGAGATTGTAAAAGTTTCTTATACAAAAAGGGTTCCATTAACAGCCATTCATTAATCTAAGCAACGAAATAAAGCACAGAAAGAAGTTTATTCATACACCCTGTAGTGTCATGAAATCATTTACATCATAAGTGTATACAGTTAGAGCGTGGATGATATTTTCATATGTATTCAAAAAATGGAATAAGATAAATGAAAAGAAAAACAATGGATGAGGTGTCCCAGAAAGGATAAAATGTGTATACCCAAAAATTGGATTTATTTTTTTAGGCAATACTAAATAATTTCAGAACAATCACAGGGTACAGAAAAAAATTCTGAACTTTCTATAGCTTGCCATAGCAATACCACATACCATAAAATTCATGTCAATTAAATAAAGGGTTCTGGTACCTTTGTTTAGGTGTTGGATGTTTTTAAGTCAACTAGTTTAAAAGAGAGGGGGAAGGTGTTTTTAAGTCCTTTAACTATGAAAATTTTAACTTTTCCATCCATATTTAACAATTTGATCATGTGCATGTAACATGGCCTCGTAGGTAGATAAATGTGATAAAATTGTTCATACATTGCAATTTTCCTTGTTTTTCTAATTAAAACTATGTAACACTTGTGAGTTTTGAGTAATTATTTTTAATTAAAAATTATTTAAAATGTCCATCGAAAAATATAGACTTATGTACTATTCCTTTATATTTAATAAAAAATTAGATGAAATTTGAAATTTGAAATTTTTCATTAGCTGGTACCTTTTTCACAAACAAATTAACTTAAAAATACTTTTTTTCCCCTCTTAATCCAGGCTATTAGATAACACCTGAGACTTCAACAAATGAATTTGCACTAAAACTTTCCCTTAAATAAAATGATATCTTCATTATCCAGATAGTGCATGTTGTCTACTTTTTCATTCAAAATCATATCATTTCCCATAATGTAAACTAACTTTGGGGAAAACATGCCAGATAAAGACATTTGTACCAGAAACTCAATTTACAGGGCGAATATAACTTCAAATCCCAGATTCTTTGAACACATTTGAAATTTTCAAAAGGACCCATTAAACATAGCCTAGAAATCTCACACATAATAAAATCTTATACGGATCCTTTATGTAGTGGTGCTCACTACAATTAGGACCTGTAATAACATAACAGGTTGTATATGTTAGTTGGGTTTTTGAACTTTATAAGTATTTAGTAATTTTTTAATATACAGTGTTGCGTTATTTTGTAAGTAGATTACTATTTCATTTTGTATTTATTATATATATTAAAATAAGTCTTAGATATGTTTCATGTCCCTCTGTTTATATTTATGTCGCTTTGATCGTTTCTATTAGAATTATATATATTAAAATAAGTCTTAGATATGTTAATGTCCCTAAAGTTTTAGATCCGCAGCAAATATGCACCTTATTTTTAACTTGTTTCAAAAATACCCTTAACTTTTAACTTGTTGCAAAAATGCCCCCAACATTTAGTTCCATTTATATTTATGTCACTTTGATAATTTCTATTAGAATTATATATATTAAAATAAGTCTTAGATATGTTTCATGTCCCTAACGTTTTAGACAACAGAAAATATGTACCATATTTTTAACTTGTTTCAAAAATATCCTTAACTTTTAATTTGTTGCAAAAATACCCCCAACATTTAATTATGTTTATATTTATGTCAATTTGATCATTTCTATTAGAAAACTAATGGTTAAACGTGATATTAAAAACCCAACTCTGTAAACGGAAATGATCAAAATGACGCAAATGATAACGGAGCTAAAAGGTGTGTGTATTTTTACAATAAGTTAAACGTTAATGCATTTTTGCAACAGGTCCAAAACGTTTGTACATAAAATATATTTAAGCCATTGAAATAATAATGCTCGTTACCAAAAAAATAAAATAACGCAACAGACGGAATAAATCAAAACGAGTCAGTTCATTATGGTAACTTAATGAACAGAGGCTAGAATGCTCAGAAATTTTCAAAAAGGCGAATCCTTTAGTCAGTTCTCAGCTTCTGGTGCACTTAGATTAGCTCTCCCCTTATTCTCCAACTGTCAAAATTCAGGACAAAGAAAATAACTAGTAATACAGGTTTTCCTTAACCCATCAAAACAATCTCCTAAAGAACTTCTATGTGTCCCAACTCATTTACTAGTTATCTCTTTTGAAAAGTCAAATGGAAAATAATGCCTTCAACTTTTATACATAGTAAAAACTAACCAGATAAAAAGGATAGAAAATCCACATAACTTGAACAAGAAAAAAACGCGGGATTTATCAGTAAAGCTCAAATAAATCGGAAAAACTCACCAGTGTGCATAAAATTCGACAATGGCAAAAGTTGCTGGTGTCTCCCTGAGGGATGAATCAAAAACTGTGGCGTTTAAATCAACGGCGTAATCGTGAGGCTCACCGTGTTCGTGGTCGATTGTTCGAAGGATGGATCGCGATCCCAAAGAAGCAGTTGATAATTGGAAGCCCAGCAATAACAGGTTCGAAATCAGAACCCATAGTTTTTGAGACATTGAATGAATTAAATCAGTGCCAAATAAAAAATTAAAAAAAAACCGCTGAAAAAGATTAGGGTTTTTGGCAAGATTTAGTAACAATCTTAGATGTTTGAAGAAACAAAAGGAAAATTTCAAAGAAAAAAGGATGGAGATCTGTAGCGGTGAACAGTATTAAGGAGAATATAGAAATCAAAAAAGCAGAGACGTGTATTTGTGGCAAAAGTATGATTCAAATTGCTGTTTTACCGTTTACGTTTCCTTTTGAAAGATGGTTGTTGCCTGTTGGCAAAGGATGGGAAGAGAAAGAAAGGAAATCGGGATTTTTATTTAAATGGGTTCGTTTTCCCACCCTAACACTCCATCAGTCCTTCGACATTGGCGTTTCCTAGCTAAAGCTCGACAAAGTCGTATTAAACACATCACCGAATAGTTCAGCTCCTGCACTATTCTAACTAGGTACCAAGCAATTTATGTGCGTTTTTATTTTCTAAAATGCATTGTCTCGATTAATAGCAACGTGTATTGTGTTTATTTTTGTGTGATTTTCGAGTCTGGGGCTTTCTGTTCGAGTTTTATGAAGTCATTATGTTGAATTTTTGGTGAGAACCCATTGTTTTGTTAGTTATAATCACGAAGTTTAATTGATGTACTCGAATGTGTTGGATACATATGTGGTAAAAAATAGGGACTCAGTGTTAATGTCATGCCGCTATTTCATAATTTTTTCAGCAAGTATTTTCAGTCAACTGTTACTTGATCAAATAAAAAACGGTCAGCCGTACGTTAAATGATGACTTCAAATCCACACGGTCAATCGGTAATGAAAAAAAAAAAGTTTGACTGTTATTTTATAGAGAGCTAAAAAGGTTTACTTGTATAACCGAGTAGATTGACATTTTACCAATGTATATTAAATAATGACTTAAAATTATGACGTTAAAACTCCACACATCAAAAAACGCACAAAATTATGACTTACACCACTCAAAAACAAAACCTGACGTCCACGTATAACTCACCAAAAATTAACATATTACACCAATAACTCATCCCAAAAAAATAATTTAATACCAAATTATAAAATAAAAATACAACAAATCATCTTATAAAATTTAATAAAATGATATTAAAATCATACTCGTTACATTATCTAAATCACCTTCGATGATCTTATTGGAACACCGATAATTATATCGAAACTTCAATGTATACAACATATTACATACAAACATATATAACAATGATATATGTGATTTAACATGTTGTATCCAATGAGTCACTAAAACTATAGTAGACTAAAACTATAGTAGATGTAATATCTTACATATAAAACTATAATGATTGCAACATCTTACATACAAAATATGTTACTTTCTGTGGATCATATGAACTATGATAAATATAATAGCTTATATATAAAGATACATATAGATGTAATTTAAATTACCTGAATTATAATAGATATAACAAATTATATATAAAGATACATGTGAATGTAATATATTTTAACTCAATGTCCTAAAGTATTTTTTATATTAATTTTTTAATAAAAAATAAAATTAGGTTAGATAGATAATATTTGAGCTACAACTAATAATTTGATATAGAAGAATATGGATAGAAAGTCTAATCAAATAATATATCCAACTCATCTAATGCTTTTTTTTACCATTCATTTCTCTCTTTTGGTGGCCACCAACCACAAAAGCCATCTAATAGTCATCTTAAACATTTGGAATAATTAAGATAGAGTAAGATCTGTATATTTATGCGTGAGATAGAGATTAGGGAGAGAAAACAAAAATCAAGTATCACCTGTAAAAATATCAAGTGGAACTTGTTGAATATTAGCTCTAAAAGTAACAAATTAGTGACATAATTTAGAAAAATTTGTGGCATAATTTGTAGCATGATTTAAGGAAATTAGTGACATAATTTAAGAAAATTAGTAACCTAATTTAAGACTTAAATTATGGCACAATTTAGGGAAAGGGAGTCTTGGTTCATCTATAAATAGAGAAGAGTTCATGCATTGAAGAACAAGGCAAAAATTAGAAAAAATCATAGAGAACGTAAGAAAACTCAAAAAGAAAAAATACTTAGTGAGTTTGAGAGTTTTTTCTATGAGTTTGAGAAACACTTGAGAGATATTATTAGTGAGAAAATATGTATCTGTATTTTGTATATTTCCTACTCAGTTCAATAATATATGTTACCTCCCATGTACCTAGGCGAATTGAAAAACCACGTAAATTCTGTGTGTTCTTTTACTACTTTGATATATTCATATACCGCTATTTATTACTTCCGTGCACAAAAAATTGGTATCAAAGCCAAATATATCAGTATTATATATCAAATTGAAACTCTCGATGAGAAGAATACAATGGTGAAAGAATTGCTCAAATCAGAAGTCAGAATCACCACCAAAAGTCGTCGGAGTGCTGCTACCAGCAACTGAATCAACTCACTGAGTTGGACCAAGTCAACTCAGTCACTAGTGATATTTGGACCGAGTTGGTCCGTTTTTCATCCGTTTTAAGCTAAGTTGAATCTATTCCTAGCTAATTGGATCGTTCCGGATTTAACTACAGACTCTGTTTTTTTTCAAATAAGGTATAAAATTTGGAAAAACACTGTTTTAAGTTGTAAGTGTAAAATTTATGTTATCCGTTTGTACTTATGGCTGATAAAAGAGAGATCGAAGAAGGTGAACAAGTTGACCATATAATTTATGGCAAACCAAGTTGTTCTACTCGAAGAATTATATTGTCCAACACAAAGTTTGAGATGGAGAAATTCGACGGCACCAATAACTTTGGCATGTGGCAATGTGAAGTATTAGATCTATTATTTCGAGAAGGATCTAATATAGCCTTGGAGACCAGGCTAGGAGATTATTCAAATGAAGATTGGAATTATGTCAACCGACAAGCTTGTGGCACAATTCGACTATGCTTAGGAAAAGATCAGAAGTACTTTGTCATGAAAGAGAATGTAGCCGCAATTCTCTGGAAGAAACTAGAGGACAAGTACATGACGAAAAGTATTAAGAACAGACTCTACTTGAAGAAGAAACTTTTCCATTTCTAGTACAAGAAAGGTACCCCTATGATTGAGCACTTAGATAATTTCAATAAAATTTTGGCCGATCTGCAAAATTTAGATGTTGAAATTATCGATGAAGACAAAGCTTTGTTGTTGCTGAATTCATTACCTAAGAGCTATGAGCATTTAACCACAACCTTATTATATGGAAAGGATAAGGTTAAGTTCGTAGATGTTTCAAATGCTTTGATAAATAACTAGTATCGGAAGAAGGATCAACATGATCACAGAGACTCAATATCAGAAGCATTGACTGTAGCCAGAGGTAGGACTAACAACAAAAAATCTAGCGGATCAAATAATATGGGGCAATCCAGATCAAAGTCCAAAGGAGAGTCATCCAGAAGACGTCCTGTGAAGGACGAGTGTGCCTATTGTCACCAGAAAGGGCACTGGAAGAAAGATTGTCCAAACAAAGACAAGTCAAATGCAAATGTTGCACAGAATGTCGATGAAGATGAAGAATCAGCCTTTTTAGTTTCATCATCAGAAACCTACTCAGATAAGTGGATCCTTGATTCTGGATGTTCTTATCATATGTGTCCAAACAGACATTGGTTTTCGAGTTTTGAGGAGCTCGATGGAGAAGTTGTGCTTATGGGCAACGTAATGCCTATCAGACAAAAGGGATCAGAATAGTACGACTAAAGATGCACGATGGTACAATTAGACGACTTACAAATATAAGGTATATTCCTGACCTAAAGAAAAACCTTATTTCTTTAGGTGTTCTAGATTCTGGTGGTTACAAGGTAACATTGGAAAATGGAGTCTTGAAAGTTGTACGAGGTGCATTTATAGCAATGAAGGGTACTCGGAAGGTGAACTTGTATTCCCTAGATGGTAGTACAGTTACATGAAGAGCAGTTGTCTCAAGTAGTTCTGAAGAAAAGATAAATGATTCTTCCCGCCTATGGAACATGCGCTTAGGGCATGTCGATGAAAAGGCTTTTCAAGGCTTAATGAAGCAAGGTCTTTTGAAAGATGCCAAGACTAGAAAGTTTGATTTTTGCTAGCATTGTGTAATGGGAAAACAAACAAGAGTCAAGTTCGGCACTGTCATTCATCGTACTAAGGGATTTCTTGATTATATTCACACGGATGTCTGGGGACCTTCAAAGAATGCTTCAATTGGAGGTAAACGTTGGTTTGTGAATTTTATTGATGATTTCTCTAGATATGTCCTGGATATACACCATGAGTCACAAAGATGAAGTTCTAGATATCTTTCTTAAATGGAAGAAAATGATCGAGATTCAGACATGTAGGAAAATTAAAAGGCTCATATTTGATAATGGTGGCGAGTACAAATCAGATCCCTTCTTCAAAGTTTGTCAAGATGAAGGGATAATCAGACATTTTTCTGTTCCTCGTACATCACATCAGAATAGAGTTGCAGAACGAATGAATCGTACTTTGGTTGAGAAAGTTCGATGTATGCTATCTCAATCCAAATTGAGCAAGGAATTTTGGGCTAAAGCTTTGTCATATGCAATTCATATAGTCAATAGACTTCCTACGACTGCATTAGATGGGAAAACTCCTAAAGAGGTATGATCTGGACAACCTGCTACTGATTATGATTCATTGCGAATATTTGGTTGTCCTACATATTTTCATGTTAGTGAATCCAAACTGGATCCTAGAGCAAAGAAATATGTTTTCTTGGGATTTAAGGAAGGAGTTAAAGGATTTCTACTTTGGTGTGGTGAATCTAAGAAGATCGTCTTAAGCTGAGATGTTACTTTCGACGAGTCTGTTATGCTGAGATAGACAAATTCAGAGAAAAAGAATGAAAGTCCAAATACTCTTTCTAAGGTGATGCTTGAGACTCCGAAAGATCCAGAAAAGATTGCACCGATTACCGATCATGCTGAAGATGAAATTGATAATCAAGAAGAGATCTCAGTTGAGGTGGAGGTTCTCTCACCATCACCACCGATTAATCAGTAACCAGAATCTATTACCACTACTCGACCGAGAAAGGAGATTAGGAAGCCTACCAGATACACAGACATGGTAGCATTCGCACTTCCAGTAATTGATGATGATGTCCCATGCACTTACAGAGAAGTCGTGCAAAGAGTTGATAGTATGCAGTGGAAGATGGCAATGGATGAAGAGATGAAGTCTCTACATCAGAATCAGACTTGGGAGTTGGTTCAAATTCCCAAAGGAAATAAAACTATTGGTTGCAAATGGGTCTATGCCAAGAAGGAAAGTGCTCCTGGTAAAGACAACATCAGATACAAAGCCAGACTAGTAGCAAAAGGCTATGCTTAGAAAGAAGAAATAGACTACAATGAAGTATTCTCACCTGTTGTTAAGCATTCATCTATTCAGATACTATTGGCTTTGGTAGCACAGTTTGATCTTGAGTTAGCTCAACTCGATGTCAAAACAGTTTTTCTCCATGGTACTTTGAACGAAGAAATCTACATGTCTCAACCGGATGGCTTCAAAATTCCAGGACGAGAGAATTGGACTTGTAAGCTGAGCAAGTCAATTTACTATTTGAAGCAATCACCGCGACAATGGTACAATCGCTTTGATAGCTTCATCAGAGAGTAGAAGTACACACGCAGTCAGTTTGATCACTGTGTATACTTTCGGAAACTCCACGATGGTATCTTCATTTATTTGCTCTTATATGTTGATAATATGTTGATTGCATCTAAGAGCAAAGTGGAGATCGACAGATTAAAGGCTCTATTAAGTTCAGAATTTGAAATGAAAGATCTTGGAGAAGCTAAGGAAATTCTTGGGATGAAAATCACAAGAGATAGAGTTACAAGCATAGTCTGTCTGACACAGACTCAATATCTGAAGAAAGTACTACAAAGGTTTGAGATTGGTGAAAAAACCAAACCAATAAGTACACCGTTTGCTCCTCACTTTCAGTTGAGTCCATTGATGTCACCTAGCACCACCGATGAGAAGAAGCAAATGGAACGTGTTCCATATGCAAATTCTGTTGGTGCCTTAATGTATGCAATGGTTTGCACCAGACCTGATATTTCCCACGTTGTTAGTATGGTGAGTCGGTACATGCACAATCCCAGTAAAAGACACTGACAAGTAGTGAAGTGGATTCTACGGTACATCTACGGTACTGTGGATATTGGTTTGAAGTTTGAGAGAGACAACACTGAAGGCAAACACCTAGTTGGATATGTGGATTCTGACTATGCTGGAGATCTGGATAAGCGTCGATCTACAACTGGTTATGTGTTCACAATGGTAAGTGAAACAGTTTGTTGGAGATCAACATTGCAGTCAATTGTAGCTTTGTCTACTACAAAGGCAGAGTATATAACTGTAACAAAAGTATTCAAAGAAGCTATCTGGCTTCTCGGGTTGACCAAGGATTTGAGTATTTTTTAGAAGAACGTGAAGGTTTTCTACGACAGCCAGAGTGCCATTTGTTTGGCAAAGAACCAAGTTCGTCATGGTCGCACCAAGCACATCGATGTTCGATTTCATTTTGTTCGGAAAATCGTCGATGAAGGGAATGTTATACTCCAGAAAGTCAGAACTGTAGATAACCCTACAGATATGCTTACAAAGGTGGTTACAGAGATCAAGTTTCAACATTGCTTGAACTTGATCAACATCTCTCGAGCTTAAAGTGTCTAGGCTGCATTTGGAGGCAGCGTTATGAACTTTTTCACCAAGGTGGAGATTGTTGAATATTAACTCTAAAAGTAACAAATTAGTGGCCTAATTTGTGGCATGATTTAAGAAAATTAGTGGCCTAATTTAAGACTTAAATTATGGCACAATTTAGGGAAAAAAAGTCTTGGTTCATCTATAAATAGAGAAAAGTTCATGCATTGAAGAACAAGGCAAAAATTAGAAAAAATGAGAGAGAACATAAGAAAACTCAAAAAGAGAAAATACTTAGTGAGTTTGAGAGTTTTTTCTATGAGTTTGGAAAACACTTGAGATATATTATTAGTGAGGAAATT